>VZTB01017146.1:717392-1090639 GCA_013397245.1 Thryothorus ludovicianus | reverse complement strand
TTCTCTCTCTCTTTCTCTCTCTCTCTTTCTGTCTCTCTCTCTCTCTTTCTCTCTCTCTTTCTCTCTTTCTCTCTTTCTCTTTCCCCTTTTCCCTTTCCCCTTTCTCTTCAGATGATGTTAGTGAGAGACCAGCTGGGTTCACTGGACTCCACAAGGTGCTTTTGTTTATGGATGAAGCCATGCAGATGGGGATCAAAGGTTGTGCAGAGCTGCTGTAGAGCTCGCTGGGGCTGAGAGAGGTCGGGCACCAGAGATTAATTTCTTGGCTGCTTAGAGCCAAGGTTTAATAGCAGCCTGAGAAAGGACAGTGATTGAGTTTACTGCGAGCAGAACCTATAGTTCAGGTCAAGTAAAGGGAAGGAGCTCAGGGGCTCTGTGTTTTGGTTGCAGGAGAAAGTCTAATGGCTTAACAATATGTGGCCTCAGCAAGACATATGGCAGTGAGTGCCAAAACTGAGCTGGGGCAGGGGAGAGAGAGGGGCTGCACCCCTGGAACATCACCCCTAGCACAGCCCCGGGGCTGGGCAGGGCTCCTGCTCACAGCCAGGCAAAGCAAACACACAAAGGAAGCCTTGTTAATTCTGGAAATGAGGGCAGGTAAAAAGGGAAAACATCCCCATGTTCTCTAAATACGAAAAACAGAGTTTTTGAGGTGCAATTATTTAGTTTTTGAATTGCAAACGTCAACAAAGCTGTGCAGATATCAAATTGTGCAGGATCAGGGCTAGGGGACTCTTTTTGTCTATATAAAAAACTGATTTTGAAGCTGAAATTAAACTATACTCTGACTTCAACTCCTCTGACTTTTTTATGCTATTATTCCATTGTGCTTCATTTTGTAATTTTTCAGTTTTGTGTTCATTGTTTTTTATTTGGCTTTCTTTTATGGTTGTGTCCTCTATTGTGTCCAACTACACTGTGATTTTC
This sequence comes from Thryothorus ludovicianus, assembly GCA_013397245.1. Lineage (NCBI taxonomy): Eukaryota > Metazoa > Chordata > Aves > Passeriformes > Certhiidae > Thryothorus > Thryothorus ludovicianus. Next base: position 1,089,712 of record VZTB01017146.1, on the reverse strand, counting down.
TTCTCCCTCTTGGATTATTTTTCTTTATTTTTTTTGGGTTTTTTAATAGCATGAATTAGAAAAGTCTGGCCAGGAGAATCTGCTCTGAGCACTTGATTGAGGTTGCATGTTGTTAGAAATCACATGTTAAGGTAGAGGATACTGTAAGTAATTTTAGGCTGTTGTCATTTGGGGGGAAGCAGTGAACAGGAAGGGCTCAGTGCAAGTGGGAGCTGCCACCTTGGTGCTGTGGACCTCAGACCAAAACCTGCAGTAGGAAATTTGTCTTTCATTGGCAATTTGCCCTGGAATTGCAGAGAACAGGAGAATCACGACGCTGTCACTGGCAGGCCGTGATCATGACAGTGAGGAGATACCTCAGCTACACAAAAAATATCAGTTTGGCCCCACCTTAGAAAGTTCTCATCCTGTGGTTCTGAGTTAAGTGTTCATTTGATTTCCTATTAAAACACTTTGCTAACTGATCCTGCCTTAAATTCTCTTTCTTGAGAGGCTCCTGGGTCATGAGAAGTTTTTCCTTTTTTCACCACAATGAGCTTTTTTCTCAGAAAGGTACAAAACCAACATCAAACGTGAACTGAGTGATGTGGGTTGGGTGATGGGGCACAGGTGGGACTCTTCTCCCAAAGTGCTCCCATGCTATCTCCACCCATTAAATTTGATATAAAAGCTACTGGCTCAACTCTGCAGTCTCTCCTGTCACAATTTTTTTACTCTTTTCAAGGCTGAACTCTTATTGGGTCACAAAGAATGATCTGGTCATTTAGTGATTAAGATTCTCCCTTTGGACCTCTACACCAAACCATTTGCAGCGAGGGCTTTCTTGTCTCAGCTGTTTCTGTGCTGAATTCATGGTGATTTCCAGATCTCTCAAGACAATCTTTTGAAAAGTTTCTGCTTTTGCCATCAAGTAAAGTTAGGGGAGAAAGAAGATGTGTTTTTAAAAATTTTGTCTGGTTCAAATTAACAATACACAAGAAGGAGCTTGGATGCTTTTTAGGAAGTGATTAATATAATATCAAGTTTTACTTTTCACAGAAAGGGATTTTGTACGCGGCTTGTGAATTAAAGCTTGATTCAGTCTCTAGACTGTTCTGTAGCAGATTATCCCACTTGTGCCTGCTGCAGGCCTTGTTCCTCCTCCTCTGGAACATTCTGGAGAAGGGGCTCTCAAAGGCAGGACAGCAGAGTCAATGGGGCCAGCTCTGTGCAAGCTCTGATTTTGGAGGTTTTTGACATAAGTCATCTTTAATATTATTTTTTTTTCTGCTTTCCTCTGCCCCTAGTACCCTTGTGTTTCAGCTGGCTGTATCTACCAGAGATGCCAACTTGCTTTGTCCTCAGAAATGTGTGGAATACCCAAGTTCACCAGGACTGAAGGAAAATTCACAAGCAGGCACACAGCTTCTCTGGCTTTGCTGGCTTTGAAATTTGTGGTAAGTTACTCTTCCTTGGATTTTTCACTTTCTGTTTATATTGTATTTAGGCTTTACCAAATCATTTATGTTCTTTCTTCTGCATTTTCTTTTCCTGTTTTTGGGATTTTTTTTCCTATTGGAGAAAAGTGCTGAGTGGAAATGAAATAACCTGTACTCCAAAAGCTGACAGTCCCTGACCTAACCCACTCAAAGACAACCACAGCCTGCTCCCCTTAGCTGCTGTTTAAACACTGCATCACTCTTTAGGAAAATGCAGTTATGATGGTATTTAGAAAATCATATCAATTGAGAAAGGGAATTCAGTATATCCATAATTTTCCCAGCATGAATGAAGAGATGAATTCTGCTGTGGCAGAGCAGAGCCCTGGTGTGAACAAACCTGAATTACTGAGATGGAAATAAGCAACTTTTGGAGTTTGCTGCTTTACTGCCCCTTCTCAAACCAAAGACAGCCCATTTTCACCACCCTTCCAGTCCCACCTCTCTTCTATTTGAACCACGTAGTACAGAGGAATCAAAGTGGGAAAGTGGAATACGTGGTAGAAATGATGTTTTTAAGAAGCCATGGCTTGCTCTCATTGCCCTCCATTTTCCCTCTGTCCCAGTGTCATGAGCAGGACTCAAAGTTTTGGATTTAGCCCCTCTGTGGAAGTTTTTGGCCAGATGAGCAGATGCATTAAGGTGCTTTCCTGCACATTCTCTAATTGCTCCAAGAGCTGTGGCCATCAAGCAAAAATCCAGTCGGTAAACTCTGCAGCTTGCCGACAACTTTTCTTGCCAACCATGCATTACGAAGGGCTAATTGTAAAAGTGGTGCACCTGCTGGCTCCCTTGGTGGCTGGAGCCAACAGGAAAAAAAAAAAGTAATTTATTAATGATGGAGTCACAAATAGTAATGAAAACAATAGGAGCATCTGAAGGAAGCGCTGCCGGGGGCAGAGGTGCAGGTGCTCTGTGCCCTGAACAGGCTTGTCGGCATTTTTATAAAGCTACTTTACAGCCCTTATCAATTTCCTACTGCTTTCTGTGTACCCCCTGCCCCTTTGCAAATGTTTTGCCTGCACAACAGGCTCAGCATTTCTTGTTGTAGGTGATAAAATAGCTGTCACCCTGTGGAGGGAGGAAAGAGGCAAAAAAAAATATAAAAAAAATGTTAGGTCCAAAGAAACAAAGCAGAGGAACACATTTCCCAGCAAACAAATGAGGGGCTAATGGAGCTGCTGAGTTGGCACCAGGAGAGCAATGATGGGAACTCAGCTGAGGAATGCTGTAAGATTTGGGGTAACAAATGCTGGAGGGCAGGAGAGACTCATTCCTTAAACTGAGGCAGCCTTGGATCGCAGAGGTGATGGGCACAGCCAACGCTGCCCACAGGACTTTTGGATCCAATATTTTGCACTGAAAATCTCACCACTTAACTACACCACACTGGCAATCTTAAAGCAATTTTTTTTCTGAAGTAGGCAGAGCAGTTACTGATAGTTTGGGTAAGCTGCTTGTACCTGGGAGTACTTCAGTAGTTACAAGACGTGGTCACCCTGCCTCTCAAAGTGCTGTGGCTTTCAGAACAGTGGCATGATACAAATGATGCACATAAATGAAGGTAAAATCTTTGAGAAAAGAGCAAGGTGAGCTGAGGAACTAACTTTGCAGCCAGCTTTCACCACGGGCACACAGCAGAGTGCATTGCCTCTGAAAGCTGCCTGCTGCTCACCAGTTGCAGACAGACCAAAAAATTCATTTAAATCTTGTCAGGTTGTTGCCATGCCTAGGAACAGGGTCAGAGCTCACACTCTGAGTGTAATCCCAGTGTTTGCCCCTCCTCTGCTTGGCCCATCTCACTCCAGCCTGCTCCTGGCACAGGGCACTAACCCAGGCACTGTGGGTGCTTCATGGTTCGTGCCTGTAGAGCCTCCAGATTCGTTCACCCTGCAGTGATGGAAAGCTGCACTGAGAGAAAAATTCTTGCACTGTCATGTGAATCCTACATGACCATTTACCACAGCCTAGGTGGGAGCTGGAAATTTTTTAGACTGTGGAAACTTTTGTGTCTGAGCCCATAAACTGAAGTCTGTGGGTATAAAATATTAAAATTTTTTAAAATGTTGCAGGTGTAGCTGTCTCAGCAGAAGGTAGTTGGGCTTAGAGGTCAGCCTGGGTCTGTAGCAAATCTGTGTGTCCCAGGTCCTGCATTTACTGCTGTGACAAGGTGTGTTAAGGCTGTGAGCACACTGAAGCCAATACAAAGTACCTGCAACCGATGAGTCTCAGAGGTCAGCTCTTCCTATCTTTCCACTGTCTCTCCTGCATTCAGGGCAGAAATCCTATACTCCTTCTTCCCACCTTACCCTTCCAAAATCCCATACCCTCCCACAAATGCCAGCAATTCATTTACTCGTAATGAATTCATAATTCATAAGAATGATTAAAGAACATGTTTTTTGCCTTAGGGACAAAACTTCACCTTTTAAAGTTGTCTTTTTCCTTAGGAACTAGGAATATTTCCTGTAAAGGTAGCTGAAATTTATATGAATAAGCATGAATTCAGCTGTGTATTTTAATAACCATGCCTAATCCTGTGAAATCAGTGCTAATTACTGCCTGGTGGTATGAGGGGGCACCTGCATGGCATGGCAGTGTTAGCACAGCCAGGCTGGCTTGTACTTTATCCATGAGGAAAGGTGAAGGCAAGGCTTGTATATCCCACCACTGTGATTCCCTAATAACCTACAGTCACTCTTTGCTGTCTGCAAAATTAACCTCTTGTCTCCCTCAGCCTGAGGATTGGGTGCACAGTGTAGGATTTTAACTTCTCTATTGAAAAATATCCCTGCAATGCTGTCCATCAAAACTCCTGCTGCTTTCTGAAGAGCATTATTAATAAACTTCCCCATAGCAGAAACAGCACCCTTTCAGAGCTCAGCTAAGGTATTTTCCCTGTTAACCAGCTGGGCTGCTTGGCTGTGGACAAACACAATGATGAATGATGGGTCAAGGATGGAGCAGGCTGATTTCTCTCCAAGCTTGACCTTGTCTCTGCTCTGACACCTGAAATGACAGATGCATTAAGAAGTTATTTATGCAGGGGAGCTGCAGAGCATCACACCCTTTGCAAGGCAGCACCTACTTTTATAAGGATGTCAGGATAGAGCTGCCTGAGCCATCCCCAAGCAGCTGCTGTGCAGGAAAGCAGCAATCCTGGGTGTGTGTCAGGGATACCCTGTGAACTGCAAGGCAAAACCAGGAGCAGGGGCCATGCTTTTGTTCCCAGGCAAATGACCTGCACATCTGCAAATCCCCTGCTCTGGAACAGCATTACCTGAGAAAATGCACCTGAAGGTTTCTGGGTTGTTGAAGGCCCAATGTTCTGGATAAAATGCAGCACTGAGGATTAAACAACTTCTGCTGTTCAGCTGCTTCTGGCCTCAGTGCACTTGGGGGAATTTCTGGTTTGTGTCCAGGATTCTTCATGACTTGCTGCACTGTGGCCAACTGCACTCTCTCCTACAGCTGAAATCAAAGGAATGACTTTGCTTTTTTCCTTCATATTGTGGAGGAATATGGGTGGAGGGGTAGCTGAGCTGCATCCCATGAGCAGACACATTTCCTTTTTGGGAAAGCAATTATTGCTGAGCTTAAATCTATAGAAAAAATGTATGTAAAACATGCATAACCAACACATTCTCTGCCTAACGTTTTGCTGCAAATATGATACCTGTTTGTACTTTTAAAATTAGACTTTTATTTAGACAAAATAGCTTCATCTATACACAAAGCTGCTGGGGATGTGATATTTCCCTGATAGAAGCTATGGTATGGATTAATTTGTGGAGCAAAGCTCAGGAAAAGTGTCATGTGCTGTGATTCTGCATCCTTTGGAGTACTGGTAGAGCTTGGGGGAGGGAGCACCATAGGAACCCAAAGATCTGTCCCTGAGAAACTTGGTAATTCTTCTTTACCCCAACAGAATTAACAGCATTTGATTATCAGCTTTGAGTACAGCCTTCCTTTCTTTTTCATATTCCCTCCTCCCCCAAAATAAACCCCTTTGGAACAAACCAACAGAACTTTTTGGATGTATGCTGAAGTCCATTTTGTAGCACACATTGGAAGTGCAGTTATTAATTTGAGAAACAGGAAATTCCAGCCTAGATTAGGAGGGCTTGACTACACCACTTCATGATGTAGCTGTGACTTCTTTTACCTTCAAAGAGGTTTGGAGAAGGTTGCAAATAGCCATAGTTCAAACCTGAATTACCTAGCTAGGGAAATTGTCCCAGCCTCTCCTCTTTCTCCTGGTCTAGTACAAGGGTGCTGAACAACAGAAAAGTTGCTCAGAACCAGCAACATCAGCATTTCTTGATTTAACATGAGCTGGTGAGGGCTTCCTGCAGCTCAGCAAGGGAAAAGGGAGAGGTCTTGTTTCTGTTTTGTGGTGTTTCGAGGTTGGATCTTTGGAGTTCAGGTGTTTGGGGGAATGTAGGTGCACATCAGACCTGGGCTAGAGCTCTCAACAGAGCAGGAGTCAGGGCAGGGGGAGGCTGAAGGCATGATTTCCACAGTAGCTTGTTTAATACATTACAAGCAACCTCTCTTCCATCATGAGTCCTGGTTTAAAACTATCGCCCTGGGGCATAAAAATCAACTCCTAACAACTTCCAGTGGGACCACTATTCCATCAGTGCTCCCATCAAATGTTGACTCCATGATTAATATTCACCCTCTTTCTTCGTTAATCATCAGTGTTCATTCATTCCTCTGCACCTTCCTGCTGGCAGGGGTGGTGTGTGTAGAGCAGCTGGCAGGGAAAACAGAGAGAGCTCAACTGCTGCACACAAGCTGCAGAGGGAAAAAGCCACCTCGGTGCACTGTGTCAGCTCAAAATGAGTCCTAAAGATGCATTTTTTTCCCTAGTCTTAGAAAAAGGAGGTTAAATTTTCTTTTTGTGAGATGGGACCTTACTGCAACCCCTAAGTGACACTGTTCTGTTTTACCTTGAGTGTCATAGCACCCAGTAATTTAGAGCAGGAATCAAAGTCAGAACAAACTGTCACAATCTGGCTCATCAAATTTAATCTGTACATGACCCTAAAATAAAGTTTTGCAATTAACACTTGCACTGTAAATTTAAAATTTAAATCCTGCTCTCAGTTTTGCTCCAGACTTCCTGAATGACATGGCATATGAGGCTGGACCCTTCCTCACTGAACAGGGAGTAATTATTGTTTTTTTGTTCTGTCTCCCTGGGCAGGTGGAATTGTCCACCCTGCAGAGAGAGGACTTCCTGACCATTGTCCAAGACCCTGTATAAACATCTGAGCTCAGTAAGCACAGGACTAGAGATGCACTCATAATAAAATAGATGGTGCATATTAATTTGCTTCCTCAAAAGCATAATGGCACTTTCAGAGGTTGTTCTCCACTCTGGTAACTTCATCCAGAGATCTGGAGGCTGCATTACCCAAACTTAGCTTTCCCTTGATATGCTTTGGAGTGTGCTTGTGTTTGTTTGGGATAAAAGGTGAAGAAACTGCCTTACCATTGTGATCATGGTAATAAAAGCAATAAAGAAGCATCAAAAAGAGAAATGTGTGTGTTATAAAATCTAGAGCTTGGTTTAGTCTTCTCAGACACATCATTAATTCTATACAAATCCACATTTAGGACAATGAATTTGGACATTAAATCAACAAAGTAAAAATTCCCAGGATGATCCTGCTGGTAAGAGGAAGATTTTTCTGTTGTGCCTTTTATTCCCTGTGAGGTGATGGTCCATGTGTGAACAGCTCCTCAGAGGTTTGCAGGATGCACATCTGAGGCCATCACACATCAGCAAATCTGATGCACCTTTTCAGGGGAAAAAGGAAAAGTCCACATTTGTGTTTGTTGTTTCCTTGTAGACAGCAATATTGCCTTGAGTGTAGGGCTTGCACTTGGCTTGCTTTTGGCTAAATTTTAAAGACAAATCTTTATCACTAAAGATGTAAGTCACGAGAAATAAAAACTTGCAGAACATAAATTGCAATTTTTGCAGCACAGATAAAGAAATGATCAAGTATGGTAGGGATCTGGAATCATTTGTGAGTCTGATAGGCAAGAAAGCAAGAAAGGTCACTAAGGAGATGGCAAAATAACTGAGTGTTGCAGTGCCTGCTGCAACTGCTGCTGCTTCAGTCAAATTGAAACCAACTTTGTTGCAGAAATAATTGAAAAAGACAGATTTTAACAAACTTCAGATTTAAAACAATTCAAATTAGAGATCTTTTTTAGTTGCCATAAAATGTTTGTGTTTTTATAAGTCAGAATTGTGCTGGACATCCATTAGTAATTTCCCCCCTGCTATTCTAGGGAGAGTTTTGTAAAACAGCAGAATGCACTACTGTTAGCACTTAAAAGCTTTCTGTCTTCATATTCCCAATATTTTCCCCTGCTACTTATATAATATGGTGCAGATAGTACTTCATTTTTCTCCCTCCCTTTATTTTTCAATTTGTTGTTTCACCAATATCTTTTCAAAACTTCCTCTACATTTTGAAATCTCATTTGCCATTAAGAGAAATGAAGCATTAAAAAAACATTGAAAAATTTGGATGTGATTCTGTGTGGGGAAAAAAAAGCAATAGCCAGGATGGTGTTACAGCCTTCAATTCATGGCATTGATGAAGTGAGAGAAAAGATACAAACCACATCTAGCATTCATAAAAAGGATTTATAATTGGTGACAGATATTTTACATTATTAATTGAAGAAGGCATTGGATGCTTTGCTTATGAAAACAGGGTAGTTGTGCCTTTTAGAGCTTTTATTCTTTCTTGTTAACAAATTCCAGTCTAAATGTCAGTATCAGAAGGTTTTTTGTGAATTAAAAGCCTTTGCTTTTCTTTCAGTTTTGTGTCTTGATAGTTACTTTTTGCAATCCAAGACAATAAATCTGATATCAGAGAGCGAGTGGGTTTTATTTACTGATTCAGGAGATGGAGTGCAAGGATGTTCCTGGTGTTGTAATAACATGCACAGACTGATTCCACGCTGGCTCAGTACCTAATTTATATCCTCCTTTCTCCTTGAATTAGTGTGAACAACTGCAGCAGCCTGCTTGGAATGTACCAGTGGCTCCATGGATGGATTCTCAATTTTACACAAACTTGGACCTGTGTCTGGGAGTGTTTTCCAAAATGTGCATTGCAAAAGGGATGGAGATTTAATAACTCCAGTGCTGACCAGCAAACATCTAACATTTATGGAAGAGATAAGCAAGGCTTATCCCATAGTTTTGGGAGAGAAATATCACCAGGAGAGTTGGACAGTCCAACATCAGCATCCTCATTACCAAGTGAGTGTTACTTTTCATTCTTTAAATTATTCTTTTCTCTTCTTTACAGACCAACATTTTGGAACTTGCTGGGCATGAGCTTCTGAATCTGGATCCAGCCTCCTTCAGGGAAGTTGCTCTGTCCCAGATATCATCAACCTGCTGTAATATCCCAACAAAACCCTTTTTCTTGTCCCTCACGTTTTCCTCTGTTTTTCCACTTGAAAAACTCTCAGAACTCCATCTCTGCTATGCACAGTGATAAAGACATAAATTACAAAAGATCTGAAGGTGTTGATTACACCCTCTTTTGAGTGATAATGCACCTTTTGTGCTAGGGCAACAGTGTAGTGATATTTCAAATGGCTTAACCTCTGTGTCTTTCAAAGATACTTGTAATGGTTTTGCATCCAGAACAAGCCTTTGGAACAGCAGCAGGAATGTAACTCCACTTACTTGTGTGAGGGATCCAATAATACATAAAATAGCACATTATCTCTTTAATTACTACAATAGTAGGCCACATTTAATATTATTTTTTTGATAGGAAATAATAGTGGGAGCCTGGAGGGAAATTTGCTTTGATTGCCCTCCTCCATTACCCTGAAGATTGCTCGCTGTACATTAACAGTGTGAGCAGGAAAGGTCTCCAAAGTACAGTTTGCCAGCTCCCTCCATAAAGCAGCAGCTGATAAAATAGAGCAAACATCAGCCAGTGCTGGCTGAGCCTTGGGGAGAGCTGCCTTGGCTGGAGAGGGTGGTGAAACTGAGATGCACAAGTGGCTGGGCCTTTGAGACTGCCCTTGCTGGGTCTGTTCACTCATCTTTTCTTGGAAGAGGAGAGGTGGAAGCATCAGAATTCATTGACTGCTGTGGATGGAGGCAGGGCCGCTCTGCTCGCAGGGTTTTTTGTGGTCCCCAGCACCTGGGTGTTCCCGAGGATGTAAGGCACTGCTACAGGGCTACTGGGAAGGAAACTTGTTCAAGTGAGTGCAGATGATAAGGGAATTAGTGAGGATTTTTGTTGAGTGTTTATTTTTAAAGCACCAGGCTGTTCCCTGATAGACTTAAGGAGGAAAACAAAATTACCTTGTAAACGCTTCCCCACCACCAAGAACTGTGAATACAGAAAACAACACATCAATGCTCATCAGCAAGGGCAGGACCTTTCTGTCAATGTTCATTTGTGGAATCCTCCCTGGGGCCGTGAACATCCCCATTGTGCTCCTCCAGGAAGGGCTGCTGCCCGAGGTGGCTGGGCAGCCGGGCTGGGAAACCTGGAATAGTGTAAATAGAGCCAACCCGTTCCTTCCTCCTTGCCAATCACACGTTTTCAGAAACCCCAAATGCAATTGAAGCATCCTCACAGCAGAGCTGGCCAGGCTGACACCTGGTGCACTTTAGGGAGCTCTGAGTGAGGCAGCAGGGGGAGAAGTGTCCTCACCATGCAGATGTGCCTCACAGCTGTGCTCCCTGTGGAGGAACAGGGGACGTTCTGGAGCCAAAGGGCAGCAGTGCCAGCCCAGGTCACTGCTGCAGGGTCTGGGCAGTTCCTGTCCCCAGAGCAGAGCAGGGACCTTTCTGCTGCTGCTCAGCGGTGCTGCCTCACCAAAGGGGGGACACAGCCCTCAGCAAATCCCACACAACCCGGGCAAGCACAGCACTCAGGGCCACTGTGGGCAGCTCGTGGTTCCCCCCATCCCTCTGTGGGTACCTCATAAGGTACCTATTTTATTTTCCTGCTAAGCTGCTTTAACCCAGGTTACTGAGGGCTTGTGGAGCTCTTGCATTTAGCAGCATTAAATAAGAAGCAATAAGCTCTTGGCTGTGCCTTGAAGAGCTTTCCTTTCCTGGGTAGTAAATCTGCAGTACTCTCTCTTACAGTTTTATTGAGGGTTATCAAGTGTTTATTCAAAAGGCATTTCCGTGCATTCAACGTTTTTCTAATTGGGCAGTGAGGGGTAATGTTCTCTCAGGACAGACTATTATTGCTGTGGTAAAATCTGCTCTCTTTAGTCAATAGACTGCCCATGCTGCTAATTTGCTGGGTGGAGAGAGGAAGTAGGGCTGTATACTTATTACTAAATGGAGTTTGATCTGTCACTGGCAGAACCAGCTGCCCCAGAACTCCTGGGACATGGTCTGTGCTGTCTCCTCAAGTGAGAAAAAAACCTGTGTAGGAACCAATCTTCTTTCAAGGATGCTAAGGCTGCATCTGCACAATGTGCAAGGAGCCCCAGTGGTGCCCTTCTTTGTGGTGTGGCTGTCCCCAAACAGCAAGGGCTACACAGGTGCCCATTGTTCAGCATGGCCCTACTGGTTGCAAAGAGTGTTTAAAGACAATCTTCATAGTCTGAACTCCAAACAGAAACTGTTAATTAACAGGGTGGTTAGAATGGAATCCCTTTCCAGGGATATCTGTAAACCTGTAATGAACACAGAGAAGTGTGTGCAGCAGGTGGGGTGTCATTGGAGCCAGAGCTTGGTTTATTTGAAGAAAAAGACTTAGTTTTGCCTTTTTTTCTGCCTTTTAGCTAGTGGCTATTGGGGTGAAGAAATCAGAAATGAGGTGGCCAAATAAAGGGAATTTAAAAGGAGTCACACAAGCTTGCCATATAACAGCAGGTTATTTTGGACATAGTAAAAGCAGACTCGTATTTGGATGAGATGTGACTTATATGTGGCCATGTCTCTGCTCATATCTGCTGGGTTTTTGTGTCTGTCCTGACATCAGAGCCTTCCTCCTGCACAGGGTGAGCTCTTACTCCTTTCCCAGAGGGAGGCAAAGGAGGAGGAGGAGGAGGAGGAGGAGGGGTGGTTCAGCCAAGCTGATCCAATGTGCACCTGGACAGCTGGTACTTCTCACAGTGCCTTTATTTTAAAGCCATCCATCATGCTCAGGGGATCACATCCAGGCCCTGAATTGCAGAACTGGCACCTTGGGAAGTGTTCAGCTGTGAAAACTGTCTTGGCAGGACAGCACTGCCATATGAAAAGAAATGCTTTGCCTTTCTTATTTTTAAAAGGCAAGGTAAATGGGAGAGGCTGAACCCACTCACCGGCACTTTCAGGGGATGTATTTCCCCCCTGTGCCCTGCTCTTGGATGGATTTGGGGGAGTCTGACCCAGGTGAATGGGCTTGGTACAGATGGGAGTGGGCTGAGTGTTGTATCTGCAAATTTCAGGACTTTAGATTTTGCCTGCAGTGTCGTGTTGAGCTCCAGTCACCCAGAGATGTGTGTGACTCCACAGCAGGACAGAGCTGTAAAAACAACTGCAGGCTCTTGGGCAGAGCTGCAAACCTCAGGGCTGAGGTTTTGCTTATGATGGGATGCTAAAATCCTCTTGGAGAAGTTTGTGTGCTATGACACTGGACACAATGGGTCTAACCCCTAAGTTTTTCACATTGTGATTTGAGATCTGTGCTGCTGTTCTGCTGAGTTCATCTTTTTGAGCTACAAACTGACCTCAGCTTGATGATCAGGAAGTGAAATGAAGTTATATCAGGTTGATGAATTTTCCTTGGTTTTATTCCTGATACTTTAGGTTTTACTGGTTTAGTAACTGGCAGAAGGAGTGGATTGCATGGATACAACAGGAAGCTTAATTAGTGTGCAAAGTGCTTAAAGATCTTCAAGGAAAGGTGAAATAGATGCAGAAAGTTATCTTCCCTCCTCCTCAGAGGCTGCATTTCAGTAATGGATGAAGTGACCCCTAAAATATAATATTAATTCTGCAAAGCACTTGGGAGTTCTTCTGAATCAAAGGTGCTATGCAAATATATTCTCACTTTCCTTTACCAGTCCCTTTGAGCCAGCCAGTCCACCATTAGTGGTGATTCTCATTTAATCAGAATTCAGCCTTCAAATTTTCTTCAAGTCCATAGATAAATAAAGCAGCAGCCGTAGTTGATCATTTATTTATAAATCTATTTATAATCTATGTTTTGCATATTAATCAAAACCACTCCATGTGGCAATTCCTGATTAAGAACCATTTTTTTGTCTCATTTCTCTTGCCCCTAGATAATATCCAAAGAATTAGATTAGAAATAGTTTTTATAAATAAATTATGATAAACTCCTGCTTTATTTATATACTCAGACACTCTCCTCATATTTCCATCTTCCTGCCATGTAGCAAGATATAGAAGGTGTGGCAGTGGTCATTTAAATGGGAAATGCTTGATTTTTAGGTGGAAAAAGGATATTTTCTGACTCAGGTGAGACACTCTGAGGCCTGATCCAAGGCAGCACGGTCAGGAATTCAGAGAGTTCAAGATATTTCTGCACACAAAAACTCCAGAGTGGAAAGATGTACAAGAGGAAAATATCTTGTAAAGTTTGGGAGGTGCGTGAAGAGTGTGACCTGCAGGGCAGCTGGGAGGCAGGAAAAGATTTAGGAGCAAGGGATGAGGGAAAAGCAGCAGAACAGGATGAAATAGCAGCGGTTTGTGTTCGGGTTGGTAGGATGGGGAGTAGGGCTGCAGGAAGCAGGTGGCTCAGGTCCTGCTGAGGGGCTGTGTGGAAATGCCGATGGCGTGGGGTCCCTACAGCACCCAACGGGCCCTGAGCTGTGAGGAGGGGCTGTGCCTTTGGGAGCTGCTGTCCTGCATGGAGCTGTCCCCCTGTGTGACACAGGGCCCTGGGCTGCACTGCACCCCCTCACCTGCCTGTGGGAGCACAGGCTCACTGAGGCTGGCAAAGACCTCGGAGCTCTCCGAGCCCAGGAGCTGACCCAGCTAAACCCTACAGTGAGGAGACCTGTCCCAGCACCCAGGGCTCCTCCCTGCCTTTCCCAAAGCAAACATGAATGCAAACCATTCCACCTGGGTTTTGTCACAGAGCCCAGCTCAGTGCCATTTTGCAAGGATGTGGCTGTTGGCACAGATCCAGCTGCACAGCACCACGCCAGGCTGGATGTGTGTGGGAAACTGAGGCAGCTGGTGTGGGGCTGCCCCATGACAGGGCTGCTGGAATGGGGGGATTTGGGATGTGTTTGGGAAACTGGTGCCACTGGTGTGGGGCTGCCCTGTGACAGGGCTGCTGGGATGGGGGGATTTGGGATGCTGCCCTGCCTCCTTCAGTAGCAGATATCCATTGGGATCAGTGTCCAGCTACACTTTCTGGGCTCAGCTAAAAGAAACCTTGATAATGTGAAGTTAATTGTCAGCAAAATTGTCATCATCTGTTCACGTGTGCCCAGAAGCTCCTGGGAAAGTATTGGAAACCAGCAAACTAGAGGAGGTTATTGTGGGCTGTAATTAAACACCAACATTATCACATGTGCTGCAACTTTGAATTGGCCCTGATGGGACTACTCAAATGCTTAAATATTTTTAATTTAATCTAGGACTTTTGTTATGTTCCTATTACCTGTTTTGGAACCATTTTAGAGTACAGAATACAAATGTGGCAACCAGTTAGCAAGAATTGAGAGAAATAATCAGAGTGGTAAGCCCTGGAGTCATGTGTGCTTGTGATTCAAATCATGACTCTAGCCTAAAGGGCTGAACGGAAAAGGTTTAAAATAAAACATAAATACATTCTGAGGACAGGAAGAAAAAGAAACAAAGGAAAAAAATCCCCAAATTTCTTAGGTCATGATGAAGGAGTTCAGGAATTAGGGTATGACAAGGGCTGGGGACTTGGCTTCACCTCCCATTCCTGCCACATGCTTTCTGTGTGACTTTCAACGAGACAACTTTCTTTGTCTCCGGGAAGTGGGAATAACAACAACTTCCTGTGTTGTGGCAACACAGGAAAACTAAACTGCAGTGACAACCATTGTCACTTAAGAGAAAGTTTTGGAGACAACCAGATGATTCTGAAGGTCTCTACTATGGGCCTGAGATCTTTTCAACCAGCAGTGAAATGCAGCAGCTTCTGGTGTGGGACTGGCATTCCTCAGAATTAGAGCTGTCATGTTATAGGGTAAATGTTTCCTGGAGTTTCTGGGGAGTTTATGTAACTGCAACGTGCCTGAAGATGCAAGGATTTTCACATGCACAATGGAAGAAAATGAGCTAGTAAACAGAGAGGCTGGAGTTGAGGGGTTCATTTCTGTTTCATTGCTCAGTTTTGTGCAGGAACCTGTTCAGAAGCAGAGGCAGTGCTGTATCAGCCAGCCAGAGTTAACAGATCCCTAACCCAGAGCAAAAAATTCTACTGAGGGCCGTTCTGCAGCCAATCTAGAATACATACAGCAGAATACAGTGCTACAATAACATTGAGCAAGTTTAGGCTGAGAATGGTGTTGGGAATTATTTGTTCAGCCAGCTGCTGGACTTTAATTTAAACAACGCTGATTTAGAAGAGAAGTGAGGGGCTGTAGTTTGGGCTTTCTTCTCATTAGTGCTCTGCTCCTCTGGCTCCTGGCTCGCAGCCTCACAGGCTCCAAAGTGCAGCTCAGCCCTTGGATACCTGGAGCTGTGTAGGGCACAGGGACAGGGCCAGCACTGCACACCCTGCTGTGCTTTATCTTGCTTAATGAGTACTGTTCCTTCAATAACTTTATTGCCCTCTGTGTTCCAGGTTCCTTAATTACTTTCTGCTTGGCAGACAGGATCCTTTCATTTTTATATTTTTGTTAAGTATTACCAGATTCCCCGAGCATCACTATGTGCAGGGAGAATATCACAATAATTGAACCACAAACAAGCCATATGGAAAGGAAGACAAAAGGGACAAATTTAAAGTCAGATCTTCTTTCCTCAACAAAAATAGATAAAAAAATAGAACTTGAGGCTCCATTATTTTTTTTTTCCTTACTTTAAAAGAAGAACATGACACATCTCCACACAAACCTGGAGGCTTGGTCCAGGATTAAATTGCTTGGATGTAATTATGGCCCTTGGCAGTAAGATTTCTGTTGTATTACCCTCTCTTTGTAAAGGACTCCCCCTTGCTTTGCCTGGGCTGTTATAAATGACTTGATGAACTCAGTCCTCTTGCATGTTTCAATTTCTTTCATATTTGCAGCTGCAAGTTCACTCAGTGGCTCTGATCTCTAAATCCACAACCTGTGCTTTTCTCTTTCCCTTTGCAGTAACATTAAGACAAAGTGAATCTTGGTATTTGTTGAACTTTTTTTCTCTGTTCACTTCCACAGAAAAAGTAAGCTTTTTCACCTTTCTTAGCTGCTAAGGCAAGGTTGAAAGCAATTCACTGTACATCAGTAAGGTCAAAATGCTAAGGCAAATTCAAGCTGAGAAATATGAGTTTGATCTTTCATTTGTAGACTTTATCTGCCGTGATCCCTGTATATTCATACTGACTATCTCCACTCCTTCTATTGACTAGCCAGAAGTGCCTTCTGTATTCTCTCTTCTGAAATGCAAAAATATAATAAAAAGCAACTTTATACTGGCTATTCAGAATTTGAGCTCATATAAGTTTCAGGGTTTAGAAGTTCTGCTCCAAGGGTTGTCTCTCTACAAACGTGGTAGAAAACCCTAGGGCTGAAACCTCTAAACCCTGTTTGAGATGACTCTGGCTGTTTTTCCCAACTGAAGACCTTTCTCCCTCTACCTAACATCACTGAATACAGCCAGGGGCAGTGAACTCAAGTGAGGTCCGTGGTCAGAAGGCAAAGATCTTGTAGATTAAACCAGTTTCAATATTTTTATCATGCAAGTTAACAGCCCTGGTGTTGGGATTCCATTTCTCTCTCCTAGGGTTTTGTCCACTGGCTTGTCTGCCTTGCTGAAATCTCTTTTCTATTGTTCACTTCTGTGGACGAAGAAGAGAGGTTTGGGATTGGCATGTGGGGGTTAATCTAAAAATCCTGGTTAGGTAATTCCTCTACTTCCTCAAGGGCTTTAATGAGTGCAAAGAAAAAAAAAGCCAAACAAGCAAAAAAAGATAAAGCAACTTGGTAATTGTCTCAGAGATGTCATCTGGAGGTACTGGAGAACAAGGCAACCATCAAAAGTGGTGGGAAACAGAAGGAAGGAGAACAAAATGTGCCCTTGTGTGAGCATGCAGTGATTTCACTGTGGAACGTGCCACAGAATTGGGATGCTGTCGTTGCAGGGGACTTGCCTCTGAGGTGATGATTTATTGCTTTGCTTCATTTGATAATTGGCAAATGGAGACAACCAGGTGCAGGGCCAGGGAGGGAGAAAAATTCCTGTCCATCAGGACACCTCTGACCTTCACAACGAAGCAGAGGAAGCCTCATCCTGTGCTGCCTTCTGCAGAAATCATGTGCTGGCTTTGAGCAGCTCTCCAGAGGCTGTGGAGACACATGGAGAGGCAGCTGCCCTCATCAGGGTCCCTGTGCCATCCTCCTGTGTCCTGGGGTGACCTGTCCTGGAGTATGGGTGCCCTGCTGTGTCTGCAATGGAACAAAATGCTGGGAACAGCTCTCTTCCATTTGAAAAATTACACAGGACTGAGCAGTGCAGGGGAAATTCCTGCAAATGCTACTTTTTGGGGTAAAGGGATAACTGGAAGTTTGGTGCCCAATCTCATGACTGTAGGGGATAGATGAGATGACCACAAGGAGTGAATATCTCTGGGATCTTTGCAGAAGTGTTTGCTTTTTCTGACATTTCATAACCAACCAGTATTTTTCAGAGCTGTCAGTGAGCCCTCTTCAGGTAGATGTGACATGCCTAAATTCTGTCCACCCATGCCACAACAGAGAGCTGAGAAAATGGAAAACAACAAGACACGTTTTGGGGGAAAAGCCTGACAATTTAAGTGTTTCCTTATTGTTTTAAAAATTGTCTGTTTCTGATGGGAACACTAAAAGGGAGGAGGACCTGTTCTGCCTTGGACAAAGCTAGCCTGGGCAGAGCCCAGGTCCCTGGGCTTCTCTCTGAGGCTGAGAAGGTGCTGGGAAAGCTGCAGGAGGCCCAGGGACCTGGATTTTTCCATCAGTTTTGGGAGGCTGTTCCTTGGCCACAGGCAGAGGGAAACTCAGCTGCAAGCTGTTACAGGTGTGAGGGGTTTGAAGCTACAAAGGGAGATTTTTGCAGTGAAAAACAAAAGCAATCCGAGAAACTGCTGCCAGCAACTCCTGATTACTTCAGCTAATTTCAGGGCCTGCAAACATCGATGACAATGTGATTTCTGAAACATGGGAAGTGTTTATTCCTGCAGTTTGTACCATATCTGTGTCAGGAGTTTCATTGCTGTCACTTGTCGCAACCTTCACTGCTTTATCATCATCTCCCTGAACTAATTGCCTTAAACTGATGAAAGTAGATTTTCAAAAGTAAAATGCTTTCAGTTATTTGCCTTTCAGGTTGTTTATGAAGTTGTTTTAGCATGCTCTGCTGAGCTGTACATTTACCTTCATCCGAGAGAGGAACAGAGCTGGAGTAAGGAATTTGGGAGCCTGGCCACAACTGTGGGAAGGATTAAAGAGGCAGCAAAATGTGTGGCCTACGTTGCTCTGCCCTGCTCTGTTACACACAGATCTCTGCTGTCTTTGCATCTCCCTTCCATCTGCTCCCTATGACCTGATGAGACCCACATCCCCTCTTCCCTCTGCTGCTCCTGGCTGGATGTGGTACCCCTTGGTGATCCTCTTTCCCCTAGATATATATATATAAATATATAAGCACTAGACATAAATAAATATATATATTATATACATAATGTACATTATATAAATCAAGGTAAGTTATGGGGTCTTACCCCCTTCTTGGAAATAATAGTCTATATCTATTCTTATCTTTCACATCCAAATGGAATAATGCTGTCAAGCAATAATGTCAATGTCAAAGCATCTCTGTTCTTAAGGAAAGTTGATAAAATATGCTCTGGTTTTACTTTAATCTGTCCTAGTGCTGCATTTCTGTGACTCTGCTGAGTGTTGACCTTTGTAAGCTGATGCAGGACTGAGAACTTGGAAGATGAGTTGCTAACCTCCTGAATTTTAGAGTGTTCAACAGGATGAGCAGTTTTGGGAGGTGTGGGTGGGAAATGGTGGCATCTAATTTAGTTGGGAAAGAGGAAATAAAAAAAGTGTAACAGTTTTGAAAAGAGGCTTGGCAGTGTTTTCCATGAGTTTTTGGCATCTGATCCTTGCTGGGGCAATCCTCAGGTTGAACTGAGACACTGCAGGAGGTGCTGAAGCACCTGGAGCTGTTTGCTGCAGAACTCGGGTGTTTGGGTTTCTTGTGTCCCACCTTCTGAGGAAAAGTTATGGGATATAAAATGAGAAAGCTTGTGCCCCATGACCAAGTTTATTTCAGTGATTTATTTATTGATAGAATGATTCTTCACAAGGCTCAGCATTCTTTGCTTTCACTTCAGTTTGAATACTAGGAAGAAAGATCCTTTCTTCCTCCTCACCTAGCTGAAATTGCTGATTTATTGACTATTTTATTAGTATTTTAATATTGAGATATTTATGATTTATGAAAGATGACACTAAAATATAGGCCTAGTGTGATTATTACTATAACAGCTGAGCAGTGATGGTAGGGTTTACAGTAAAAACCAGTTTAACTCACGTAAGATCTTTTTTTCAGCAGTCACCAATGAATTCTGGTGTTTGCCAGAAGCTACCCAGCATTCAGAATTGCTTGTTCTATACAAACTTTCTCTCTCCTCCCCTTTTTCACATGAGCTGCTTGCACTCAGACACCTGAGATATGCACCCACTCAGTGCTTTAAAGGCCACCTCTGGTATCAAAACAAATTTGACATGTGCAGAGCAGACCTCTCAGTTATCCTTCCAAGGGAATCTGCTGCCCAGCTTTGTCTCCTTTTTCTCTGTGTGTTAATGGATCACTCAGAAAATAAGTGGCACTTTTAGTGTCCATTAACTCTCATTTAACTAATGATAAATTGCACTTGAGCACCTATGGACACGCTTGCAGAGGCACGTTAATACCAGACAAATACATTACAAGTGGGGCTATTGCTTTCAGAGCAAAATGAATTCATCATAATGGGAACTCTGAAATAAAGGCTTACCAAAAAATACTTGGTAACGTGTTAAGTATCCATTAATGCAACTAAATGACACTCAGAGTTTAACAAATACAAATGAAATCCCCACAAAGGAGGGTGTCATAAGACAGATTTGGACAGTACAGTGTTTATAGTATAAAATGTGGAAATTCATCCCCTGCCTATGACCTTCAGTGTGTACAGGGGGAAGAAATTAATATAACACTTCCTTGATAAGAGGCTTTTATAAATACTATAAATCACATGAGAAGTTTCCTTTGAATTTCAGGATTTCCCTTAAGAGAAGAGGGCGTATTTTTGTTTCGCCTTTTTATTTGGTTGTTTTGTTTTCAAACAGTGCAATTGCGAAGAGCAGGGCTCTGAAGTGAGCAGCTGGCTTTGGAGTCCCTGTCCCCTGATGTCTCCACTGCCTCTGTGTCCTCACCCAGTGGGGCTGCTCTTTGCTCAGTGTCACTGCAGTTTTGTTTTTGGTGGTCCACAGGACAAGGGGCTCAGCTCACCAGCTCTGCTCTTCAAGAGCCATGAGCCTTTTGCTGTTCTTTACAGGACACTTGTCCCCATGAGCTCAATCTGCCACTTACCTCAGTAAAACGTCCCCCAAAAGCCCCAGTATGGCAAAACATAACAGTGTTAAAAATCTTTGCAGATATGTTAATTCATGCTGGCTGTAATAGGTAGATGACTTTTTATTCTTGTTTCTATATTGCTATTGGGTCCAGTAGAGATTTTATCTGTGAATACAGGAGTGTCTGTGCCCTGCAGGCCTTGCAGAATATGAGAAACTGGTGAAACAGATGTTTCAAGAAATGGAGAACTTGTTCAGTGGCACAGGGTGAAATCAGAACTCTCTTCATCCCCTAAATACCCCAATGCATGGAGGCAAACCCATCCCATGACTCTGTACTACATCTTTATTTTATCAGACCTTCTGCTGACCCTGAACAGCTTCTGTTCTTTGAGGGCTCTTTTATTTTTTTTTCTTTTTCTGTTGTTGCTCATATTTTCCCCTCACATTAATTATACAGATGTACTGGGGGCCATGTGCTTTGCCACATCACAAAGGAAACCACAGGACTTCAGATCAGAGGAGCAGCCAGATGTCCTTGCCTGGCAGAGCCCCACGCAAGGGTCACGGCTCAGGCTGCCAGACTGGGCTGGCTGTCTCTGCCAAACCTGATGGGGACATCACCTGCCCCCACCAACACGGGCCACAGGAGAAATAACATCAGTGCAAACTCACAGCAGCTTTTGGGGATTCATTTTGGTAGTGTTTGGATTTTTTCCCCCCCTTTTTCCTTTTAGTAGATGTAATAACTACCATGATTCTTTAAGGCCAGAGCTGCCTGTCCATACTCAGGCTGGACAGTGTTTTATTCCCTGATAAGCCCTTTGCCTCTTTCAAGCCCAGGAGACTTTCAGGATTGTTCCTGCTTGGGAGAAAGAGTGTGATCTGCATATGGCTCACATTGTTCCTGTGTATGAATTTCATTTTTAAAAGTCATTAAAGACAAAGAGTTTGAAGTGGTGGTTTTCTTCAAGTAGCAGCCCTGGAACAGGTTGTACTTAGTTTCCTGTAGCAAGGTTAAGCTAGATCTCTCCCAACAGCCTACCAGAGGGGCCTTTTCTATTGAACTTGTAGAAATGGCTGGTTTCATCTTTGGGACTATGCTTCTTTATCTCTTTTTTATCTTTTTATCATATTATCTTACTTATCTTTTCCTCCTTCAGAAAGGTGACTTAAAATTTCCTTTTTTTTTTCTGGAAGAAACAGTTCCCACTGGCTTCTCTCAGCATGGAGGGTACCATGTTAATACATATTTCTTAGATTGTGTCTCTAAACGACTCCAATCCATGCACATGGAGGGACAGGGTGAGGGAAGAAAGCTACCACAGTATTTCTATTTCAGTCAGTCAAGAGAAATTCAGAGGGGACATCGAGAAATTATAGACATCCTGAATCCTATTCCTAGTCCTTTATTTATTTTCTTCCGTGGGACGGGGTTTTGTGGCTGGGACACACAGGACATGGGTGCAGCCTGGCTGTAGCTCAGTGCTGGCCTTGGCTCATCCAGCCTTAGCTGGGCAAAACTCTTGGAATGTCACTGATGGATGCTGAGCATGTAGGAAACGTCTGATAAGGAACTAAGGGCTCCATGGCACTCCAGGCATCCTTGAAAAATTGTCTTGCTCCTTCTCTCAAACCTGGTGACTTAAGTCTTTAATTATCCTTGTCTGAGGTTTCCATTAAACAGGTTATAATTCTAAATTCTCCACTCTGGAAGTAATTGCTGGAGGCAAAATAAGCTGTTGATGGCAAATCCATCTGCCAATCTATCTGATTCATGTAAATACACTATATCAATTTCAATTATTTGATAAATTCATCCCATCTGAAACAAGTTACAACTGAGGTAGCTTTTCACTACTCAGAAAAGCAAGAAGTAAAATCCATTACATAAAATTGTCTATAAATCTTCTATAATTTTCAGGTAAATGAAAAATTTGCCACTGGGGATTAGGTTTGTTTCTTGCCTGCTTTTGGAAAATTCCACTGGTGTCTTTTGCTACTGGACATGGGATAAATGAAGATCAACTCCTATCACCCCTCACATCCATGTAATCTGTGATCTACAGAGTTTTCCTCCTTTAAAAGAAAAAGTCAAGAGAGAGAATCCTCTGCAAGACATAGATAGAGAAAATGATTTCCTTTTCTTGCTGGAAATGGTGCCTGTGGGAATTCTGTGGCTGGTGGTACATCTTCCTATAATTCCACTTGAGCCTTTTTACAAATCAATGATGAGGCATCTTTTCTATTTTTCACAGCCTGTAACTTTGTGTAGCCTTAAAGAACAAACTCATCCATCCTCACCCCACGGGTGAGCCATGCAGAATTCTGCCACCCCACTGTGGAGCTGTGCCCCTGGGTGGAGGCAGGGCATGCTCTGACAGCTCAGGGCAGCCAGGACAGGAGACAGCAGGGCTGGGTTTACACTTAAAACAGAGTTCAGCTTGGGCAGCATCACACCCCCATCACAACACTGCGGCCAAGCAGCCAAACCAGTGCCAGCTCTTGTTGTTCCAAACCACTCACAGCTGCCCACCCACCCTGTTCTTGTCCCCTCCTGCTAATCACCTCATGTGGGCCAGGTGTGGATCCTGCTCCTGAGGGGCTGCTCTCCCCATGCCCTGCAGAATGAGAAAATGAGCAGCAGCTGAATCCAATTTATAATGTGCCTATTTCCTTTCCCAGCCCCTCTCCTGCCTGTGTGCAGGTTGCAGTGGGCTCTTGAGATTTCTCCTCGAAAAGTTTTCTTCTGGGGTAAGTAACAGCTTTCTAGCTCATAAACTGTTCTCCAGGGCTGGTCACTGAGGGTGCTGTAACTGCTTGGCTTGTGCTGCTCTGCCCAGCCCAAGGGTGAACCTCCTCTGGGGTGAGTCTTGGTGCCATTTTGGGCTGGGACTCCTGGTGATGTTTCAGGTCCTTGTATCAGCAATAGTGTGGCAGGGCAGTGACTGTCCCCCTGTACTGGGCTCTGGTGAGGACACGCCTCAACTGCTGGGTTTGGAAAGATATTGAGATGCTGGAGCATGTCCAGAGATGGACAGTGGAGCTGGGGAAGGGTCTGGAGCACAAGGCTGGGGGGGCTCAGGCTCCAGAAAAAGAGAGCTGGGGGGATCCTTTTGCTCTGCACAATTCCCTGGCAGGAGGGTACACCTAGGGAGGCTGACAGCCTCAAGTTGCACCAGGGAAGGTTTAGATTGGCTCTTAGGAAAAATTCCTTCACTGAAAGGGTGGTCAGGCATTGGCACAGGCTGTCCAGGGCCATGGTGCAGTCACCATGGCTGAGGGGATTTAAAAGATGGACATGGTGCTTAGGGCCATGGGTCAGGGGTGGCCTTGGCAGTGCTGGGTCAGCAGGAGGACTCGGTGCCCTTGGAGCTCCCTGCCAGCCTGAACAGTGCTGTGGTGCAGCTGGGGCAGGAGAGCAGCTGAAGGTCTGTGACAGTGGTGTCAAAATGCTAAGCCAGTGTGTTCCACCAGGGCTGAACAGAGCAGAAGCCAAGCAGGAACACACATTCCTGTGGATTTGTTTCCTCTTTATTCCCTGTGCATGTGCAGCTGGTAGGAGCTGTATTGCAGTTCTGTCTTGATCGAAGTGGGTCACAGTCTTGGACCTGGCTACAAGAGATGATTGTGAAAGCCTTTTTAGCTATTTATGCTTTAAATACTCCTGGATGATTTCACTTGTTTGTCAGTGTAATTTGTCTCCTAAAGAGGCATTTGTTCATGAACTTGCTCAGCCTCTCCCATGGTAGGAGAAGAGGCTGGGGTTGCCACTCTTTTGGGGTTTCCCTAGAGAGTTTTGGCATGTAACGTATTTAATTACTTAGTTAAGAGAGTTTCTTAAGTCCACCAATGCAGGCTAGGAACTGTAAATGATAGAGAAAGTGAAACACAGGGTGTGAGAGAATGAATAAAGAGGAGTGAAATGGTGATCTCTCCCAGATGTTTAAAAAAAATTTTTGTGCAGCTGAACAAAGGTGCTGTCTGTCCAATATCATTTTTATTCCAAACCTTCAATATTGCAGCTGACGGCAGAAAATGTGCAGTAAAACATGGGGAGGCCACTGGGTAATATCCACTGTAAAGTGTTAATTGCCTATTGAGGCTGTAAACTATGTCAATATGCCTGGATCTGAGTTATTGACAGACTCCCATTTATTCCAGCCTCACAAAGCTGGGATCTTTCGAACTGGGGACTCTAATCAGTCATGCTTTACTGAACCTACCAAGAAGCACCAGTCAATAAATGTGCTTGCTGTCTTAACCCTTTGAAGTTTGTAAAATTACACGTGGGATTGATAACATTGATTTGGGGAGAACTCTTGGCAGTGGAAACCCTTTGGAAATGAAAGCTGCCCGTGGTAAATGACACCTCCTTTAGCCTGCTGGTGGCTCTGGGTTTGTGGGGCCAGAGAAACCTTGGTTTTCTGTCAGCACCCAAGCTCTGGGCTGGAGGAAGGGGTTATGGCTCAGTGACAAGTGTTTGCAGTGGCAGAGCAGAGTGGCAGCTAGAGCTGGAGCAGGCTGTAGTGCATTATTCACTATTAAAAATTCTGACATCTGTGGCTCAACACTTCTGATCTCACAGCTGGCAAAGAGCACAGGACTAAAGTTTTTAGCATCCCATAGAATTATTTGCAAGAAACAGGGTGTTTTTCCTTATCCACCCACTAAAACCCCCCCAAACTTGCCTCTCTGGTGCTGGTGGGAGTCTGCATTTGAACATTACTGTCTTAAATGAGTGCTGATGTACAGCAGCTGTGGTGGCATTTGGGGTGGGAGCAAAGCAGCAAATAAAAGGCCAGATCCTGTTCTCTGAGGGCTGTGGGGGAGGAATGCCTTTGCCTGCAACATTCAGTTTTGCAAAGTTTCTGAGATAAGGGCTGGCTTGTAGAATTCTTGGAGATGAAAGACTCGTTGACATGAGGATAGAAGTTTTTTGGACTTGTTGGAGTTCACCTTATTGTGGGAGCTAATACAGTTGCATTCACTTACATGTGGGTTCTTTTGTTTTTAAGCAAAATTACTAAAGCCTAGGGATAGTTGCTTTTTATTTTCAAGGAAAATCCAAACAAATACAGATGAAAATTATCAGTGAAATCTGGAAGAGAGAAGCAAAGCAGAAGTGCTGCTGCTGCTTGATGTAGTCTGTAGTAATAAGGGTTTTGGAAATTTTACAATGAATTAGAAATGGATTAGAAAACACTTCCCTGGTGCCTTTGCTCATAGAAAATACTTATTTGTCTTGTAAATTAATTCTGGTTAAATGTGTTTCTTCCTCAGGCTTTTTCTAACTCTATATAGTGATATTTGTCCCTTCTGATTTGCCCTGTACTTCTTTTCTTTTCCAAACAGGGGAGGTTTTATATTAAAATACGGGATCAAGATCTGGTGTTTAGAGCCCAGCTCCACCTGAAAAAAAAAGTGGGATTTTTTGGAGAATTTTTAACACTTGGTTCATGGTGTAGGCAAAAAGAACATTACCTGCTCCAGGCCTCATTAGACACAGTGATTATGGTGACCAGCTAATGTGTTTTTTAAATACTAGCAGTCTGTCTGTTCCTGGTGCTAAGTGCTATTTTAATAATACTAATTAATTTGTACTTGTTAAATTAAGTGCATCTAGATTTCAAAAAGGGAGGTTATGGTCAGGTTAAGCATTTCTTCTGCTCTTTTCCATGTAATAGTGCAAATCTTCTGCCTGTCAGACTGAAGTTGAACATCTTGCCATTTATTAATGGATATATGTAACTAAAATCCATACTTTGAGCCTGAAAATGTGCCCTTGCTGGGTTAGCCTGGTATCTGTTCTGTAAATGATAGGCCCTGGTTATTCCTTGCAGCACCAGCAGCTTTACATGCTACAGTATCTCTGTGGTAAATAGGTGAATTTGCAGATGTTGATATTATTCACAGGGTCTCAAAGAACTTATTTCAAGCAAATCAGAGCTGGGTATAGTTTACTGTTTGTCTGAATTGAGCAGCTGTTTCCAATACATCCATTGCTGTTGCAGTGTGCAGACTAATCCTTAAAATAACTATTCCCAAAGCTGGAAGGAAATAAGAAATTTGTTTCATTTTCAGTTCTTTTCAGATGTTGGGGGGTTTTTTTGCCTTTTCAAAAAGTCTGATTCTTACAGAAGTTGCGCTTTTCCAGCCTAGATGAAAATCAGACAAATTTTGGGGAAGTTTGGCTGTATAATTCAGTTTATATTAAACCTGAGGCTGGCTGTGCCTGAGTGCCTGGGTTTGGAATGCAGCAGCATCTGCTGATAAAATCACTGATTGTTCTCTCTGGAAAACTGCTCTGCTCTTGCCTACCCCTGGTGCAATGTGCAGGTACTTTTTGGGAAATAAGTACAAGCTCTTCTCAGGAGGTTGTAAAACACAGCAGTGCTGCTTGATGGAAAGACCACTGATCTAAGACTTACATTTCAGTGTTGATTTATCTTGTTTACATTAAGGGTGGGAGAAATCATGCTGGATACTTGGTTTCTTTATCCTGTTTGTGTTGGATGTCAAAATGATGTGACTGCCTTCACTGCCAAAGGATGCAGGTTAAACTCAGCTAAATGAAATGCTTTACATGCAATGACAGCAAAATACAGAGAGCTTCAGGCTTGCAGCAGCCAAATGCAGGACAAAAAACTCCTGGCCAATGCCACGGACCATTGGTGTCCATTTCTGGTTCTGGACAAGGGGGGGTGTATAGATTGTGTATTCATCCCTCAAAGCTGTTTGTGGGATTGGAGCATGGCTAAATAGCAGTTCATTGCATTCTTCTCTCCTTCCAAAACAGAGCACCAGTAAAAATATTCATATTTCTGGGGTGGAGGAAAGAAAACAGAACTGTTTACGGGGAAAGAAATGCAGGAATTGGCAGCAGCAGGGATATACAGGATATACAATGCATTTCCCCCCCCTCACATTTAATGGGGAGGAATCCAGCCACGGTTTAAGATTCTGTTTTCCATAGGCTTTTCCCATGCTGTATTGCTATGTGATGCGACCACTAGAGAGCAGGCTTAACCTAGTAACAGGAGCTAATTAGTTCTTGGCCTCTTCATTTGCAGCTCTTCCCCAACCCCCTTCCACCTTTCTGTCGAGGCAGAGGCGACTTCCATGGTTCTTAGCTTTGCCTCCAACGCTGTGCAATCTTAGGGCTAATTAAAACACCACAGACGGCCTGAACCCCACATTAAAATTTGATGAGGAATTGATCAGCCAAGTAAACAGGAAATTTAGCTGTGTGAGTGAAGGTAATGTTTGCTCAAATGTGTAATGAGGTCCATGGGGAATATTTATGGGGACCTTAGTGACGGTTTCAGCAGTTCCTTCTCCTTGAAGTCCCCTGACCTACCTGCCCTCTCCTTCATAGCAGTGTAGGCACAAGGAAACCCCAAGCTGCATCAGTCAAAGGTGAGCATGTTTTGGAAAGCGGGTTATGTGGTCTCATGCACAGCTTTGCAACAGGAGCTGTGGAACAGCACACTGACTTTTGCAATTTTGCCTTAGCAATAAAAAACAAAAAGAAGACCCACAAAACCAACCAAATAACCCTTCTCACAATCCAAGAAACTTTAATAAAATTGTTGCTGGCACTCTTTGCAGTGTGTTAGTAAATTGAATGGGTTGCTCCAAAACGATGGGGCAGTGTGTTGCAGCAGGTGTTACCTTATCTGTGTTGCCTTCAGGATCAGCTATAAGAGCTGTCAGCACACAGGTATTAGGAGGAAAGGCAGGATGCTGTCAGAGAAGGTCCCCCTCAGCAGATTTTATCTATTTCTAAAAATCACTCAATACAAAGTAGAAATGCTTTGTATGTGCAGCAAACAGATGAACTTACTTGCTTCCAATTAATCACCACTCATCCAGAGTCCATCAGGCCATGCAGGTCTGAAGTCTGAGATGAGCCCTTTTGTATAAATATCACCTTCAAACCTGTATCTGCAAGACAATTCTGTTGAGAACTCCGCTCAGCCTCTGGCAGGAGCTCAGCCTGACCCTGGAAGCTTTTCCCAAAGCAGAGCATGATCTCAAGCCCAGCACATCAACTGGTCCCAGCTCTGTGCCATCCCACTGTTTCCTTCCAGTGTCCCTCAAGGCTACTTCCAGCTGTGACAGCCTCCAAAGGTGAGGCTGATGCCTGGAAGAACTTGACTTTGAGGAAGAGGAAGCTGTCTGGGTGGCTGGTCCCAGACCTGTAGTACAAACCCAGCAAGGAGAGAGAACCCCCTCAGCCTTACTTGAGCAGGGACAGTTCCCAGTGTGAGCCCTGCAGTCCTGGCCACTTTTCACACCATTGATTTGTTCTCCTGTAGGAATGTGAGCCCAAAACCTGTTTACAGCAATGATGGGAATAGTTGTGACTGAATATAGCAGAAGTTGGCAGAGCAGTAGTGCTTCTGACTTGCAATAAAATCCAGGGAAGTTTAGTCACTTCTGTCCAGAACAGCACAGATGCTGGGCAGTTTTATGTCCTTCAAGTGTTGTAGCAACAGTAGCAATGAGATTTGTGTAAAAAGAAAGCAATTACTCTTACTTTCTATAGGGAAATATTGAAGTGAGAAATTTGGAAATACTAGGTTATACTCTGAAACCATCACAAAAATCTCCAGTGGCATAATGTTTTTTAATAAGCTGTGTTTTTTAATAAGCCAAGGAAAGGAGATTGCTGGTCTTGTGCTCAGCACATTGGAATGAAAAGTTGGTGTTTTACATCTAGATCACAGTTTACAATAGTGTGTCAGACCCTTTTTGAGGAGGAGGAGCAGAGTCAGCACACTCCTGTCTGAGCTGGCTGTCTTGTTGCCAGGGGCTGGTGTGTGCACGCTGCTGCACGAACCCATGGGGACACCTAACCCAGTATGTCTTGAATATGGTCCTGCATTGGACTGCTTAAACATTCATTTATGAGTCTAAGACTCACCAGAAGAGCAGCTGTATTTAATTCCTGTCTGCATTGGATCAGAGAATGTTTAAATGAAGGGCCTGGCAGGACATAAAACCAGACTGGAACCTGCCTCCTGTGGAGACTTGGGACACTTGGCCTGCTTTGGTTGCACAGGAAAAGTGTTGTGCTAAAAGGAGAACTTGAAGCAGAATCTAATTACCCATGTTTCAGTCATAAGTCACTTGTTTACATCCAGCTTTACATCTATTACTGAACATGCTGCTTTCAACCTTGCTGACATTTCATTCAGCTTGAGATGTGGGTTTGAACTAAATATTAACATTTCAGGGACTGTCAGTAGATGTTATTTTGCATTACTTCCATCTTGCTAATTAACAATACTGTTCATAGACTGTGGGAGGGGACAAAGGATTGTACGAGTGCACATTCAATAAGAAAGCAGTGAATGCATTAATCAGGATTTTTCATAGCTCAGGAAAGGTCTACCGGGATTCTTCTGTCAGGTGTGAACTCATTTTGCCCTTGTTTACTGGAAGTGTTGCTGGAAAGTGCCAGCAGTTCTGGCCTGGCTGGAGACTCACAGCCCAAACCTGAGAGACAGAAGATTTGATGGCAGGAATATCTGAGTGCAGGCTGAACAGCCGTGTGGGAGGTGTGGCTGTATGAGGAATAATATCCTTTAGATGTGTTTTGCCCTCAATAACTCATATTTTTTTTTAATAACTGTCTGGTCACCATTGGTATCAGCCTACAAAAAAGCAGAACTTTGCCCTGCTCCAGTCTTTGTTATCTGTTAACTTTGTTGACCATGAGTTTCGTCACTACCTTGAGCTTCTATAGAATTCTGAACAGGGCTGGATTGAGACTGGTTCTTGCTGTACCCTCTGGTAGCTCTAGTGTAACAGCTACAGTTTGAAGTCAGTCTCTAAACCATTTATTTAATCCCTTTGGTGACTAGAATATGGGACTTTAAAAAAGAATGTAGGTACAACTGAGTCAGAAGTCTTAGGGAAGTCCAAGTCTGCTCTATTATCACAGCTGCTTTTATCAATCAGTCTTAAAATCTGGCCCAAAAAAGATAAGAATGGTTTGTTTAAACCAATTTTCCATGAAACATCACAATTGTAGTTCCAGTCTGCAATTCTTTATTGATGGTCCATGAATAAATCTTTTATTATTTTGTCAGTTATTAGGGCTAGACTAGCTGGTCCACGTTGCTCTGCCTTAACTCTTCTCAAATGGAAATTATGTTGGCAATCCTGCAACTTTTGGCATTTATGAGGTTGTTTGTCTTGATGTATTAAAAAGTTAACAGTGCGCTGGTTCCTTTAAAACTCTTTGGTCTCTGTTATCTTGACCTGTTGATTTAAATTTATGTTTAAATTGTTTTTTTTTTCATTTTTGGCAGACAGCTGAAGATAATGCAGATGACTCTAGTTGTTTGGTAAGAAGTCATCTGGTCAAACCAAGGAGCCACGAACCTTTGTTAAACACCCTGATCTAGCTATAGCGTTTAGGGGATGTTTACATATCAGTGTCTTTTGTTTCAACAAAAATCTGTGAAAAACTCTGGCTTTTTCTGTGTCTCCACGTGTAGTTTTGATGTTTGTATTTAGCAGGGAATGAATGCCAGCATACAGGGAGTTTGCTGCTGTTCCTTTATGAAAGGTTGCTAATTTATTCTCTGTTGAAATCCCGTTCATTCCATTAGCCCCCCGCTCTCAGTTTTTAAAACTTCTTTATTTTTTTCATCTTTTAAACAGGAATTTATTTATTTTTTGGCTAGTATATCATTCTTTTAAATTACTATTTGTGTAATTACAGCTCTTTCAGCATCCACTGAAAGTCCCTGAGCAATTCACAGTTTTTAATGATACTTTCATTATTGAACCTGATGCTCCTGGTCAGTTGTAAATCTGAGTCTTTGGTGAAAAAAAATGCAAAATATAGTTGCTGTATGAACCACTGCTTGAATTCTCCTGGTTTTAATCTTTCATCCTATGAGTTGCATTGGTAATTTGCGTGGCTTGTAAAGCTCTTGGTTTTAAGATGCTCCTGCAAGTTTATTTGAAGTATTTGCCTCTAACAAAGGACCTGTGTCGAAGGGAGGGTTTTACGTGTGATCAAGCACGAGTTGTCTTCAGCTGCAATTAAATGTAACAGCGCCTAAAGTCGGGCTGGGCAGGATCAGCCCGAGGCAATTCCTGCCACCGCTGCTCCCAGCTCCGAGCTCTCGCTGTCTGGATTAATCAACTTTTTATGCACAAAGTTTCAATTAAAGGGAGTGTCCCCTGTATTTAAAATCAAATGAGGCACGTGGCAGCGGAGATGCCATGGGGGAATCATCCCGGGGACAGCTGTGCTAAATGCCACCAAAGGGGGGATGTGAACCGCACTGACCCACACCAGCCTCGCAGTGCCTTGGACAAAATGCTTCTGCCTCCAAACCCACTGTTTCCCTCATAGTGAGGGTGACCGTGTCAATTCTGTGAGCGTTTTGGAAAATAAGGCACTGACAATCCCAAGGCTGATACTTAAGGCACACGTAATTGTACAGGTGAAGGGATTTTTGTTCCCTTTAATAGCAAGAGAGCTTACTTGTTTTCTGGTTTGTTTGGGTTTTTTTGTTTGTGTTTGTTTTTGCTTTTTCTCTTTTTGTATGCCACATTTTCTCTTTGTCTGTTCCCTCCCACTGCTCCGGTCTGGCTCCTCTCTGGGTGTTGCTCTGCTCCAACTGAGGCACAGCAGAAATGTACCCACAGGAGAGGTGCCTTTGTTTTCCTATTGTCTCTCACCCAACCTCTAATTGCTCCGGAAGCACTAATGAGCCATCGGACCTCCCTGAGATAGAGGCAAATGTTAGATTCATGTTACAGACAGGGAATATATCTGAGCAGGCTCAGACTTGTTTCATCAGTGGAACCAGGGGTGAAAACTTTAATTTGTGCTGTGTTTTAAAACAGAGCCTTTCATACAGACCCATCCTTTGCTTATTATTATTTTTTTTTCCCCATAAACCCATTTTCAGGAAAATGGGATGCTGTACAGCTTCCAGTAAGTCCAGGTACAGACATACTTGGAAACAGGGATGCTGTCAAATGGCAGTGAGCTTGATGTCAAATAGTGAGGAGCCAAAGAGTGGCACAAGGGTGCAGAGAGGCAAACAAAACATCCTCAAGTGTATTTTGAAGATACCTGGAAGAGATGAATAGCAATTCCTGGGAGCAGGTACGCTGGAGCAGGCTTATCTGAGTTGAAGCAGCTCATGCTGAAGCCTCTGCAGGATAAATTCCCTGTTCTGGAGAAGGTTCTGTTGCCAGGTGCTCTATTCCAACACTCAAACTAAGGCCTAAGAGAATACCTTTCATACTTTTTCATGTTTTTATGATTTTTGATTTGGCAGTATTTCTACCATATTTCTGGTAAATTGGAATACAGACTCCTTTTGTTTCCTAAGTTGGTAGCAGAATTCTTTTATAGACATTGTACAGTTGCTTACCAGACTTTGAGGCAGGATGCACCATCACGAATTGCAATACTGGAACTGATAATGGACTGCCTTCTTAATCCCTGTTTAAAAACTCCAAAATATGAAAAGTGAAAGTGTATCTATACCTTTGTCTAAGCTATGCATGAGTAATTTACTCACCAGCTGCTTCCCAGGCTGTGTGTGAACAGCAGGCTTGCAGCACTGGGACCTCTCAAGCTGCAGGAGCTGCTTCCCAGGGCTGGCTGTAGGGTCTTGGAGAAGGTGGTGGTGCAGCCAGAGCTGAGGTCTTGTAGGAGCTTGCTGTGTTGAAATCTGTCTGGCTGTGTGAACTGGAGCTGAGCAGATGTAAAGTTCACCTTGCACACCTGTTCTCAGCAGTGCCTGAGTGGAGGGGCCCTCTGTGGCCTCCTCGATTTCTTACAAGCCTTTGAAAACTTGCAAGTGGAGAGAAATTGTGCCAAATGTTCACTTACTTGGGGAGTCTAATTAGGCAGCAGACAAATTACCACCATGTTTCTGTCAGTGATAGTGCCAGTAGCAGCAGTAAGAAGGTGTGAGTTTGCTGGTTTTAACAGGGACTGCAGTGTCCTGCCACCCACCCTGCAGGACTCATACACAAAGAGTTCAAACCCTGCACTTCTGGTCCCTCTGTGTTTCTGAGGGTGTCTGTATCTGTTGCTCCTTATCAAAAACCTTCAACAACTTTTGGAAGGACTCCTCTTGAATGAAAGCCTCGAGAGCCCAATCTTCAAGATGTTCCCTTGTGGAAGTCCTTCAGCATCCCAGGAAAGACTTACAAATGTCCTGTCATCACTTCAGATTCAGTTCTGACATGAAGCCACAAGGGTCTCATTCATAAAAGCCTCGCACATCACATTATATGCCCACAGTTACTGTAGACATTTCTGGGCTGCAATAAACTTGCATGACAGAAACCATTCTTCCTCTTTACAGATGACATCCTCAAATTGCTGGGTCCTATTCTCCATTGCTCTGCAACCTTNAATACTGGAACTGATAATGGACTGCCTTCTTAATCCCTGTTTAAAAACTCCAAAATATGAAATGTGCAAGTGTATCTATACCTTTGTCTAAGCTAGGCATGAGTAATTTACTCACCAGCTGCTTCCCAGGCTGTGTGTGAACAGCAGGCTTGCAGCACTGGGACCTCTCAAGCTGCAGGAGCTGCTTCCCAGGGCTGGCTGTAGGGTCTTGGAGAAGGTGGTGGTGCAGCCAGAGCTGAGGTCTTATAGGAGCTTGCTGTGTTGAAATCTGTCTGGCTGTGTGAACTGGAGCTGAGCAGATGTAAAGTTCACCTTGCACACCCGTTCTCAGCAGTGCCTGAGTGGAGGGGCCCTCTGTGGCCTCCTCGATTTCTTACAAGCCTTTGAAAACTTGCAAGTGGAGAGAAATTGTGCCAAATGTTCACTTACTTGGGGAGTCTAATTAGGCAGCAGACAAATTACCACCATGTTTCTGTCAGTGACAGTGCCAGTAGCAGCAGTAGGAAGGTGTGAGTTTGCTGGTTTTAACTGGGACTGCAGTGTCTTGCCACCCACCCTGCAGGACTCGTTCCTCATACACAAAGAGTTCAAACCCTGCACTTCTGGTCCCTCTGTGTTTCTGAGGGTGTCTGTATCTGTTGCTCCTTATCAAAAACCTTCAACAACTTTTGGAAGGACTCCTCTTGAATGAAAGCCTCGAGAGCCCAATCTTCAAGATGTTCCCTTGTGGAAGTCCTTCAGCATCCCAGGAAAGACTTACAAATGTCCTGTCATCACTTCAGATTCAGTTCTGACATGAAGCCACAAGGGTCTCATTCATAAAAGCCTCGCACATCATATTATATGTCCACAGTTACTGTAGACATTTCTGGGCTGCAATAAACTTGCATGACAGAAACCATTCTTCCTCTTTACAGATGACATCCTCAAATTGCTGGGTCCTATTCTCCATTGCTCTGCAACCTTAGCTGCTCTTATCCAGTTATGCAAACCCCTACCAGTAGCATTTCATCCTCCTGCCCAGGAGAGTTGGTGTGGCAGCAGTGAAAGGCAGTGGAGAATTAGTTATATTGCTTCCCTCTTCTCCCAAAGTGAACATTTCAGAGCTGATCGTTCCAGACATAAACGAAGGTGTGGGATTTGGAGGTGGCTTGGATAAATGCTTTACATTGTGTGTGACCTCTAAAAATGAAGGGACAAACTTGGTGCAGAGTGGCAACTTTCAGAGCAGTAATTAGCAGGGGAAGGGTCAATCTGTTTGTCAGAAGTACAAAATTAGATTAGAGAAGTCATTTTGGCCATGGGGCCTTCCTTAGGCTAAAGAAGAACAGGATGTTGTTTAGTTTTGCTGTGTCCCAGTTTCACCATGCCCTGAGGAAGACCCCCAAGGCTGAAACCTTATTTCTAATTGTTTTATAAATTACTTTTTCTTCCCTTTTTGGCATTCAAGATGACACCAACTTTGAACAGGAGAATTTCCTTTGGACACACACTTCCTGAACAAAACAAGAATATTCAGTATGTGAATAGTCACTAGTTTGTTGAGATTTTCCTAGTCTTCTTCCCTATTCCTTTTTCCTTCTTAAGCTAATTGTATGACTTATCTGGCATTGTAAATGGTCTGTATGAACATCTTGGCCAGAAAGACTAAAAATTCCAAATAAATAGGCAGGAATAATAAATGATTTTCAGGATATGTTTTGTTTCCTTTATGCCCACTGGATAAATTAGTTATTTGGAGAACTGGGTTTTATACAAACATCTATATGACTTTTAATGCTTTTTAAAAATATCTACATAGTAGACACAGGGTTTGGCTATAGTGGTAGGTAGAGTCATATTTCTTTCTTCTAGCTGTTAATGTTAAACCATGACTGACACATTCCTGTGTAGGAAATTGCTAAGGGTGTTTTATGGCAAATTCTTGGTCCCATGAGGAACAGAAAAGTTGGAGAAGCTGAAATATTGAGGATTTTGAAATCTCTGCTTCAACTTTGGAAATGCAACCACTCTCTTCAGAATGTGGTGACTGGCAAAGGATCTAGAAATTTTGAGTGTGGGGGAGACAATGTGTCATTTCAACATATAAAATAAAAGTAGCCACTAACACATGGTAAATTGATTTTTAACAAATTGTGAAATAGTAACTTATTAGCTTAGGCTATTTTAAATCCTATATGTGTGTGGAAGGTCTAGAATAGCTGAATGTGAATTTCATGTTTTCAGTATAATTTGATCTCCTTTTTTCATTAAAGATCAGTGCCCAACTCTTAAGATCTCAGTGATTAAAGTTTTTAAGATGTCACTTGTTTAATGGTTATTAAAATGCCTCACATTTTTCCTCTTGTCTTTACAAACCATTTTATATTTGATAATTTTTTTTCTATTTTTTTTTTCTTTCCTAAAAGCAATTATGAAATCACCTTGCTGCTGCTTTGCCTGCAGCTACTCTTAGGTCAGGTTTTTGTGTCATTGGTCACTGTGTGAGGAAGTCCATCTGTCCAGCAACACTTTTCTAAGTGAAATTTTGGGTAAAACACTTCCCCACTAACTGCCTTTCCCTTCTTTGACTGTAACTGGCCATGCTGAAAGAATTTAATTTCTCAGACTGGAATTGTTAGAATTGGATGACTTGTGGCCATAGTGTCATACTGACTATTGAAATATTCCTGGATTTTACACTTGCTCTGGAATACTTTTAAGCAGTTACTGGCTTTAGTTGAGTATTTCTGACCACCAGCTGACAATCCTTTTCAGGACTGAGGTAAGCATCTTTCCAGAGGCACAGTTCACCTGTTTTTGTGTAGGCACAGCTTCAATAGGGCTTTTCCCTGATGAAAGGCAGCGTGGACAGACACTTTGGTAACATTTATTGAGTGGCATGCAAAAACTACTGCCAGAATTGCAAACTGAAATACAAAATAAGGTTAAGTAAATACCAGAACTAAAATGAACCAATGCTACATCACATAAAATTGTGTTGTGCTTTTCCCAGGTTGTCTTTTGGGAAGAATGACTTCTACAGGGTCAGAGAGCTGTGGGTGAAAATTGCCCTGGCACCTCTTGGAGATATATATATATATAAAAGTATCTACTTACAGCAGATATTTATAGAATGCTTAGATCTGTAAATAGAGGCCATATGAAAACACTGAGTGTAAAATATTATCAAAGATGACATGAATCCTGGTGCTTAATGAATCTAGTAACCAGCTTAGTAGTTGTTTTTTTTTTTTAATATGTATTTTGACATAAGCTTAATTCTAATAAGTGAGAATTAACCCCAAATGTTGCCTCAAGCCATTGTGGCAGATCTGGACTGATGCAGCCAAGCAAGCAAGTAAGGGTTTGGAGATGAGGGATTGTTTTTTTTTCATAGGTTTTGTTTTTTATTTAGAAACATACCCAAAGTCATGAGTGACTGTAATGCTCAGAGGGGTCATTAGACTGTATTATCTGATTCCTGTCTGAGTGGGACCATATAAATCCAATTCCCACATATTGAAGGGATACAGAGGTTGAATCTTAGGTGTCTGGGTCACCTAGTCCTTCCCCATATTGCCTGGAGGGACTGGGATCTGGATTTGTCTCAGTGTGGATAATGTTAACTACTGTTAGGTAATTTATTGGGCTTCTCTTCTGGCTCTTACTGGTTTGGGATGACATTGGTGAAAGGTTTAATTCAGACTGATAGCAAAAGGGTAATATCACAAACAACAGATTGAAATGAAAGGAGAAACCTTGTCTGAACATCCAGGAAAAGATCTTACCACTTATTTTTTTAGGTGGCCAAAGACTCTCCTTGAGGGAGCCATGGATTCCTCATTCCTTGAGGCATTGATAAGTGGATTGGATGGAGAATGGCCAGGAGCAAAGCTGCTGTAGGAAATACCCTGGACCATATAATTTGAGGCCAAAACCCTGAAGGAGCTGCCTGGGGAGCTGCTGAGCTGCCTGGGTGCCTGATTTTGTGAGCCATGCCCAGGCAAGACGGGTCTGCTGGTCATGTTGGCTCCCTGCCACAGGGCACCAGGCAGGGACAGAGGCTTCACTTTAGCTCTGGCACCAGGGCTGGGCTGTGGCAGCCCTGTGCCCAGCCTGCTTCCCTGCCATGCCTGGGTGTCCTGGGTTTGCCCCCTTGCTGCTGGCAGGGCTGTTGGGGGAGCTGGCAGTCCCACCCTGCCCTGTCACCAGGGCCTGGCTGGGGGACCCCATTCCCTGCTTGTCCTTCCCAGGAGCAGTGGGGAGGTGGAGATGTGGGAGCTGTGCACACTGAGAGCTTCTCTTGAAAGGATGGATTGCTGGGCTTCCAGTCAGGAACTGGCAGGTGCCCAAAGGCAGGACCCTTCTG
Source organism: Thryothorus ludovicianus (assembly GCA_013397245.1). Lineage (NCBI taxonomy): Eukaryota > Metazoa > Chordata > Aves > Passeriformes > Certhiidae > Thryothorus > Thryothorus ludovicianus. The sequence goes on along the minus strand of VZTB01017146.1, from coordinate 1,051,707 downwards.
TCTCCTCGTGTTCTTGCCTCATCTCCAGCAGGTGCAGTTTGCTCCCCTAAACACCCCAAAGTTTGAGAATATGGTTCTTGATGATGTTAGTAATTAATCTGAGCAGTGTCAGCACAACCCTGAGGTGTTCACTGCTGCAGAGAAGGTCTCTGGCTCACACCAACACCAAATTTGAGTCCAAACTTCATTTCTATCAAGTATCAAAAGATCTGCCTCAAACCATTCCCTTTTTTATTTGTTGGCTCAACACCAGACCAAATACAGCTGTAGCCCGTAAATAAGGTCTGTGTGTGCTACAGGTGGAGGAAAATAATAACTTGCAAGCCTCTGAGATAAGATTCAGGATGGGGAAAATAATTTTAGTTATGTTGAGTGTCTCGTTCATAGTGGAAACTGCAGTTCATGGTGGGAAAAGTACTTTAATCAAGGACTGCAGCTTTTGGGGGGGAAAAATTAGGGATTTGGGCACCTGAGCTACTGTTCTTCGGAAGTGCTGCTGCTGAGCAGGAGGTGTAGTTCAATATTAAACTCTTTAGCAAATCACTCTGCTTCCCTAGAACATGCTGAAATGCTTAAACTTGCTTCTAATTGATGAGGAAACAAAATGCTTCCTTCTCTCGGTTCTCCGTGTATGTGGAAGTCTTCAATTTGGCTAAAATTGCTGAGGTGAAGGCAGAAAAACTGCTTTTTTATGAAGTTTTTTAAACAGCCAAATTGTTACAGCCAAAATACCTAAACTATGGTAAAGGAAATAGATGATAGACCTGTGCATCTCTTTGGATAATCTCAGCAAGAAGAGTGAAATTCTTCCTAAATGTTGAAGGGAAGATGTTTGGGCCACTGGCCAAAACTAATAGAAAGTTCATATTTTTCCAGATTTGTGAAAAATGAAAAATTTTATGCTTCTGCTTCAATTCATTTTTGTTGCAATTCATCACTAAAGCAAAATGTGCTATTTATTGCCTAAGAGTGTTTTTCCTATAGACATGGCATAATATCTTTACCAAAAAGTTTAGCATCTGTGAGTTAAAAATGCATATGAGGATTTACTTTTTGTTCCCTTGGTGAATGCTGCTGCTGTTCTTATCTGAAAAACTGCTTTTTTGCATTGACAGAAATGGTGAAAAATGACCCAATTTCCAATTATTTACACAAACTAGCTTTAGTTCCACACTTGATTTACAAACATGGATCACAGTACCACAGTATTTGAGCTCAGGCTAAACTTTACACTTGTGAATAGCTTTATTGACTTCAGTGGAGCTACTTGTGTGGAAAGCTGAGGATGTCATTAGGTGCTCAGCAGGCTGAGGTACAGAAAGGTAGAGTGGCCTTGTCTGGAAAGCCCTGGGCTCCCAACTTGGATCTGCAACAGGCTTCCTTTATGATCTAAAATTAATTACTCTGTGTGACATGGTTCCCATTTCCACCTTGGTCCCCAGTTCCTCCTTGCCCGTTTCTGGTCTTTAACTTACTCCCACCATAAATTCCTTAGGATGGAAAACTTCTTGGTGAAAAATACCGGGGAAGGTCAGGTATTGAGTGTGTGTAGATGCATCAGTAGGAAAGGTGGTTTTGCTCTGTGTATCCCTGCTTTATTCCATTTCTCTTCCATGGGGATTGTGTGTGCCTTTTTGGTGAAGTTTGCTGGCACGTATGGGCTCGTTCCCTCTTCAGGCATAAATCTGATGCAGTGCCTGGTGCACTGAAACCCTGCTCCCCTCTGGAACACAGATACACTTTTGATTTCCCCTCTGTGACTGTCATTAAGAGAGCTCTGGTTTTATTTTCTGCACTAGATACCAAATTTAGAAAGTTTAAAGTTTAATAAAATAATAAATCTAGTTCAAATTGAGCTTGAAACACTGAAGTGCCTCTGTAAAGTATTCACTCACATGATCTTTCCTATTAATCCAACAAAAGTCCTTCTTCAGTAAGCAATTCTGTTTCCTGTTTTTCACCCTCATCCACAATAAGCACCTACATTTGTTTCTTCTTTTCCTTCTAGCCTAAAGATAATTCATTAAAGTAGCTCTCCCTCCCCCTCTTTTTGATCCACCTCTCCACCTCCTAACACCCCCCTAAAAAACACCATCAATATTTCATAAACTTACAGTGACAAATGTATTTTAATGTGGTCCACTGAGAACCTGAGATTGATTGGCCTCTCAGAAATATGACACGTTTCAAAGCAGGATATTCATGGAGTGTTTTAGTGCCTACATTAGTCAGAGAGAAGCAGCGCCTAAATTTATCATAGTTATGGCTTTCTCGGTATCCATTTTCTTTTAGCCGCTGACAGCAAGTATCTGAATGGTCCCTATTGATTGGCTTTGTGGTTCTGTCTTTAAAATGCATTGGCTGTGGGGGTTTTCAGATCAAATTAAGTCCTGGCTTCCTGGAGTTGGCGCATATCTACAGCGCAAGTGCGGACGGAGCTGGCTCCATTCATGCTGATTCTCATTCACGAGGGCACCCGAAATCTCTGCTGGTGGCGTGGGTGAACTGAGCCCTCTTTGAAAGCAAAGAGTTCCTGGTTCCAGGAGGAAGCAGCAGGGAGAGATGGGGACAGGAGGCACCTCCTGGCTCTGCTTGGGAGCCAGTGGACAGGGTGCTCCTGCACTGATGGTGCCTGGCGGAACGGGGGCTGGGGAGAAAGCTGAGGGGTCTCTCAGCTGAGAGGTCTCTCATCAGCAGCTCTGCTGGCAGTCCCTGACCACCAGGAGCATTGTCTGTGCAGAGTCTGAGCTGTTCTGCTCCACTCTGAGCAGGAGGCTCCCGTGTCACTGGGTATCCTGTCTGCAGGGCTCCATCCTCCGTGCAGACTGTCCCAGTGCCATGCAGAGGTGGCAGGGATTTTCAGCGGGGTGGCCATGCCTTAAGATCACAAAGTAAATGGGTTTTGTGCTGATAGAGATTATTGCATTATTTCAAATGCTGAGCCAAAGAAAATACTTTGTTTATGCAGTTCTAACTTAACTCTGTAAATATCAATTTAGGTCAAATAAATTGCGTACTTTTGTGGTTTAACCTATCTAGAAAGTCTTAAAATTATAGCCTGCCACTACTGTTAAAAAAAAATCTAAATATATTGATCATATTTATAAAAATCGTTGAATGACTTATATTTAAGTTCTATGACTCTACTTTGGTAAATATATAATTGCTTACTATAAACCCTGTTCCTTGATACATATTGCAAGTCTGGGGCAGAAAAAATGTGAGTGATGAACACACTTTAATTGACAGAATAGTCCTGCAGGCATTGTGCTGCATGAGGTATTTTTGTGCTTGAACCATTTAAAATTCCTATTTTCTCCACTCCTACTCCTGTTTCCCTTTTCAGTTTATCAGCGTCATCAATCTAATGCTCTTCGTGAATGCAAACCCCATTTTTAAAGAGCAAGCAAAATAATTAACTCTTGGGTTATGCCCCAGCACATGGTTCAACTTGGCTTCAGATTTTACTCTGATCTCTACAACAGGAGTTTCAGCAGTGACTGAATGTAGGTGGAAAATCAGAATGACTGGATTCCTTAGGAGGGCAGAGAAATGCCTTTGTCATAGTTCATAGATTCGTGGGGTTTGAGGCCAAGAGGGGCCCCTGGGCTGCCCCTCTGACTCTGTGTATCGTAGGCCATTGCATTTCTCCTGGTTGCCACAGTATTGATTCTAATAACTTTTGTGCTTAACTACAATGTAAGTTGTGTCTGCCTAAAGCAGGTATTCCAGACAGAGTCCATTTCTTGATTTCAATGTATCAAAAGCTGGAGAATACCCCACAGTGTTTAAAAAAAATAAATAATTGTGCCTAGTTTTAAATTTAAATCAGTCTGGCTTCAGTTTCCAACCATTAGTTTTTGTTATGCCTCTCTCTGATAGATTAATGAGCCGTTTAATACCCTTTGTTTTCTCCCCATGAAGGTACTTATACACTAATCAAGTTACCTCTCAATCTTTGTTGATAGGCTAAATAGATTGAGCTCTTTCAGCTCTCATTGAGATCCCAGTTATTTGCCCCCCCAGTTGTTCACATCTTTGTTTTTTCTCAACACTCTTTAGAAAGTTGCACTGCTTCAACTGAGCTTTGCGTGCCTTTTACTGGTCTCACCAATGTCATAAATAAAAGTATAATCACTTCATCAATCCTGCTTACTGCTTCTCTTGTTTATACCTCTAAAACCAACATTAGCCACTTCTGTCACAACATTGTGCTGGGAGCTTATGTTGAGTTCCTTGTTCAGTAAATCTTTTTCCAAGTAATTTATTTGCAGGGTAGAGGCCCTCTGTTAGCATGGAAGGATGGCATTGTTTTCTTTTGCATTTTAGTTTTCACTTCTGGGTGGTGTTAGGATTGGGTCAGGCTCTTGTTTTCCATGAGCTAAGGGAGCCTCTTTATGTCCAAATGCAAAGTTGATGCTCTCTTGACTTGCCTTCCACCACCTTGGACTCTGCAGGAGGAGCCAGAAGCATCTGCACAGGTTCCATAAGTGTTCTGCCTGCACTTCACAGGCAGCAATGTGATCCCTCAGGTTCCCAAAGCTACTGCCAGAGGATGCTGCTCTCACCTATTTTGTGCTGCGATGAAGGCTCTCTGGTTTGAAAACAAACAAAAAGCCTCCCTCAGAATAACCAAAAATCAGAAAATCCTCAGCAAAGCATCAAACCAAACCACACCCCAGAAGTTCCCAAGCAAGTCCAAAAGTCAGAGCAGCTGTAACCAGCCCCCTGTGCTGGGACCATGCAGTCTGTCCTTTGTCCAGCTGACTTTGACTGACTTGCCTTGGTGACAATTCTGTGGGGAGAGCTGCATTTTGTGCAGTCAAATTATTTATATGCACTTCACTTGGTATTTAAAGAGAGAAAATGGAAGAGTATGTTTGAGTTACGGTAGTGCTGAATGTGATAATTATGCTGCCCTCCTAAAGGAATCCACGCTGAGACTAACATATGCTTTCATCCTCCAGGACAGACTATTCTGTTAGTCTCTTTTTAAATAAATGATTAGAGCTGGCTGAGACGATCTGCAAGCAAGATTCTGCAGTCTCACAGGCTCCAAGAGACTGTGCACTTGGACTGTGATTTGTTCCTCTGTATTTACTCTTCCCAAATTAATTTTATTTGTATTGGGGATTCACCCAGAAGTCTTAATTAGGATGAAAATTATTGTGTGAGGACAAATCCAACCACAAACACCAAATAGTCAGTTGACAAGTGAGTTTTAGCATCTAATTTCTCATGCTTTGAGGATGGCTGAGGGTGGGTTTTTGATGGTGTATGGTGATGTGTGACAGCGATGAGGAAACCTCAGGTTGGGGACACACACCCACCAGGAAGAGAAACATCCCAAGCTGCTGACTTTAATGCCATGGTGTCAATTCTGGAAAAGATTAGAAGACAATTTTATTGTTGCAGGTTCTTAGGTGGCTCTTGTACATAGCAAGATGTACATTTTGCAGGCCAGCAATGGCAATTCATAGACAAACACGAGTATTTTCTGCTCATCACAGGGTGCCTGGGATTCTGCTCCCATCAAACAAAGATTGAAGCTGTGTGTCATGTGGAACCCATGGAGCAGATAACAACTGTTCCCAAACATGCAGTGAGCTGCAAAAGATTGCTCCAAATCACCTGAAAACTATAAAATAGGAGCCAAGGAACAGGGGAGATGACCACAGGTTGATTTTCAGCAGTAGGCAGGGCCATTGGATTGTTCCCTTCCCAGTTATACAAGCTGCTCGATAGATGGCCACAAATTCTTGCTTTCCATAGAAATTACATGAAAAAAGGGATGCTTTCTGACAAAGCTGAACTTGCTGCAGAACTCAAGCCAGTGACATTTCACAGGACACTGCAAAACCCAGCCAGAATGAGCCTGGGCTTGGGAGGTGTGTAATTAACACAGTAAAGCATCTTACACAGATGGTTTTAGGCAAGTAAAGGGGGGATCTGTGGAGGCAACAGAAGTGCTGCCTTGTTGTGGGGTTTTGTTTCCTTTATTTTGCTCTAGTGCCACCATGAATGAATCCTTGGTGTGTTCTGTTTCAGGGCTGTTCATTTTTTTTCCTCCCAATTGAAAGCAATAGCCCTGGGAAGCTTTTGCTCTGTTTAAGAAGAGAAACTGTGGGAAAAATGGATCTGTAACTAAAATGCTTTGCTTGGAGCTGGCTGGAGAAATAACATGCTCAATCTGGTGAAGCAGTGTAGGTTTGTGAGCTGTCCAGAGTTTATGGGAGGTGATATGAGATGCCTGCAGCAGACCCCACTCCTTTGGTGGTGAATCCTTGTCCAAGTACTGCGTGGCCTGGGTGACTGAGACTGTGCCTTTACAGCTGCAAAGGTGCTTGTTTTGTTTCAGAAAAGAAATGTGTGGGTTTGTTTGGTTTTTTTGGTAAGGTAAAAAAGTAGATTGTGCAATTTCCTATAAGAATCTTCCTCACCAGAAGAGGAAAAAAGCAGTAAATGAGCTGACAGCTCAGCTGAGCACTGAGCCTGTTACCACCCTGCTCTGTGCTGACACTTTGCCCAAGGTGAAGGCCAGGGTACTGTCACACAGGAAATTAATTTTAAAACACTAAATTGGGTTAAAGTTACAGCAAGATGTTCTGTTCATTTTTGTTAAATATTTGAAGGGCACAAGATTGTGATGTGCCCAGCTTACCCTTTGAGAGGTTTATTTCAGTGCAGAAAGCCAGAATATCACCCAGTGGTCACTCCCTAAACTTCAGATAATTTTGCAGGTACTGACTTGATTTACTCACAACTCCTCTTTGCTTTCCAAGCTATATAATGTGAGGTAAACAGACATTTCTTTGCATTGCAAATTTAGAATATTAAGCTTTTCTTTCCCTTTTTGCATTTAAGTGAAAAGTCAGATCGGAAAGGGCATTTTATTTTCCATTTTGAAAGCAGAAATTCAGTCAACCGATCAGATTATTTTGTGATGGTAAACTTGGAAGATGCAACTTTTTTGTTCACTCATTTCAAAATTGAAACCCTTGCTTTTGTAGAGCATCACTCACCTCAAACCATAATACAGTGGTTTGTTGTGGTGATGGGGATTTTCCAGCTTTTTTCAGTTCTTTTTCAAGTGGGAATTCTGGGAAGAACCTGTAGTGGGTGTTTGCATTCAGTTGTTATAAAGTTGTAATACAAAATGCCTCTGTAAATATGGTTCGTACTCCCAAAAGTTTGTGTTGTGATGAATAAATTTTGATTGAAAAATCTTGATCAACAATCCCCAGCAACTCATAAATAGATGATGTTAGCAAAGGAAAATATTGTTCTCTTCTGGATCTCTTTTTTAACTGTCAAAACTTTATCTGATAAGTTTTGGGTTTGATGTTGTTCCTATAAATATTTTTTGCATAGATTGCAAAGTGTTAAGGAGGATTAAGTAGTTTTTGCTTATTACTGGCCAGGCCAAGCTTTACTTTAGCACTTGGCAGCTGCTTTGTGTCTCATTTATACACTTTTTATAATTTGTAGAGCACAGCACAGTAGATTTAAAGAGATAGCTTAGTAATAAACACAGGGAAACAAAAGCTTTCTGGCAGCAGTTTAAACATGCAGAAGAATGGCGGTGGATTTTTTTTGAAAGATCATGCTCTTAACATGCGTAAAAATGAACAAAATTAAAAGAACATTTAAATATAATATCTTTTGGGGAGACTGGAAAGAAGTCTCCATAGGAATATTCTCCAATCTTAAAGATTTTAGTACAAATGTTTATTAAACCTCTCTAGTGAGCAGTTAAATAGTTGCTTTTATACAATGAAAACATCACACATACACAATTCCATTAAAACCATAGCAAGCTTTTTTCCATTTCTCATTTGCAAGGCAGATCTGTTTTATTTTAGTGCCATTTGCCATTGATAATCCAGTGATAAAATGTGTTTATGTATAGAGATGGATTTGTTGGTGATTGGGGAGGAGAAATAAGAGAGGGACAAGGAAAATTGTAGAAATTATGTAGAAATGCAACAAAAATTCTTAGTAGCTTGATTGTGCAGGGGTGGAGCTGCAGTAAGCTTAGAGTTGTTCAGAGCAAGAATGGATTTGAGAGTATTATTCTTTTATTGAATTAATAATTATGAGTACTCCTGAAAACCAGCTGTAAAGTAAGATCTGTGTCTCTTTAAATATTTCAGCTTAGCATAATAGTCTGTGACTTGATACAAAATTATTCTTGATTTCATATATCCATACAGGCTGTGGCACCGTGCAGGAGGCTTTGAGCTCTTGCATCTCCCTCCTGTATTTGTGTTCTGCTGTAAGCAGGCAAGCATGGGACTCAGTCCAGCCTCTGGAATCCCAAATAATCCCAGCAGCCTCACTTAGTGCAGGTGCTGCACCAGTGTCAGACCCGTAACCCTGAGCTTCAGCTACAACTTACACAGGGAATTTCTTGGTTCCTGTCTTAATTTAATGCAAAATCCAGTTTATCTTCATTGTCCAAAGTTGTGGTTGCCTCTCCTCCCATTTGGTATTTGGTACTTTCTTGCTTGGTTTGCTTTTTAAAAACAAGATGCAACCCCACTCTGTCACTGGTGAAAACCAGGTTTGGTTGGAGCACAAAAGCTGCAGTGTCTCACAAGCATTTCCTGTTGTGTCTTTGTTCTTAATTCTGATACTTATGTTTGTTTCTCAATGTAAACTTTCAAGCCTCCATTTACAGTCTGATTAAAAACATGCCTTCATTAATATATGGCTTACCACGGACTTTATCAGCCTCTGGGACACAATTTGTGCACTAGAACTGAGATAGGTAGACTGTGTCCACTGGGAATACAGGCCAAGGGGGGATGTTAAAGTTTTTAAAAATATTCTGCATCACTGACATGTTAATTAAGGATGTACTTATGGGCATGGGTAGTCTACTATAGCCCTACTTTCTGCAAATTCTTCTTTTGTTACTCTTAACTCCTCAATGCCTCAAATATTCTGAATTGGTCTCAAATTCCCAAATCTGTTAAATCCCTTTCTAGAAAATTATATTTTAAGTGTTGTGATTCCTCATCCTCCTCTGCTCTGTGGTGTTCAGAACAAGGCAGACTTTGCCAGGGAAGGTGATACCTTCTGACTGGTTTTTGGTATAGCAGGGGCTGGAAATAAGCAGCCACCTTGGAACAGAAGGTCCCAAACTCGACTGTTTTCCCTTTGCTTAGATCAGTTGTTCCACCTGGAATCTTGTCTGGCATTTATATCCGGACTATCATTGCTGTAATAAGGCTGCTCATAATGAATTAACCATTGTTTCAAAATTCTCCATATGAGACATCATGATTAATTTGTGCCTGGATTTTCGGACTTACTGTTCCCTGTGAAAATAGGAAATAGGTTTTATGCAGCAGCAGAAGCTGTAAATGTCCAGGGAATAATGGAGTGGCTAATGCTGCCAGCACTCAGTGGGGATCTATTTGTGTGCTGAAGACTGGTATATGATAGGATGCTCAAATATTTTCAGGTTGCAAATCTCTAAATCTCTGTTCTTAAATATACCCCCTAAACTATCTTTTTTCTTAAGAAAAAATAGTATCATTACATCTGAACATGTCCTCTGACCACCACAGCATCTGCAAAATAAGGATACTACTTATTAAAAAAAACAACAAAAAAACAAAAAAACAAACCACCAAACCCCAAGTTTGTTAATCCTTAATATTTGTTATTTGTAAGGTGAGAAAAGTCCTTATTCATGTAACAGATGAAGTGGTGCTATTGGGACACTCTTCCAGATGGGAATGTTTCTCTTTTCTCTTTGCAAAAGGCTTGGTTCAGGGGATGTGGAGAGTGAGGAGAAATGAAAGTTTGGAACATTTCTAACCTGCAAATGCTTGTGTGTCTGTGTGGTTCCCTCTCCCCCCATGTCAGTGGGTAAGGAAGCACAGCTGAGATTGTTAAATGTCACTCATCCCCAGAGCCCCCCACAACGAACAAGGATTAAACAAGAAGCTGTGGAAGAGGAAAAAGAAATCCTTGTGCACGTTTTAATAATTCATAAACATTGCATCTATTTTACTATTCTCTGCATTTAAAAACAAGGCCCAAACTATGCCTGCAAGCATAACTTTCCCTTTACAGTAAAAAGGGATTGAATTCATTAGGGTTAAATTCTGGTTATATGAATTATTTATTTATTTACTCACTTTCTTTTTTGGATGATGGTTGTCTGGCATTTAAAGACGGACAAAACAGAGAACCTTATGGCCAAACCATTTTAAATTTAAAGTTTTAATGAAATTAAAATCTCGACAGAACCCCAAATGATGACAATTTGCAAACCTCCAGTTTTCTGTAGCTTTGCCAATCTTCGTTTTTATATATGGGCCAAACTATAATTGTGTATCAGTAAACTCAGCAATGCCCAGTCTACTTCTGAAAACATGTCCAGGATGAGAGAGAGAGATTAGAAACAATTTATTTGAGGTCAGTGGGATTAAGTGGTGTGTATGGAAGAGTGTGAAAAGAGTTTGTTCTCCCTCTCATCATTCAATACAGTACAGAGGTTTTTTACTTTTGGATCAGGAACACAGGGCTCTTAGTGTTGATGGTGTAGCCCTTTCTGGAGGCTGTCCCACCTGAAATGGAAGGATGTCAGTGCTGGTCTTCTATCTGGATTTTTTTTTTCCTACTTGTTAGTATTTTAAACCTAGCACTTTATTGTGGCTTTTAAAATACAGCCATTGCTCTTTGCCATTCAGCTGCTGCTGCTGCGTGGGCCATGGAAACAGTTCCCTTTGAACTGCTCAATGTGGGAACTCCTTGCAAATAAAGCAGCTTTGGTGGGCTGGGATTCATGGCCAGGGGTGTTCCAGCCTGCCCTGCTTATCTGGAGATCTCTCTGCAAGCTTAAGGACAGAGTTTGGGGTAGTGTAACCCCTTTATGTCCAGGATGAGATTGCAGGAATTCCTTAAAGACAAGTCGTTATTTGATGTTCCTTTACTGTAGGCAAGTGGGACAAATGTCTTCAGCTGTCAAGGGCTTGAAAAATAGATCTTGTTTCAGTGTGTAAAGTGGGAGCATTCAGCACAGCAACTCTAAAATTCTGCAGTAAGACTTTTAATTTCCACTTGAGCAAATCTGTGACACCAGCCAAGAGGAATCACTTGCTCTGAAGTTGTGTCTGCTTTGCTACTGGGCTGCCCTGAGATCTAAAATCTGCTTGTATGAGAGCTATAATAACAGCATTTTTTCATCTTTGTTATAGGCATTGACTTGAAAAGCTTTTCTTAAATTCTGGAATAAGTACAAGAGATCTTGTTGTTTAATATGGTCCACAAATAAAAAGGAATCTTAGAAAATGTCAGAAAAACATTTCTCTGAATTAGAAATCCCAAAGTTGCATCTCATGGTTTGAGCTCACTTCCTCATGGCATGCTATGGCCAGGAAAGAAGAAAATACAGTGTTAAAATAGCTGCTGTGGCCATAGAAAAACAGTTGATTTTTTTGTTTGTTTTTTTGTTTCCATTTGGAACTGAGTTCACTTTCTGTTTCTCACTGTCTTTTGGAAATGTGAAGAAAATCATAAAAGGAGATGAGAAAATGGTAACATTTTTCTGTTCCCCTAATGTCCGTTCTTGGTCTAGTGTCCATCCCACACCCCTGGCAAAATCCTGACTTTGTTGAATTATTTCTGCAAATGTGTAGGTTTTTTAAATACACTTAAAGTCAAAGAAATTTGGAAAGAGCAAGAAATTGTATTTAAAGATGGATAATGATTCATTGATAAGTAATTGCTGTCAGGACTGTGGGGTCTGATTCAGGTCACTGTTAATTTAACCTAGTTCAAAAGGGAATGAATACTTTTTATTCACATATATTTAATCAAACTGTCCCTGGGGAGAAATAGAATGAGAATTGAGAAGTGAGGATCAGCAAAGAAGATGCAGGGGTTTGAAGTGAAGGAATTATCTTGCTGTTTCTGGTAATGTCCTTCTCATATTTAGCTTCCTTATGAATAAACCCAGAGAGCATCTCTGAAGGGCAGATCAGAGCCTGCTCATCCAGTTAAGGAGTTCAAAGCTCCTTTGGGTGCTGCTGCTGAGGCATTTGCAAGCATCACTGATAGCTCACAGTCACTATTCCACTGAAAACAGTGGCAGTTCCTGATCTCCTGCTTTCCTCCCATGGAAATGGCTTTTCAGTCTGACTCCTCACAGGGATGTTTGTGCCCAATTCCTCTGCCAGTGCCTGGAGGGTCTTTGGATGAAGACAGACCCCAGGATTCAAACTGGTGGATACATCCTGGTAGCTGCTGTCTCATTTGTGTTGCTGTGGGACATGCAAGGACACACATGGGCACACTTTCTATTGAGAAGGTTAAAAACTATTTATTAAAACACTTTTACTCTATATTTATAGTATTTTCACACAGACTAGGGATTGGAGAAGAAGGTCGACACCTCTCTCATCCTGTTGGTCAAGACAAGTGTCCATCAGTTGTTCTGTACACCAAGAGAAAGTATCTAAACAGCTTCGTCATATCAAAAACATACTTTTGATAACAACACCCGTGTGTGAGAAAGAACTATGAAAAACATCAAGTTAGAAAGTGCCTCAGAAAACTTGAAAAATGAGGGTGACGCATTTGGGTTAGCACCAGCTTTCCACAGAGTGCAAATGTCCAACACTACAGAGGGATGCTGCTTTGGATTTTTGTGATCCTAGGAGGAGCACAGGATCTCAAAATATTCCTGTTCTGGAAAACCATCTTCAAAAAACAAAAAGTGAAGAACTCTGAATAGGCCTTTTCTCAGTTGCTCTCTCCCTCTGTCAGGGATCATTTACCTCAGTGCTGCCCTCCCCATCCCCTTCAGACCCCACAAGCTGCTGGGACTCTTTTTGGGGAAAGAAGAGAAGAAACAATGCTGGAAAGTGGGTTTGAAGTTCAGCAAGTGCCAGCACACCCTTCTTCCACTGCAGGGGTGGTAGAGTTCAGCAGATAAAACAGCTCAGGCTCTGGGAAGAGGAACAGGACTGGGGCTGCTTGGACCACCCAGGGCACAATGGCTCCATTCTGGCTGGCTGCAGTTGATGGGGTCCCTGGGGGCTGTGGTGCTGCCTTGGCATTGGTAACTCACCCCATCCATTCTGTTCAGCACCTCATCAGATCAGCCTTGCAATGGAACATTCCTGGTTGCACGCTGGTACAGGTGCTGTTCTCTGCTGGAGAGCACATTTTGGGAATTCCGTGGCTGCCAAACCCGCTCCAGTGGATAAATAGATGCTTGGCAGGAATCAGAGCACTGGGACTTACACATATAAAAGGATTCAATATATTTCTTTGTGAATCTGATCCTGAAAATGAGGGATTGATGGCATTGGTTAGGACTGGTAAAACTTTGTTCCTTGTCCTATCCTTCTGCAAGTAGATTTAATATCCTGCTGGATTGCTGTGCCTCTGCTAGAAGGGCTTTGACAGTTGTGCTGAATTGCAGGACTGCCAAGGGAATGTGGCTTTGGCCAAATGTCCCCTAAGCACGAGGACAAAATTGTCAAGCTTGGTCTTGCTTCTATGAACCACTCTAAATTGTGGGTCCAGCTCAAAAGTCAGCAGTGGGAAATGGCATGGCAGGTCACGGAGTTGTCATTTTTCTGTTTAGAAAATGCTTACTGTTGAAGAATTGTCTGTATTGAATGACCAGTTTGAGGTGAGTTTCAGCTGGTTCCTGAGTAAATTTCCACCTGCTTTTGCTACCTGCAGATCAATCTTGAACTAACTTACAGCTTTTCCTTGTAACTTGCCAAATCAGTTTTACTATCTACTGTTGAATATTGATCTTCATATAAAGGGGAATATTCTCCTCCTCATGAGGAAATTTGGAATTGGTATGTTAGCTTAAACCAAAGGATTTTAATGAGTGTGAAACTGCAGGCAAAAGAATTTGGCATGATAGCCTTGTAGATCAAGAAAAAGGAAAATTAGGAGAGAGTTGTGGGTGCCTTTTTTTCTGTGGATATCTTCAATTCAAATGAATCTTTTCTGGGACCTTAATGTTTAGTGCAGGGTTCAATTTTGTAACTTGCTACATGTCTTATTAAAGTATATATTGTGCCTTCATGAATATTTAAAAACAAGCACTTAGTAAAGATTTCATAATAGCCTCTAGTAAGCTTTTATGAACCATTAACAATGGTACAATGAACTAATTTGTGTGGTTTCAGGAGGGGGCCAACGAGTGGAAGATGGGAAGGTGAAGCATCCTGGTGGGATAAGAAAACAATTAATCGATTATTAATTGCTGGCAGATTAGTAATGTCTGCTTCAGCTCAATTTGATTTAGCACCCATGTAAATCTTGGGGAGGGAGAACCCACCCAGTAAAGCCTTATTGCTGAGCCCATGGGAAGGAAATTGAGCCTTTGGGTGTTTTTAGGGCAAAGCTTAGTGGTAGGTTTATTAGTTGGCTGTCAATGCAGTCCCTGAGGGGAGGGACTGACTCCCAGACAGAGCCTCCTCCCCCAGCTGGAGCCTAGCTTTTGTATAAAAAGGTGCAGAATTAGAAAGAAGGTGGCAAAAAGAGACTTTTAGCACCTTCTGCAGTGGAATTTGGAAATAAGAAAAAAGGGTTTGAGGGTAATATATGGACCAGAAATGGATGACGGGTTATTTTATTGCTTAACAAATAGATTCTTTGTAAAAGATTGGGGTCAGGAAAAAATGTACATGAACTGAACCAGCTTTCCACATTTTACAGGCTGGGTGTAATGTGCAGTCTATTTTCTGTATTAAAAAGGAGGAGTGTTTTGGCAATTACTTTAAAGCAATCTATACAGAAATATTTGTGCAAAGGTCTGTTTCTGAAATTGCTGGATCTGTGAAAGACAAAGACAACACATCCTACCTGCAGAGTATCTGGCAATATGGTTTGTATCCTTAAACAAAATACAAGCCTTGATTAATGTTTCAATTGTTAACAATTCCTAAGAACATTTAACAAATATCTATCACCTTTCTTTAAAAAATATTTCTGGAATAGCTTTTCTGAGTTGGTTTGCTCTTTTCTTTCTCAAAACAATCTGTTTGAAGATTGTATTTAGGGATCATTCTCTGGGAATGCCTTGCAGGAGGTGAAACTCTCATCTGAAAGGCAAATCAGCTGGGATAGACTTGTAAGTCTTCCAAAAAGTTCATCTGCATCATTATTGCAGTGTAAGAAAAAAGCCAAGATGTAGAGTATTGGATACCTGCATGAGATCCTGCTTTGATGAGCCAGTGGGAAGTTCAGAATTTAGAAATGTGTTCTTAAACAAAGTAGTATGAACACTTCTGTTTTTTGTTGTTTTTTTTTCTATCCTTGCTTCCCCAGCCTTATGGAACAAAGTGCCCAGCATTAAAGCTGACAAGACAAGAAATGTGGGCAGGATTCTTTCCATCAGAAATAAAATGTATATTTCCTGTCCCGCCCCTTAGATAGCCAAAAACCAGTGACTGAAAGTTGAACATATAGAAAATTACAGTCAGCCAGCACCAGACAGTTTTTCTTCAGGTGCTTGTTTCAGGGGAGTTAGAAGCTCCTCTCTGACACACAGCTGGTGGGTGGCAATGTGGAGGGAGGGAGACTGCAAAGAGGTAATGGAGGGAAAAGAAATCTTACCTTGGCTTCACCAGTGGCAACATGAGCATATGCAATTATAAGATAGCTGGCAGATGACAGAGTTAGTTAATGTAACAAGCCCTGTAAAGCATTTAGCCACATTCTAGTGTTTAATCAGCTGTGTAAAGTGCAATATCTATCTTTCAATTTTATGCCATTAAGGGAGACAAGATTTTGATTAGGTACTTAATCTGGGCAAGAGGAAAACAGGCCCAGAGCAAGCCCACAATAGGCAGCAAAAGGGACATTCGACTAAGGATTCGATAAAGGAGAAAGACAGAAATTTAACATAAAAGAGAATTAGTGCAGCTCCTTTCAATTTAGTGCACAGATTTTTATGGACTAATCAATTAGAGGCTGTGGCTGTGCTGCTGGGAAGTGGTGCCGTGTTAGAGGCTTTGCCATATTAATTCTGTTCATTACCCCGAGGTCACACGGAGTGCTTTGGAGCAGCCCCTGCCCCCAGCAGGTCACGCCGTGGGTGCTGTCCCTTTGTTCAGAGGGGTAAATGGGCAAAGCAGCTGGGGGGCAGATGTTGGTGTGGCAGCTCTGTGTGAGTGGCTTTCTCCCACCATTGAATGCTGATTTCTGGATCTTTTCAGCTTTGGAGGAAGCACTCTTGGTGGAGAGAAAATAAATTCACGTGGTAGGGTGCTAGAGGAGCACTGGAAGGTGTGGGTGCAGTTTGCACTTAAATCTTCCCTCTGACCTTCAACAAATTGCCCCAGCTGCTAACTTGAACATGACCTCAGCTAAAAGCAATGAAGTTACCCCCATGTCCCAGTGGAGGTGGGAAAGGAAAGCACCTGTGGGCTGTGGGTAACCCAGAGCTGGGCACCCTTCCTCCATGCAAACAAGGTGCATCCAGGGGTGCCAGAGTGTGCTTTCATTGCAGACTTTATCTCTTGCAGAGCATAGGGTTGGAAACCTGCGGGTTTGGGCCAGGATGGTACCAGTGTGGGCTTTCTGTAAAAAGTGAATTACTGTCAGAGTGGAGCCTTGCATGGGGAAATACTCTATTTCTCCCTGAGGAGGATGTGTCACACTTCAGGGTAGGGGTAGCAGTGATTTGTTTTTCCAGGAGGGAGCACTTGGGTCACTCAAGGATTTGGAATATCTGTAACAATTTGAGACCTGAACTGTGATAGTTCAGAGGAAATCCCAGTAAAGGGGAATTTGTCCCATTAGAAGCATGGGAAGAGCAAACTGAGCCGATCAAGGCAGAGAGCAAGTCTGGCACCAAGTCAGCTCTGACTTTCTTCTGGGGGTTTCCCAGTATAGACCTGCTTTGTTAATGGGAGAATTTTTCAGAATGTAATATAGTGGAAAAATAGAGAAGTATTTTTGGCCTGAGAATGGGTAACAAAACTCCTCTTTCCAGTTGGGGGGTTCTTCAGTGTTTCTCTTAATCTGCCCTTTTCCAGGCAGGAGCTGCTAACCCATAATCCAGCCTGGCAGAGCTTGTGCATTGGTTCTGACCCGTGAGCAGCATCTGGGACAGTACCAACTCTGCAGTGTTTGCATGGTCCTGATGAGGCTGGAGGACAGAGCATATCTTAGGAAACATGCTTATTGTGTTCATCTGTGTCTTGTTTGTGGAGTAGCCTCCAGGACTTGCACCTCACTGTGCTTTCTGCATTGATTTCAGACCAGCATCAGCCTATAAAGATCAAGGGAGAAGAGGCTGCAGATGTAAGAAGGGAATCTTGCCTAATCTGTTCAATGCAGATTTTAAAGTAGTTCATTTCTTCCTCGAGAGTTTTCCTTTTCCTTGGCTCTGCTACTCCCCCTCTCAGAAGGCAGTGCAGCCTCTGAGGCTGACCCAGCACACCGAGACACTCACAGTGTGATGCTCTCTGTTTCATGTGGAAATCTGTCACTTATTCTGGGTATCAGGATGTTAAACAGGGTGGAATTCTTGCAGGATATGAGCTGATTAGTCCATGGTCTCTAGAAGAGCTTAAAATAGAATTACCACTTAGCTCTCTGTCTTTAGCGTGGTGTGTGGTTTGGGAATTTTTTTGTCACCTTCCGTCTAGTCTCCATCTGTGTTTGGCTTCTGATGGTTCCCTCTAATTCTATTAAGCCCTCGAATCACTTTTGCTGTTTTAAATACAGTGGCTCCTTCAAATCCCTGTCTTCTGAGGATGATGTGACGGAGCATATTAGTTTATGGTAGCTGCAAAAAACTTGAACTCCCTGACTGTTCAATTCATGCAGAGCTATGACAGGTTATGCCTCCAGGCCACAAGTTAGGGAAATTATTTTCTGTTCAAACATTTCATTTCTCTGCAACTCTATAATTCTGTTTTTCTGCTTTTCTTTTTCTTTTTTTTGTTGTTTTGTTTTTTCTCCTTCCAAGGGAAGTGAAGTGATATAAAACACTTTGAATCTGGCTGCTCTTTACCCCATCTGTAGATGGGGATGAGGAAAATGAGATGCATTTTTTTCTTTAATCATAGAGCCATCTTGTTTGCTAACCAAAATGATTTTATGGGAGTCACAGCTGAAAGCATAAAATGTGAAGGGAAAGGAACACTTTTTTTTTTTTTTGTTAATCTCATTAAGTCTGTAAAAACCTGATATTCAGAAAATACTGCTAAGGGATAAATAAGGGTGAATTTTAAATTATCAGGAGCCCTCAGCCCTGTACAACTGGAGTCAATAGTTGTTTTTTCATGGGATGTGGTGGGAGAGAGGTCAGATTTTATTTAATAAAAAGGGAGGATGGAGAACAAAAATAATGGGGGAGCCTTTTTAAACTCTCCATTAAGAATAAAACTGGACAGTTGAGGCAAATCCACCTGCTTGTACTTGTTCTTCTGCTGAGAGATTTTAGCTGTTCTAAAACTGTGTACAAAGATTTTCAGAGTTTAAAGGTCTGGGTTTGGACCAGCAGCCCAAATACTGTGGCCGTGCACTGGGGATGATTCCCTGATAGAAGAACAAAAAGCTGAAAGGAAAAGCTGTCCTGAGAGTAAGGGACAAATAAAAACAAAGGCAGAGTTACCTGGAGGAAGGCTCTGAGCATCCCATCATAGTCATAACTTTTTTTGTCCTTGAGGAGCTGAAGGTTTCCTGGTTTATCCTCTTTGTGGCCATGAACTAAGCCAGGATCTGATTTGAACTAGGATATAAATGTACTTCAGGCAGAAAAATCCCTGTTGGCAGTTCCCATAAAACAATAAAATCATGTCAAATTTGACTAATTCTTGGGATGCATTGCCAGCAGAAAGCTGACAGTCTGAATTTGTCATCACTGGAGGGAAAAGTGTGTGTGTTTGTCTGTGTCTGTGCATGGGACTGGGGAAGAACAAGGCAACTATTAACAAAATGGAGACAGCAGGGTACTCCATTAATGTTATTAATAACCCTATCAGATTTTATTGAAAAGATGCTCTCTGTATCTGAATTTGCCTCTATTTCAGCCCATTTATTAAAGCTGAAATAGCTGGAGTCGCTTCAGACCATATTTATTATTATTATTTGCTGAATGAATGCTGTGATTATGGGTCCCAAGAGAATTAGAAGAGATAAAGTGTCATCTTTCAGTCTTTTCTCACCTTCCCCAGGGAGCAGTGGAGAGAATGTCTTCCTCTCTGTCTTTTTCTATTAGACTTCCCTCTAATTTCTATTAATAGGGTTCTGAGACCTGCTGTAACACTTGAAAATTTATCTCTTACATTTGGAATGGTGATATTTAACAATAATGGTATGCTCAGAGGAATATTTTTCTTTTATGTTTCCTCCTTTGCCTTCCTGAGCTGGCCATTGATTCCTAGAATTTTACTGATGGTTCAGGGATCTTTCTGGATGTCTCAAAAATAACCTGTGGGCTCATTCTTGCATAATTTTAATAGGAGATTAAAAGCTGTTTCTGCTTTTAGCCATAAAGCTGTGGTGGGTTGGGGGAAGGCCCCTGAGCAAAGAGGTCACCTATGAAGTCACCCAGGGAAGTGGGTCCCCTTCTGTGGTTTTAGGCTCCAGGTTATTCATGCTCAAACCTTGCTCTGACCATATGGAATTAGGTATGGAAATTACATCACTGTGGAAAACAGTTGGAATTGGTCTGAGATGAGGTCATGCCTTGTGAGAACAAAGGACAGGGATGATGCTGAGTGAAATGGTGGCTGTTGGGGTGTGAATCCCAGTTGCAGCACTGGTGCAAGTGGGACAGCTGGCACTTCTGTGGAAGGGGGGATGATGGCCCTTGCCAGCTCTTTCCTTGAGGGGAAACTGGGAGAGGAAAGGCCTGTTGTGTCTCTTGAGGGATCCAAGCAGTGCAGGGGGCTCAGGATGCAGCTGCAGGTCGGGGTCAGGGCAGGAGCCCCAGGCAAGAGACTGAGAGCAGCTGACCCTGCACAATGAAGGGCACAGGGACATGGGGCACTGCCAGGGGAGGGACACAGCGACACAGACCAAGGGCACTGTCACAGGGGAGGGGCACTGGGGACACAGACCTGTGGCACTGCTAGGGGAGGGACACTGGGGACACAGACCTGTGGCACTATGACAGGGGAGGGGCACTGGGGACACAGACCTGTGGCACTATGACAGGGGAGGGGCACTGGGGACACAGACCTGGGGCACTGTCACAGGGGGAACACTCAGGGACACAGACCTGTGGCACTGCCAGGGGAGGGACAAAGACCTGTGGCACTGCCAGGGGAGGGGCACTGGGGACACAGACCGAGGGCACTGTCACAGGGGGAACACTCAGGGACACAGACCTGGGGCACTGCCAGGGGAGGGACAAAGACCTGTGGCACTGCCAGGGCAGGGACACTGGGGAAACAGACGTGTGGCACTGCCAGGGGAGGGACACGGCAGGAGCTGAGGACTCCAGAATTTGGTACCCTTGGACTGTGAGGGTGTAGAAGCCCATGGTCCCCTTTGTTTGAAGTCTCTGTTTGAGGCATCTCAAGCTGTTATTTTGCTATTGCATCACGATTAAATTATTTTAAGGGTCAAGACCTCTGAGACTCTGCTCTGGGAAGGCTGTGGCCAAGCTGGTCATAGACTGTGAGTGTTGGGCTGTGCAGGGGCCTCAGTCCCAGGGCAGATGATCCGAGGGTGGCTACAAAATGCTCCTGGAGGTCAGACAGGGAAGTTTCCTTGGCACTCCTTTTCTGTGAACAAAACAAGAGTGTTTACTGGAAGGACAAGGCTTTAATGCTTTCACTGAAAGGGATGATGTGGCAAGAATTTGTGAGGATGAAGAGCCTTCAGATCTATTTACTTTATTACCATTTATTTGTATGTATTAACTTCTTTATTTGATTTCAAAAGAAAACTTGGAAGAAGACCCTCCCTTCTTTCTATTAGAAAAGCTGATTTGTTTTTTTAGCTGGTTGAAGCCATTCTGGTCCTTTTTTGAGAAGCAGCAGATTTCCTTTATTTGATTGCATGCGTCACCTAAATTCTGTGTTAGTTGGCATACCCCTCTCCTTGGACTGGTTAGAACTTTGCTTGTGTAAATATTCCCATCATTTGCATATACAAATTATTGCATCACCAAGTTAATACTGGAAATGTGGAAAAAAGCTGAGTAACTACAGGTCTACAAATGCAGCTCTTGGCACACACAAATAATGGCTGCTTTCACCACTCTGCAGATATTTATTATTTTTTTAATGTCAGACCCCACAAGTAATTTTGACTCAGACAGAGGCTGGTGAATTATAAATTCTCTGATTTCTCAGAGTTATCCACATAGTTGAGGTGCGTGTTGGAGCTGGGCTGGAGCAGCAATCACATGGAACAGCTGAAGGGCTCCTGAACAAAGCTGTTCTGATGGTGATTTAATGGCCCTGGAGTGATTGCAGCACAGCCTTCTGGGGTGCCCTGACTTCTCTGAACCACATCTGATCCCTCATTCACTAACGTAAAGATGGTATAAAAACAGGGGCATTTGGGCTTAATCCAAAAGTGCACATCCTCACTTGCAGCTTGTTTGGGTGTCTTTGGGGTCAAGGCTGACTCCTCAAGAGTGCTGAAAGCAGTCTCTGTTTGCTCCATTACTTTGTCTTTGTATTTTCCACTCTGTGAAATGTCTCTCCTCTTAGGAGAGAGTTGAAATTTCATCCTCAGAGATGAAGGAAAACAACCACTGTGTAAACAGAATGAACAACAGTAAGGGAAAACAAACATATATTAGGAGACTGGAAATGTATTTTCCTGCCTTCCTGTGCAGGAACAATACCAAAAGGAATAAGGACAGCAACCTTATGCCAAAACAGGGTTGAAAAATAAGTATACAGTCAGCTGGGTGTCTTGAGAACATATCAACTGCTTAAGCTAGCAGAGAAAACCAAACTGAAGCAAGAGACAGTGTGGAGAAAATACAAGAGCAACACCTTGTTTTCCTCTGCCAAAAGAAAAAGGTTGTCTCCATCTCAGTCTGAATTCTCATCCTCAGCTGTTTGCAGAAATGTTTTTCATGCCTACAAAGCAGAGAATGTCCTCTGAAATCACTTAATGCTGTTAGATACTTTAATGGTAAATCTTCTTGGGGTCTGCTTTCCCCAAAACCATCTGGAGAGATAGGGTGAGGAAAAGCTCTTTAAACATACTGCCTCTTCTCCCCCCATCTTAAAAACCTTGGCTTGATTAAAATTTGGCATTACATTTGTTGCATGAAAGACAGGAACTCCTCTGATTATTTGGATTGTAGAGTCAGGTAAATCAAAGGAACAGATCAAAAGAAGAGGAAATATTAATGAAAATCTATATTCTTTGGTCAGCATTTTTAATAGCTCTTGTAGAAAATCAAAAAGGAGAATCAGCTGTACCTCGGAAACTTGTCTGATAAGGATGATATAATGCAGGGCATTAATGCAAACTTCAGTACTACATACAGCTGGAAACAAAACCGAAAAATGATGTTCTAAATAATAAAGCAATATTTGACTGTTTAAAAGCCTCACAGTATGAAATTTGTCAAAATTTGACTCTTATGATTGGCCTGGGGAGGCAGAGCATAGTAATAAAGCCCAAATCTGAGAGGCTGATGCTCTTGCATCAGAATAAGTGGAAGAATTAATCACTCCACTTGCATTTCCTCCATGACAGCTGCTGAGTGGAGTATAGGGAAAGTGGTTTTTAATTTTTGGATTCTTTTGGCTTCTCCCCTTTAAGCTGTGTCTGAAATTGCACAGCAGAGTGGAGAACTGGGATCAGCAGTGCTGGGTAGGTTTGACATCAAAAGTTTATCTGGAAATTCTTCTTAGCATAAACTGAGCTCCATTGTGTGATTTGACTTTGGGCTTTCTGCACTGGAGTTCATCATCTCAAGGATGGTCTGAATGGAGTGCCACAAAAAAACCTGCATGTGTACTCCTGGCAAGCTTCACATCATGGGATAAGTTGGTGTCAGCTCTGCAACCTTCTTACAAGGCCTGTGACAGGAAAAGAGTTTGTCTGTGCCAAGCTAAAGGAGTCAATCATGTGGAAATGCAGAGCAAGTCTCGTGACTCTGATTCATGTAATACCATCTGAACACCCCTCATTTCAGTTTGGAAGCTGCAGGGTGTGCTCAGCCTGTCTTCAACTCCTGTGCCCAGCTAGGAGAGTCCAGAACTCTTTAAAATGAACACAAGTTTCTCATGTTACTGGGTTTAGGTGGGGGGATGTTTTGGCTGTCAGTTGGAAGCATTCAGGACAAATTGCTGTAGGAATACAAATGGGATGATGCCAATTACTTTCCCTACCTCTGATACTGTGAGAAATTGGGTGGGAAGGAGAAGCTTTGAGCCCTTCACTGTGGCTCCTGAGCTGAGAACTTCCTGCCCCTAAATCCTTTGTTAACAAAGATGAAGAGGCAGCAAAACACCTGTAGGGTTTTGCTGTATGTAACTAGATGTGCTTTGAAAAGATGTAAAAGAAATATTTGGATTTGGAAAATAACCTTCAGTCTTAAAGGAGGGCCTCAGTTCTTTCCCACTGGTCATCTTTATTTTTGAAGTGTCTTACTGGGTTTTATTAGGGTGGTTTTTGGAGGCTGGTTCAGTTAGACATGGAACTATAAAACATTTTCAGCAATAGTATGTGGAATTTGGACAATCTGAGACCTTGGAGCATAGGATTGTGAAAGCAAGTTTCCAAAACAGTGCGTTTGGAGTGAATGGTTTCATGAAATGTACTTCAAAAAAAAAGCACCCACCAGCTATCTTTTGGGATCATTGTCCCGTTCTGATCTTCAAGGCGTTTTTTTTCCTTCTGCAACTCCAAGAACAAAAGAAAGCTGTAAGGATGAGCTCATGTGACTGTCAGCACCATGGTCCCAAGCACAGGCCTAGTTTGCTTTTATGGGGTAAAGCTGGTCTGAAGCAACAACAGCAGCAAAGCACCAGCGTGCTTTAATTTCCCCCAAGGCCCTGCCTGGGCTGGATTAGACAGTGGTGGGGCTCAAAAACTCCCACAACAGCTCTGTGCTCATTGTTGAGGGCAGTTTCTGACCTGCTGGAACTGATTTATTTTTTGCAGACCAATCTGGTTGTCCAGCCAAACTCCAGAGACATCTATTGCCTGGATCCCAGTGGCCGGGATCTCTCTCCATGCCTCAGCTTTGTGTGTTGATGGCAAGGAAAGGTGGACATTTACCACCATGCTGTGAAACTCAGTGGGATAGGGGGCAGATAAAAGCTTGTTACAAGCATTTATCTACAGCTAGTAACTCTCAGCTGAAGTGAAAATGTTGGTGGTGCCACAAATTGGATTTGGCCCCATTTGTGCTCAGACCTGGGCTAACCACCAGGTTTATTTGTGCTTTCATCCTCCTAATTGCACTTGTTTACAAATTGCTGGTGGAGTTTCCAGTGCAGAGAGGAAAGAGGTGCTGTTAGCAGCAGCATTCCTGCTGGATCTGTGCAAAGTGCTGCATTCAGTACAGGAACAGAAAATGAGTGTGTTACGAGATCGAGCTCGCTGTGGGGCTGGAGGCTCCACCCTCTAGCAAGAGCCAATTTAAACACTTTTATGGGGCAGAGCCTTTCTTCAGTTTTGGTTTAAAACAGTGATCAGACGTGGAGGTGCCAGAAATCTCAGAGCATTTCCGTGCCAGCCCTGCAGCTGTTAAAGGACACAGACTTGGGATAAGGCTCATATAAACATCCAAGTTTTGTTTTTTTTTTTTTTTTTCCTATTGAATGTTTAAATGAATGAAAGGTGAGCTCCTAACCTTCTGAGATTTCCAACTTATTAAACCTGGGAAATGCAATAGAGTGCTCCACTCAATGTTTTTCTGTGTTTTGCCTCCCAAATTTCCCTGAATTGCCATGTCTCCTTCCGATCTCTGCTGTGTGATCCTGTCTGCCTATTACTATTGGAGACAAACTGGAGAAAGAGGCTTTCTTCATAAGCGAGCCCAATATTAGACATATAAATAATGCATCCCTCAGCATTATTCATAATGCAGTAGCATCACTGTGCTGTATCATATGCAATTTCATGTTGCTGCTTTTAACTGCTTTCCTGCCAGGCACACCCTTCAGAAAGTTCTAAAGCAACACCAGCTGCTTGTTTGATATTTCCCTTTCTGGTATTGCTGCTAGTTCTGCTGAGAAGTTTTCATACACGGGGCATAGACAAGGTTTAAATTGCAATACCACTGAGTACAATGCTGTGTAAAATACAATTGATGTGATAGTGAAAAATGTGCATGAGAAAAATGGCCAGCAAGCCCCTAGTGGGGTGAGATGACTGTTTTTAGGCTTGCTTTTGGGTGTTAATTCTGTGCTTGGAGTGACTTTTAAGGTATTGCAGAGGGATAATAGCAGAATATACTGTTCCAGTGGTCAATTGTCCCACGCAGACCTGCTTGCTTTGGTTATATTTTCTTTTTTTAATTGTGAGAGAGAATGCTTTTGTGTCCTGCACACACACACAAAATCCGGAATAACAATACTGAGGCTTATCTTTGTAAGATCAAATGAAAGCCGTGGTTGAATGTTCCATTTGTTTCTTAATGAGCAGTGTCAGTCTGTGCCCCATGCTTAACAAAAGCATATGTGCAGATATTGTTCTGTTATGATTACAGTACAATTATATCGTGTCTGTAATAGATTACTACATCTGGCCTTTTCTTAGTTTAGGAAATCGAGAAGGAGATTAGTTGATTAACTTCTGAGAATGCACCTAAATAATTAAAAAAAATAAATCCTTTCTGTATTAGCCACATTCCTGTACAGTCAGATTTGGGAGAACAGTTCTTTTAGGTTTTGAATGGGAAGTTGGTCTGGTTTTATATTTGATTTTTTTTCTCCCCGGGGAAATGGGGGATTTTGTGTTTTTTTTTTTCTTTTTTTTCCTTTTTTTTCTTTTAATGAAGATAATACTTTTAATTATTCAGCTGTGTATAAGTCTGTTTTTATTTTGAAACGAAACAACAGTGACAAAATAAAATATGAATTTAAGAAAGCTACAGCTGGGAGATACAATAGTTTATTTTATACATGGGAATGTGCTATATTACAATAATTTCATCTTTCACTATCACCTCTGTGTGCAGCAGTTGTTTTTCTGTTCTACCCAATAGTTTAATGCAAGAGCCTCCCCTTGGGAGGAAAATGAGGCATGTGAAATACAGCAGTGGCTTTCAGACATAAATTTGTTTTTATTTAATACACCAAAATCTCAAAACCTTTTGCGGGTAGGAGGGACCAGCTTTATTTTCTGCCCAGCTCACTTCACAACATACATCTGCTTTCTCTAACCACTGCCTTTTACGTGAGGACACATCCCATTTTCAAGATTTGGGGTAGGAAGAGTCAGACTGATGGTTAGGGATGAGTGGCTGCTCCCAGCCTGTGCTGGGCACTGCTGGAACTGAGCTCTGGTGTAGGAACTGAAGATTTGGGAAGAGCTTACCTGGTGTATCAGTTACTAATTAGTTACTAATCACCATCTCAGCAGGTTCTGAGCTTCTATTTTTGTCTTCAGCTCCATTTTCTGACCAGAAGCTGGTATTTGTTTATTACTGGTGTTTAACTTTGGCTGGAGAGAATGATCTTGACGAATGCTCAAGGTTTGATTTGTTGCCTGGGGGTCTGACATGGGTGAAGTGCAGTTCCCAACACATTTGTGCCCTGGTGTTGGTATTAACTTGTAATGAAACGTTCCAAGTTTGTGCCTGTTTAACAAACTTGGTGTTAGAACATTCCTGTCTGTTTTAAAATGATTTTTAGCTGTTGTAAGTCAAAGGACCAGGCTGGAAAGGATCTCCCAGGAGTAGCTTGACTAAAACTGTACCTGGCTGCTCAGTGTTGTCTCTGTGGGCTCTGCACCACAACAGCTGCAAGTTGCCCACTTTCTTCCACATCTCCTCCTTGAATTTGGCTTCCAGTATTCTGATCACTTATTATTGACTCTAAATCCTCACCCAATCTCTCTTAAAAATCTTCCTCACCTGGGCTGTGCATAGGTAGTTTGATGGCAGAGGTTTTTCTGCTGCCTCTCCTGCTGACTAAAGCCATTACCCCATGCTTCCTACACCACATGCATTCTATTTCCGTGCTCCTGTTTCCTTTTCATTGCCCTGGATTTTGATTTTGGGCAGACCATGTTCTGGCAGTGTTTGCTGAACGATGCCTTGATGTGTGATTAATGCCCTTAGGTGCTATGGTAATACAAATAATTAATGAAGGGCTCTTTAATTCTTTTTCATAATAAATGTTATGTGGCATGTTTGAAATACAGCTAAGATGGAGCCATGTGCACCAAAGTAGGCATATCTGTAGTTATTCTGCTGTATTAAAATGCACACTTTTATTATCAGTAACCTTCTATGCCCTGCAGGCATTTAAAATCCTACCATCCTGAGCATGAATGAGAAAATAAGAGGTGCCAAAAAGAAGTTTCTTTCATGCCAAAAACCTGGATTGTGATATGGGGAGGCCTCCACAGTGCTTCTCTGTTCTTCTGGCCACCACTCTTGAAGTTAACATGTGTGTTCTCCAGCCTTCTGCAGAAGTTTAGTGTGGACCTCCTGTGTGTCCACTCCCCTGTGCTGGGACCAGAATGGGGGATTTAGTTCATTGCTCTGGCTTGGAGTTGTATTTCAGCAGCCTTGTTACTGAGCACAGAGCACCAGAGGTCATAACAAAACACAGAGCCCGTGAGTTAAGGTGCTGTTTCCTGTGTGCTTTCAAGCTGTTATGATAAAAGCAGATGCAGGTACAATTCCACGCTAGGGCTTAAAGGGGATTTTGTGGAGTGCCAAACCTAGCAAGGATACTTGATTTATACATTTTTATGTGCAAAGCTGGGGAAGGTTTTTGCAGTTACCGATTTTTCAAGCCTTACTCCTCCTCTGAGTGTGAGCAGGTGATAACAAACTGTTAGACTTGCACAGATAAGAGAGATTATTTCCCTTAGCGTTAAGTAACATTTTGATTCTGGCAGTGCTGGTGTGATGTGATGCTCTGCACTGCTTTAGCTTGTGTTCAACAAGAGCACCTGGCTCTTTTAGTGTGTTTGAGAACAGGGTAACTGCTGGGGTGTGACCCCTGGCAGTCACTGGTGTAGGGAAGAGGAAGCAAAAGTCACAATGCAAAGCCTTGTTACCTTCATGGGGAGGGTTGCATGGTGTGGCCTGAATGATACCTCCAGACAGAGGGAGAAAAAGCAGAATTTGCTTTCACCTGAGGTATCTAACTGCATTTCTCCTTGAATGTACTCACATTTTTGTTGATTTTATCTGCTAACTACTTTTAAAAAAGAACAGACACATAATTTTACATGAGAGACTGTTACAGTTCTTGGCTTGTGGTGTGACCTGTGGGATGGGACTGGGCCATGGTTTCCCTCGTTCCTGAGGAGGGTGGAGGCATTGCCCTGGGTGAGGAGCAGCACAAGCTGCAGCAGGTTCCTGCTGGGCCCCTTGCACCCTTTTTTCCCTTGTCCTTCAACTCAGCTATACGGCGTGCATTTGTTTTTCTTTAGCTTCTGGATAAAACAGCAGGGTCCAAAAAAGACAGGGTTTTCTAATCTCCCATAAAAAGGCTATGGAAATTTGAAAGGAAAGGAAGGCGATAGTATCGCCTGCACTGAGATGGCAATTATGGGTCGTGGGAGGAAGTGTATAAAGCCTTATTGAGTGGGGATAGCTGTGGTGGCTGCAGGGGCCTGCATGGTGCAAGGAAAAGGCTGGAGGAAACCCTTATCAGACCTGTTATCCTGTCTCTGTCATTCCCATACAGATTAATGAGCTCCAGGATGCCCTCAGCCATGTTCGGACCGGGGTCTGTTTATCCCAAAATAGAAGGTTCTGTCTTGTGCCAGAGTGTCATATTCCCAGGCCAGCAGCACCATTGTGTTTTATTACCCCATTGTATTCAGGGGTTATGTCCAAACTTTTCCTCTTAGCTCCTTAATCACTGTTTTGATGGATGAGCTCCATGAGAAAAGCTGCTGCAGGGCCGCTGTCTCTGCCGAGGACTCAGCAAGGATCAAAATGGTGCTTGGCACTCGCTGGGGCTTGGCTGCCTAGCTGTTCTTGCAGCAGATCTAGGCAAAGCCAGGTGGAGGTGTCCCCCTTTGCTGCACAAACCCCTGAGCAAGGAGTGGGATGGGGAGCAGAGGAGCAGCCCCTGCCTCACGCGGGGCTGTGCTGCCCTGTCAGGCCATCCTGAAGGGCATTTGTGGGATGGCACCGGGGAGGGTGAACGCCAGATTCGTGTGTTTGGGAGCATCCCCTGCCCTGCTGAACCCCAGCTGTCCTCCCCATGGCGGTGTGGAGGAGCTGGAGCCTGGCAGCAGCTCCATGACCCTGCAGTCATTAACGCTGTGGGACGTGAGGCTCCTGCTGAAGGCTCCTGCCTGCTCTGCCATTCCCCTCGTGCAATCCCGGGGAATTATCCATATCTCTGACAAGAGAATAGGTTACTAATGCACCAACACAGCTGTTTTGACACTTTTGATGAATAACATTCAATACTATTAATTGGAACAATTGCTTTTCATTTAACTAAATCACTAGAATTGCTAAACTAAATTGAAACGGAATGTAATTTTGCCTCGCTCTCCTTTAATATGGGCCTCTAAATGTCTTCTCCCTGAAGAATTAGTAACTTAATCACCTACCAGTGATAACTGTTTCATAGCCCTCAGCTGGAAGGCTTTCCTGCTAAGCAGTATTGCCTGGGAGTAGAGTGTTATAGCAGGGAACAAATCCCATCTCTTTCCTTTCTCCCCCTTTCTGCTGCAATATTAATCATATTAAAAATGATTCTCTTCCTCTTTCTCTGTTCCAGAAAGATCTTTATAGATCATCATAATTTCACCCGGCTCCTTTTTGCATTGTATCAATCACTTGGCATATCTAACAGGGTGCACAACAATTATATCTGTCTGTTATGTTAGAGATGGATTTTTGCTGTCAGTGGCTGAGAGAGGTGCTCTTGTTCATTTTCCAATAAACTTGTCATCCAGACCACACAACACAAACACCATAGGATAATGTGGGCACCACCCTGACCAAAACTCTTGGAAGATACAGCAAGTGTTTAGCTGTCTTTATGTATTTATTAAAATAACCCCCAACCAATTATGGCATAAATAAAATCAGCCTGAAATGCATTTGCATTACCTTAAATTTGTAAGCTAAAGAGCAGGCCCTCTGGCCAGGAGCTTCTGCACTCTCCAGACAAAAGAGAGTGGGAAAAACTAAGGCAAATTAAATAAAAGTCAAATAGATATAATTCAGAGCACACTAGATCTCCATTTAGGCTTTGCTTTTTTGCATGGGGCGGAACAAAGTGCTCTTGGTTGCAGATTAATTCACCCACCTGTGTTTTGGGTTACAGAATGAACTCAAATCTGCTGCTGGGATTTTGCCAACATTTCCCTTCAACACTTTTAAGCTATTAATGACAAAAGGCCTTTCCTAAAAGCAGAGCTGTGCAGATTCCTGCAGGGTTCAAGGCTGTTGTCTGAGGATGAGATTCTCTACGTGCATTCCCACTGCAATTGAACCCATGTATGTCCCAGTCACATTTCCACTGAATCAAAGAGTTGTTTTTTGGTTAATGTGTCTGGCAAATTTATATGTCTCTAATGGATGCTGCACAGAACTGTGATATTTCTGTGGTGCTTGAACAAATTTTTTCTGTTTGTCTCAAAAAATTCAGGATTCTATAGCAAAATGATTTGCTATAATTAGTTGTCTTTAGTTCTTATTTTTCCTTGTACACATCTGAAAAATCATCTGCATCTGTAGTCTTTTAGTTTTAAGTCATGTGAGTAGTTAGTTTGCTTCTCTGGGTGTTGGTTCTGTTTCCTGTCAGAAAAAATTCTTCCAGAAAATTAACATGGACTCTGTTCACAAATTGCTGGTGAATACCTGCTGTTGTACTAACTGTGAATAACTAAAAAGGGCACTTCAAAGTGGATTGAGAATAAATATTCATTGACATTAGAGAATGAATGTTAGGCTAAGACACCTAACAGGAAAAAAATGTGAAGAAACAGCTACACTATTAGGTGCTTGTTTTAATCAAACTGCTGGAATTCCTGTTGCTGATCCTGTTTTTCTCTTAGCAGAGTTGGGTGAGCATTGCTGTGGAGTGGAGACTGAAATAGTGCTTTACTGCCTGCAGGACAGAACTGCACCTTAGCGATGTAGCTGGGCACCCAGTTCATTGAAAATAGTATTTCTGTCCTGGTTTTAATGCTCTGCTTCTTATACTCCACTCTTACAGCCTGCTTATACCTGTGCTGAGTTTCCTACATGCTATACAACATGCTCCAGTCCTAAGGATTATTTTAGAGAGGGAATCATGGCTGGAGGTGGCCTAAGAAGAAAGCTCACTAAAGCCTGAAATTCTTCTGCATATGGCAGTGATTTACAGAGATTCATTGACTCACAGTCTGGCCACTCACAAGGTATTTCTAAACATAACTGAGTTTAGACCGGTATCTGGGAGGGGAAAGGGAAGTGTGATAAAGAAAATGATGGAAACTTGCAGCTAGAAGTGTTTTGGCAGCTAAGGCTGGAGCAGTGCTGCTTGAAAGATGAGCACTCTGTGAATTGAGGGCATCTCAGGAGAAGTAAATCTGCCTTCTCCAACACAGACTGAGCACTGGCCCAAAGACCCCGGGTAAATAAGAATCAAACTTCACTACAGGACATTTATGTGGTCATGATTTATTGGTGCTCTCAAAGCCTTTGAACCTTTGCAGCCCTTTGGGGGAAATGGTGTGTTACAGGGGCTTAAATAAATAAATAAAAAATAAGAAGAAATACATGCCTATAGCTACAGGAAAAACCTATTGTGCCATTTGTTCCAAAAGCCTTGACACGTTCAGGGCTTTTTTCCTGAATTTGACTTTTTTTCTTTTCTATTTTTTTTTATAGGATTTTGGTCAGTCAGCCAGTGCTGTAGGAAATAAAACAACCCTTTGACAGATTCTTGTTTCTCAGTCCCTTTCCCAGCAACTTCCCCCTCTGGTAAAGTGAACTGAGCTGCAGGATTCTGATGGAAAAATCAAACAAACTGGCCGAGCATGGCTGAGAAGTAATAGAAAACTACTTGGATCTCAAGGCCCTGCCAGTACAAGTTTAACGTAGTGTTCCTTCAGCAAATGTCAAATATCCTTTTCCATTTTCTGCAATGTATTGTGTCCTTGGCTCATCCTCCTGTGAGCAGCCCTTGGTGCTGACTGCTCGGGATGTAGCAGAGACCTCTCTCTGTGAGTACAACTCACCTTGCTGTCATAGGATCACAGACTGGTTTGGGTGGAAGGGACCTTAAAACTCACCCAGTGCCACCCCCTGCCATGGGCAGGGACACCTTCCACTATCCCAGGCTGCTCCAAACCCCATCCAGCCTGACCTTGGAAACTTCAGGGATCCAGGGGTAGCCACAGCTTCTCTGTGCCAGGGGCCTCCCCACCCTCACAGGGAAGAATTTCTTTTTAACATCCAACCTTAATCTCTTCTCCTCTTTCACAGTCCTTTAAACACTCTCCCCTCATCCTATTGCTATCTGCCTCTGTAGAAAGCTCCCCTCCAGATCTCTTGTGGCCTCTTTAAGCACTGAAAAGGCTCTAAGGTCTCTCTGAAGCCTTTTCTCCAAGCCCAGGGACCCATTGCTCTCAGCCTGTCTCCAGAGCAGAGGTGCTCCAGCTCTCTGATCATCTTTGTGGCTTCCTCTGGACTTACTCCAGGAGGGCACAAAGGCACTTGGCATAAAATGAAGTTTATTTATATTACTGTGGGAGTATTTTAGATATATTTTTAAGCATAATTTTGAGATCAGCTGAAGCTTGCAAACTTCTGAGAGAAATGTTGGAACAGTTGAGGCAGGGGGAGGTAACAGGGAGAAGTTTCTTGTGTAAGGGGCTCAGCATGTCTCCCATATCCACTCTTTGCCTCTGCCAGGAGTCTTCCTCTCTGTGGTTTCTCAATCCTCAGTGTGTTCTGCCTGCTCTAGTTGTTCCAACAAGTTGACAGTGGGTGTGAGCAGGGCTGGCTGTGCATCTACAGGCAGGCTGTAGCTGGCTCGGAGCAGTGTGTGTGTGTCTGTCCGTGGCTCAGAGCTCTGCTGTCTTTGCTGTGGGATCCTCAGAGAGCCTCCCCCGTGTGCAGCTCTGGAGCACATCCCCCTGTCCTCAGAACATGAGTGCGTGCCGGCAGTTAATGAGAAACGCTGCAAGCTGAGTCCCAGGAGATGATTAAACCCCACGAGCCAATTAAAAGAAGTGTAATTACACAGCAGGGACAAGTTGTTAAACAAGCTAGAGGTTATTGTCCTTCAAGTCAACGTACTGGAACAGCCAAGAAAAGCCTACCAGGAAAAACTGGCAGGGCAGTGTAGCTTGGCCTGCGGCTTCATTCGGGAGGGAGTGGGCTAATACAGCATTTTGCCTTTTGTCTGTGTTTGTACGTGATAGGTGCTTAGGGCAGAGTCAGTCAGCTGAGCTACCCCTAGACTGGCATGGGGAAAGCTAAGCTGAAATGCTTCCCTAGGCATGAATTCCCTCTGCAGGGGGAAAGGTGTGGGCAGGGCAGCCAGCCCAGCACACCCAGTGCGTGGCTGCCACAGGCTGGATGGTGTCTGAGGCTGTGGAGTCATTCCCAGCCATGCTCCAAGAGGAATTTCTTACAGAGAGCACACTCAGGGATAATTTATGAAGTCTGATGAAAATTCTGTGCTTTTATCTGTTCCTGAGTGTCTGCAGAACTTGCAGCATGATGGTAGCACGGCTGGTGGTTGAAAAAGGTTGGTTTAACATTTTTGGCTTGACTTGAGTACAGGGAAGAAGGAGTTTGGAATTAGCAGCTGCTGGCATTGAAGGAAATGAGTCACATCCCACTGTTCCTGCACATATCCCAGCACAGGCATGTGTAAAGCTAAATCTACCTCCTCCTGGCTTGGAGTGGTCTTTATTTGATAAGGACCTTGGGAAGGTTCAGCAGGTACCTCCAGCTGATGGAGGAATTAGCAGAACATGTTAATTGCCTGTCAGTCCCGTGTGTCCTCACCACTAGGTGACATCACACACTCAGCGTATTTTGTGAGCACATCCAGTGGGAGTGTTCACACCTGACTCACAAGCTCATTTTTGCTTGTTCAAGGCACAAGTCCGTTTTTTCAGCCATGTTTTTGCTTGAACTCTGTGTGAAAATAAAAAAAACAAACCTGAAGAGTGCAGATTTTAGCATAGAGCAAATGAATGTTCTGAAAATGAGAAGAGAAATTGAAATAGTTCTGTTCCACTATTGGTCAAATTGGTGGAAAACCACAGAAATGCTGCATGGATTTGGCCAAGTTCTCTTCTCAAATGCTCATCTATGTAACCTGTGCTCACTAAAATCCTCTTGTCAAGATGACTGTAAGCAATAGTTTTTAAAATGCTCATTGGAGGGAAAGGGTGAGGCTAAGCCTCACAGCTCCTCTTACAAGATTAGGGTGGCTAAAGGATTCTGCAGTTAATTTTTTACCATGCCACAGGGCATGTTTGTTTGCCTGTGTATTCAGGCCTCAGCCTGGTGTTAAGAAAACAAACACAAACTTATCATTAGGGCAAATGTCTCCAAAGGACAGAAGTTTCACTCAGCTGTGAAAAGTGACAACTGAGGACCCAAACTCAGCATGGGGAAAGTACTTGTAACCTGCTAATGCCCAGGGGTAGGCTGGGTCCACCGTGGGGATTTAGTCCCAGCATCCTGACTGAATAAAGAGCTGCCCCAGTTGGAAAATCCCCATGGATCAGCTTCTCAGTCAAGGTCAAATCCCCATCTTTTGTACTTTTCTTGGCCGTTATTTCAGGTGATAGATGCGCTATTGACTGGCAGCAATGACAGAGCTTGGAATGATGGGGGAACTGAGGCATATTCAACACACTGGCACACAGCTAACTCATGCTAATGTTCAATAATCCTATCCTGCTGCTACACTCTAATGGCTGTGGGCTTGATAGAGCCCCCTCATTGAACTGGTGTATTTCTTATGGGCCTGCCCGCCCATCCTTCATGAATTTTTATTAAACAAAACTGTAAGCGGATTGATTTTGTACTCCTTTATTGCATTTTTATTTAATTCCTTTCAATGGTGGAGGCTCCATCATGTTATCTCGACGTAAATCATGCTGGGGCAGCATGCCAAAAAAATAAAAAGACTACAGGATCATACTTGCATCCAGCGTAAATTTTACTCCTATAACCTTTATTAGTGTAGATTCATTGATTTTTCCCAACTCCCCCCTTCTCCTCCCCATCCCTCCTTTTGGTTAGACTTAGGTCAGAACCTGACAGCTCTCTTTTTAAATAGAAGTGGACGGACTCTAATTTTTAATGTTAAATAATAAAAAAAGTAGTTTAGGTTGATTAAGCAGGACCAATTTTTTTCCCCTTCTCCAATTTTATGCCCAGCCAAGAAAATAGTTGTGGTACCAGTAGATCACGGGCAGTCCTAGCTGTATTGGCTGTGGGATTGCAGGAGGAGCTGAGTTCTGGAGAGCAGCAAGCAGAGGTTTGCTCTCACATAATTTCTCTGGGTGTGTGTGAGATGGTTTGGCTTCCCTGCCCTTCTCATGGCAGATTTGCATTAGTACAGACCAGTGTTTTCTGTCCTAAATTCCTTCATGTTGCTTCTCAACATCTTTGTGGGCTCTTGAAGCTGTCAGCAGTAAATAATTAATTATCTTTTAAGGTACCTAAACAGAGAGATCCTGTGTTATGGACTGATCCTCGTGCCTTTCCATTCAAGACCACCAAAAAATGAGTTTAAACACTAACCATAAATGCACCACATTTATGTGGCTTTCTATAAAATACACTTGGTAGATAAAGAAGGCACCAGTAGGTGGCATGGGAGAATTTACAGCGTAGTTCCAGCTGCAATTTTGGCACATTATAAATTGCTAACTTTAATTTTTTAACCATGACAATGTCTCCCATAATGCCTGTTTGATTCACTGGCACTCCTAAGCCCTGCAGAAAGGGGCTCCACCATCCGTTGGCTGGTTTGACTACGGATAAAAAGGAAAATGTTAAAGCTGGCCCCTGCGTAGCTTGTGTTGCAGGGGGACATCTCTTGCTGCCCCTCATTTCTGGTTGGTTGTTGTCATGCACTTTCCTGATATAGAAACAGTTCTAGGTGGCATTCATATTGTTTCTTTAAGCTCTAGGTGCTTGACAGAGTTGCACAACATAAAACACGGTCAAAAGAAGATGATCTTCTTTTGGAAAATCAGCTGAAATGGGAGCAGGAGGTCCCTGGCTTTTCTGAGTTAATGTCATTTGGTTGGTTTGGGTTAAGGCTCACTAACCTAGAGATGGGCTTCTGACCTAAACTATGGCCAAGAGGCTTTGTCCATGAAAACAAGGCACAGTCAGCAGAGAAGCATTTTATTGCTTCATTTCTTCCTGCTAAGTATAAACAAACAAACATAAATATTTGAAAACTCTAGTAATCTTTGTGTCTTAGTTTTTCACTAGTTCTTACTAGTGCTAATAATTGCTGGTCATGGTTCCTGTGGTGGGACTTGTTCAGAAAAAAAATAAGAAATAAAACTTTTGCTCTTGACCCAAAAGTGCAAAGGGTTTAAATGTATGGTAAGAACCAGAAGAAACTGGGGAAGAAACACTAAGAATAATTCAGTGATGTTATGGCTAAACACACGATTTTCAGAGGTCATTGAACATCCACTAAACAGGCAGCTTTATTTAACTTAACTAAAGTAGAGTCTAAAAGTGTTTAGCCACTTTCTTAATTCAGTTTTTGCCTTATGGTTCTCTAGCTCTCAGTGCTGCCAGTTTGTTTTTCCATATGAAC
Organism: Thryothorus ludovicianus; assembly: GCA_013397245.1. Lineage (NCBI taxonomy): Eukaryota > Metazoa > Chordata > Aves > Passeriformes > Certhiidae > Thryothorus > Thryothorus ludovicianus. The sequence goes on along the minus strand of VZTB01017146.1, from coordinate 1,014,829 downwards.
TTGACAGAAACATTCAGGTTGAAGAGGGTCTGAAATGGGTAAGTGGTGCAGCTTGCTTGGTGTTCTGGGCTGTGTAAAAGAAAAATATTCAGAAATAAGCCAGGGACTTTTCAGTTGTTGATGGTTTGTGCTGTCCTGTCTGGTCCTTACAACAGATACATTCCAGATCCTTGTACAAACAGATCAATTTATGGCTGAATTCTGTAGAGAGCTTTTCATTTTAAAATGTAAAATGACCAATAGTTTGCAAATATTTCTGGGTCAATTTATTGACAGGGAGAAAGGTACATTTTTGAGGGGGTAGGGGAGAAATGGTGGTACCTCTCTTTTGGTTAATAAGTAGTACGTGGCAGAAATAGTCAATCTGCATGGGGTTAATGCTCTGGTTGTTTATAGTGGTTAAGAAAAAAGTGTTTCTTACAGGAATCACAGTATTAATCAGAAAAGAAAAATGGCAATCAGGAAAGCTAATGACATCCCTGTTGATTTGATTATAACATTAAGATTGTTTAAAGCTGTCATTTCTGATTCTGTTAAAAGAAATAACACAAGTTGGATCCATAGCTTAGTGATTTAGAAAGAATATTTGAAACATCAAGGAGGAAACTCTCAGGCCATTAGAGATGCTCTGTATTTAATGCATGTTTGGGAAGGGGAAATGGATTGCCTTCTTCATGTTAAATTAGCATAGAGGGACTTGGACTGTCTTGACCTTTTCTTAACCTTGTATACTCGAATTTTAGAATGAATTTGAAGGGTTTACCCCATGAGGGAGGAACAATAAATTGCTGGCTTGGGAGGGAAATGAGAGTATATATAAAAGTCAAAATGGTTGCTGGAGAGAAAATGTGATGTGGCTGTTTTCTGCTCTGGCTCAGTTCACCTTTGCTAAGTCACATCCGGTGTTTGAGCACTTTATTCATTAGCCCACAAATGGAACAGTTTTGTCCCTCAGTCTTGAGAGATTTAGGAATATTTTGAAGCACTCTTGTGATGTTTAAGACAATATATCATATGAAAACAAAGCTACAGTTAGAAAATATTATGTTTTAAATGAATCCTTTTGTTGTGAATGGCTTTTTAAATAATGTTAGGCTTTTTCTTTTGTCCTTCTCTGTATGCCAGGGCAGCAGGAGTCCCCACAGGGACTATTGTTTGTATAATGTGAGCCATCTAATGGGCATTGAAGTCTGTGATTATTTTGGGATGCAGACCGATGTGGCCATACTGACAGAAGTTCAGAAAACTTTGTGGGCATCCTTTAGTGGAGGTGGAGCTGTTGCCTTGGCAGCAAGGCTCACAGGAGGCAGACAGGTGAAGGTAAAGCTGTTATTTCTGTAGAGGAAAAGCTGCATTTTGCACAGTTGCAAGGTCACATGCACCTCCAAATGTCTGTGAGCCATTTTGCTCGTGTGAGATTCGGACCTCCCAGACCCCAGTCTCTCACGTTAATGTAGAAATCTCAGTGGATTGAGAAGAGTTTTGAAGCTCTTTGCCCGTATCTCGTCTCTCTCTGCCCTAGACTCCTTCTCGCAGTGTAATCCCACAGTCTGGCAAGCTCCATAATAAGTGCAGATAGATGAGTGTGTGTACATCTCCATTAACATGACTGTGCAGGCTAATGATGGGGACCTCCTGCTGCTCTCCGCTTGTTTTCTGTTGATTGTTATGTAATGTTCGGCAGCGGGAGGTAAATTCCTCTCCAATTTTGAGGCCCGTTGCAGCATGCAAACCCCACTGAGAGGAGTCACGGTGATTGAGCTTTCGAATCAAGTCCCATGCTGGTAACTATAAATCAGGCCTATTATACACTCGGCCCGACAGGCGGAAACCTTCGCGCTGCCTGTGGCACAGCGGAGGCTCAGAGCCGCACCGGAGTTTGTTTTGTAACTGCGAGCACTCGTGCCTTTGAAAGCCTCTGATTGAAATTTGGTTTTCGCTCCTTCAGATAAGGGCCCCGAGGCTGCTCCTGGTGCTGAAGGTCACGCTGATGCTCAGGATTTGTCTTTGAAGAGCTGCCCCTGCTCTGAGCGTGGGGCTTGGAGTGTGGGAGCTCTTGTGGTGGTGGAGTTGGCCTCAGCTGCTCTTCACTCATCTTTCCAGGCAGGATCTATGGCCTGTGTGAAAAACGAGGTTCATTTTCTTGGTAGAACTTTAAAAGGTTTAGTAAAAGGCAGCAAGGACAAGGCAATAAAGCAAAAAAGGATGGTTGGGGTGTCTCTGGCCATGAGCCAAGAGCACACCCTAACTTAGACCACACTCATTTAAATGCACCAACGTTGCATATTCATAGACCCTCATGCATTATTTAAAAACATTTCTTTGAGTTTTCCAACCTGTCTCTCTTCATTTATTTTAATTTTAGTCTGTTGCAGATCTTCTGATAACAGACGATCAATAAATCCCTTCCGTGGGGGTCTGATGTCTTCTTCATCCAAACAGGATAATCCAAGAATGCAAAGAATTTTCCTTACCATCCCTTCACCACTCTCTGAGACAGCCACAAAAGCTCCTCACATCACACCACTATTTCCAAGTTTTGCCAATAGCAGAAATAAAAGAAATTACGCTGATACAATGAAGTTTCTCCACACTACATACACAGCATTCCCTTGAATATTTGTGAAAAGCCAACTTTATCATGTGCATTTATAACACCTAGGAAGATGCTCTGAATAAGCTGCGTTCTCCACTTTAGTAAGGACAAAGTGATGCATGTGGGGATGGGGAGTACTTACAGTGGGGTAATTTAGGCAATTTGTGGATGTGCAAAGGCAGGAGAGAATGCCAGGAGCCTTCTCAAGCCCTCTCAGCACAGGCTGTAGAACCCCTTTGCAAGTCCAGCAAATCTGGAAGTTATTAATGTTACTGCTCCTTCCTCCAGTGCAATGAGTTGGGTTAAGGCTGAGTGGGCACGGGGCAATAGAATACAGTTTGAAACAGCTGAGCTGGGTTATTGCATGATTTATCAGGTGGAATTCTGTGATCTTTGCTTATGCAGGGAGAGAGCTCAGTTGTACCTAGGGCTGTTTTCATAGATTTCAAGCCTTCCATCTTAGGCTTGTTTCCACTTGTTCCTTTTCTCAGTTTTTTTTGTCAGTGTTACTGAATAAAAACAAACCATTTCAGTGCAGTGCGTGGAAAAGCGATATTTCTGTGAGTTTCAAAATTTCTGAGTGTCAGGCTGCCTTCTGCAAGCACATGGGAAGCAGGAGGATTTCTACTGACTATGCCCTGTTCTTTTAAATGCTAGGAAAAACATTTTTATGGAATGTAAGCGTTTTATTTCTAATATTGCAGTTATTATCCTCAATAGAAGACAATTCTTTTGCTTTTGTAATAAATACAAAGCAACTCAACATCTCTCTGTGGCCAGGCTGAGCAGATGGGTGAACTCAACACAACTTGAGCTGCCCAACTTGATCTCTTAGTTCCTGCAACAATCTCGCACACACAGGTACAGGGCTCCCAGATTCAATTCTTAATTCCTCAGCCTGATGCTAGAACTATTTTTGGCTCTGTGGAGCTTTGAGAGGGGTTTTGACTCAGGAAGGATGGAATTTACAGTTAAAAAGCAAGGCGATCAGGATATTTGCCCTTTGGGATGCAGCATTTCCTTGTGTGCCATTGGCTTGGAGTTCTTGCACTTTTCCCACTTCACTTTCTACTGCTGAACCTTGCAAGGTTGCTATAAAGCTTAATTAATTTATAGAGTGCCTTAAAAATGTGTGGCCAGATCCTCAGCTGGTGCAATCTGGCATGACTCCGTTGGACTGAGCAGATACATGCTGGTGTATAAAAGCTGGGAATTTGGCTTGTGAGTGCTCTTCCTAAGTAGCATTTTGTGCCCAGGACAAACCCTGGTTCAAGGTTATACTCAGCTCCCTTAAAAAAGGAGCTGGCCACAAGGTAGATCCAAATAGTTGAGTGACAGGCCCCCAGTATAAAATTTGTGGTTTATCCCTGTTTAATAGTCAAAGATTAGCGAGCATCCAGGTAGAGATATATGTTCCAGTCAGCATCTGATGGGCTAATGATGAATGGGAGCTTGAGAGAGGCTTCAGATTAGCCTCACATGCATAAATATCACGTCAGTGACAAGGACACTGGAGGTCACTGAATTGTATTTGTGCTCATTCGTGGCCTTTATAAACTCTGTGCTACTTGAGTGTGTTCCCTCCAGGACAAAGGGAAGCATGGTCAGGTGTCATTGTAGCTGGAAATGTTGCAATATATGTTAGTTCTGTGGAGTGCATGGTATACAAATAGGTATTTAAAATATTTATGTGGTTCTATTATTCCCGTAGCCTTCCCCTTTTCATGTTCCTTTCCCTCCTTCACACTATTTTTAGTAAATTCTCACTTGAAGTTACAGAGGAAAAAAGCTGTCAGATCATTCTGACTTTCCCTTTACAAATGCTAATAAACTCACTTTATAGTGCATTTTCTAGTCTAATTGCAGGTTACACACCCAAACCTTACTTAAGACACTTGTAAAATGAATGTTGTAGTCTTGAGTGTATTTTAACTTTCAACAGTATCAGCTAATGAAAACAGCAGTCAGGCAATGATGAAAACTTCAGCTATTAGAAAGCCCAAACCTGAAAAATTAAGGCTGACTAACTCAGATAAGATAATCTAACTTAAGTGACTTTCTGTAGTTTCTAGCATTAAGAGTTAGCTTTAGAGTTAAAAATATTAACTCTAAAGGCTGTGAGGATGTTAATAATTGCTTATGATAACTAAATTGTCATCTTTGGGGTACTGGGAGAGAAGCTTTGGTTAGCAGACAGGCCTGGGGTACTCTTACTGCTTGCCTTGTCCTTGCACTAGGATGTGTGGATAATTGAAACCTTTCCACTCTGACTGATCTCAAGCTTCATTAATTTGGCTGTCATTGTGTAAGCTGTTGTCAATTAGCATTGGGGTTTTCCGTGTTGTTTATTTCAGAAGCATAAGAATAACAACAAAAGCAAGTGCTGACCCACGAAGTGCTTGGAAGTGTTGGGAGAAGCCCCAGTTGTTGTGTTCTGTTGTTCTTTGATGTTAAGAGACACAGAGTGTGCACATTTGTTGTTGTTCCAGATAGAGAGCACATTGAGTTTGTGTGGCTTTGTCCCTAATCCCCAGAAATTGGTGTCCCTTGTTTTATCTCAGGGTTTTGAGAGAATTGGCACTGAAAGTTTGCCTTATGGAGCCAAAAATTACACCTTGGTGTGAACTAAGAAAGAGACTAAAAGCTTCTGGAGAACTCATCAACCCTATCCTCAACATCTAAGGCTGTTGTCCTTTTCCCAACCTGGAAATGAAATGTGAGATAATTTTAGTAAGGAGGTAGTATAAAAGGGAATCTTTATTTGGAGGCCTCCAGGAGCTGTTATGGAAAGATATCCACAAAAGCTCACCCCCCAGGGGTGAATACATTTTATAGGTTTTAGGAAATTAGCATAATCTATAAAAAGCAGCAGTTAGGAAAAATGGTGATGCAATTCCCCCCCAGGTCAAGTGCCTTCTCTGGAGTCCCTCTTCAGCACTAGCTGTACTTTGTCCATGAAATGTGTCTCAGGAGTTGTTCTCAGCCTTGGTCCTCAGGAAGAACCAGAATAGCACTGGGGTCTTCTCCCTCTCAGGGCTTGGAGCTCTGGAATTTGTTTTGTCTTTCTGCTTAAGGAAAGGCCATGACTGGGAAAACTAGCCTCTGATACAATAGACTACAGAGCTCCAAATATATGTGTGAAGAATACAGAGCATATAAAGGAAAGAAAAGGCAAAACCTAAACGGCATTAAGACAACACCAAGCCTTGGGGAAGAGCTCCGAGAGGAAACATCAGCTGAGCTGATGGGGGCTGGGATGGGAAGGGGACCTTCAGTTCCTTCAGTGGGAGCATGGCCTGGGAGGAGGCCAGCACAGGAGTTAGCTGCTGCTTGTTTGCCTCTGAGCAGGAAAGCAGGGTTGGCAAAATGTAGCTGCCAGATTTGACTGACCTCAGCCAACCTAGGCTTGCCTGAGGCCCTCTGCAACTGGAATATCTGCTTTCTCAGCACACTTATGGAGCTGCAGAAGGGCAAAGGATTAGGCAAGGAGACACTGAAAATGTAGGACTTAGGAAATGGTGAATCGTGCTTCTACCCAGCAGATATTTTGAAGCTCAGATAATTTGTAAGTGGAGGCAAAATTGCTCAAGCTCTGGTGAAGCAAAAGAAGAATTGGAGGTTGAAAGGAGCCAGTTCAGCATGAGGAGAGTGAGCAGGCTCTGCTGGACCCTCATTGTGGCAGTGAGGGGGAGATGCTGTGATCTGCTGTCCCCAGTCACAGGATGACCAGAGCTGAGTGTTAGCACAGCCTGGCACGGCGCTGGGATGGCATCGCCCCCTCCCCTGCCTCTCAGCTTGGGGTTGTACAAAACATTCCCAGTGTAGCTGCTCTGTTTCAGCCCCTCAGGCTCAGGCAAGTCTGTCTGAATCTAATAGATTACTGTAGTACAAATTGTATTGGCTGCAGTCCTAGTTAGTGTTGGGTGCAGCGTGTGTGCTGGAAAGGCTCGCACGGCACTCAGCGAGCGCCTCTGATAAACCCAGTGCAGATTTCTGTGGAAATAGGAGTACACTGTTGTTCTGCAAGGAGGAAAATATATTAATATTTTACTGCACTGACATCTTGTAAATATTACAAGCATTTGTCATGGTTTTTCTGAGCACATTTTGCAGCAGTAGGAAGAACAATATTTGAATGAAAATGCACTTTCGGTTGGAAATATCTCTGGGTGTTAATATCCAGGTTTTTTCAATTTTTCTGTTTTTTAGGGGGATGAAGGTGCATGGGAAGTATTTCCCTTTGAATTAATTTCTGTTTTGCTGTCTCTTTTGCAATACTGTCTGCAGGGCAGAGTGGCCCTGAAAGAGGGAATGCCTATTAACAGCATTTCAATATTAGTGGGATAACCTTTGATTAATCAGTTTATCATTAGTAATCAAGTAAACATACTAAATATGCATATGAGAAGGGGTAAGATCCAACTTTTTCAATAAAAGAATGGTGTACCTGAAAATACATATACATATATTAATTTTTTTCTTCTTTCTCCTGGATCAGATAGCTGAGGCCCTTTATACTAAAACATATGAAAGCTGAAGTGGAGATACTTGGAGTATTCATGGTTACAATCTGCCCATATCAACGTGGTTTTCTTTCTGGACTGAGGAGATTTGAATTTATCACAGGCTGGTTTATATTGTCAAGGATGTTGAAGGGGCTTGAAACTGCCAAGTCAGCTTTAGATGCCAGGGCCACCCAACACAGGTGGGAGAGCACACAGATTTTCTCTGAGAGCAGCGTTGGAGATGGCACCTAGCAGTGGGTGAAGGCTGCCCTCTGTAATATCCCAGCTGTTCTTCTCTGTTTGCCCTCTGAGTCACTTCCCAGCAAAGGTTTGGTGAGCTGTTTGTGTTTTCAAAGTGATTGTACCATCTGGTTCTGAGATATTATATTCTTGTGGTGTCCAGGCAGGATCTCTGATTGACTTTTTTGTGCCCAGAAATGGTTTTACATAGACTGCTTGACAAGAAGTAGGGAAACTTCTTACTCTGAAAGGGATTCCTTTAAAAGTATTCCTAATTCTGCCTCATAGACAGCACCAATCAAAAAGACAAACTTTTAATCAAATTTGATAACCAAACATTATTTGATGTTTATAGAATTATCACTGCAGGATGATGCCTTAATCATGGGCATTCCTTAATTTGGAATGTAAATTTATTGTAAATATATTGTGAGATTATTGTAAACTAATATACAAGCTTTTAAAATCAAAGGCCTTTTGGTTGAACAGAATATGGAGATACAGAGCTTGATTCCTATTTTGCTTCTGGCTGTAGAGAATAATTCCCATGGTGGGCAGGGATTTATAGATGCACAGGGTGCTGTAAGGAAGATATTTGAAGATGAAATACAAACTTGCTGCAAACTTTGGTAGAACTCCACGTGAATTCAGTTTTGTCAAATCAGAATAAATTGCTGAATTATCATTGTTCTCCCTATCTCTCAGTTTGAAAGAAAAGCACAAAGATTTACTTGTGATTTTTTTTGAGTGAAACATTATTGATTTTTCTTTAGAAACTACATTCTGGTTTTACTTTCACTCTTTTTCTTTAAGTGTTAGAGTAGAATACATTGGAATCACAAATCAGTTTAGGTTTATTTTTGTTTTAAGTACACAGAAAACTTAGTCTAATTTTATTTATTTATTTTAGCTGTGCTCTAACTGGAGCAGAAACAAGTTTGGGTATTTCAGAATTGAGCTTCCTTTTGTTTGGAACGATTCTTGACAGATTGGTCAGGTCCACGATAGTCTAAATATTGGTGTAATGCATTTTATGCACCATCCAACACACAGAATAATGCTATTACATTGTGAGCTCAAGGCTATTAAGTCTGTTGAACTTGAGGTACTGCAGCTTCCTTCAGCAGTTGAAATGAATTTGGCATCACACCAGTTCCTGCGGAAATTGTAAGAATGTGCAGGACCCTTCTGCTTCAGACCTGTGGATCAGAACAGAAGGTCACCACTCATTTACATTGTGGGTGAAAAGGCACTTCAGGAAGCAAGAAAACTCTCAAATGGAGCCATCCCCACCCTTCTAGCTGGAAAAAAACACCTTTTTTGAATGGTCTCCATGCTGAGTGTTCTCTGGCTGTACTTCAAATGCAGGAAAGTAGTCTTGTGTCTAGAGGAAAACCCTAAATAATGAAAGTTTTGTCAGCAAAGTAATACAGGCCAGGGGGAAGCTAAGGGTCAAACAAAAGTGAAAAATATAATGATTAATACAAGAAAGAAACCTGTGCTTTTTGAGCCATGAAATAGATTACATTTGGTTCCTTAAACTGTCATTAGGGTTGGAATGTAGCTTACACTGCTAATTACTGATTTAGTTTCAGTATCTGTGTGCAGGAAGACTTGAATGCAAAAGTTTTTCTCAATGCTAACTGTTAAGGCTCAAATACTGTGTATGTACATTATAGATCAGTTCCTAACTATCTGCAGCAGACCTCTCCAGCTAAATAAAGAGGGAAATTCCACTGCTGGCAGTGAAGATAAAGAGCAGGAAGGTGTGAGCTCCACTGCCCCGGAAGGAGAGTGCTGTTCATAATGTGTGTGCCTTTGCTGTCAGAATCCAGCATCTTCTTGAAACCTCTTCAGGTGCTTTAGTGAGGGTGTTCTCAGACAAAAACCCTCCATTTTCCAGCTTCGGAGCGGGACTGGTTTGCATCCAGCCAGCTTGGAGCCCGGGCAGTGTCACCACTCTCATCTGGCTGTGTCTCATCATTGCACAAATTTGAGCCTGAGCCTGGCACTGGCTCGCTGGTGGACCTGGTCTAAAGCTCTGGCCCACACACTGAATGGCTGCAGAAATGTGCCTGCTGAATTCAAAGTTGGATTTATTTCTATTGTTTTGGCAAGAGCAGTTTTTTTATAGCTCTAAAAAGTGAGGATTTTTTTTGCAAGTGGAACAGGCATATGTACTACCTCATTTATCTGAATTCAAACCATGCATTATATAAGTGAAAATATGTTGTATTTCCCCAAGTTACTTGAAATAGGAATGGAAAATTTATGCCTTCTCTTAGTTGCTAATATGTAACATTTCCTGTGTTTAAATGAATTGTCCTGATATCTGGAGAGGTAAGAGTTGATAGTAGTACTAAATTCAGGAAAGCAAAACATAGCAGGGTCTGTTCTTCAGAAGAATTGAGGGGATATGGAGCTGTAAAAAAAAAATCAGCCTGGTGCAGAGCTTCCAAGCCTGGAGCACTGAACTGGGCTGATTCCATGGTGTTTTGATGCTGGCTGGAGGAATCATTAGACTACTGAAAGCAGCTGAAAAGCAAAAAAAATATATTCCCCCCCCACACACACTTCAAACCAACAAAATAGCAACTGCCAAAGTTATGAGGTAGGTTAGGTGCCTATTTTGGTGCCTACTTGAGAAGAATGAAATTTTTTTACTTGCTTTCGTGAGGCCCAGCCCAAGTCCAAAAGGGTGGGATGCATCCAAAGTGCCTTGGAGCTCTGTGCTGCCCTCCATGAGCAGCCAGTGAGAAGCACTGTGAAACAGGCACTTCTGCAGTGGGGTTTACTGTCCTCTTTAGAAGAAAATAACTGCTCTGAAAACACCCTTTTTCCCTACTGATAATGAAGGGAAACTCGATAATGTACTTGCATGTTGGTGTCCCTATTTTATTTGTTTCAGTTAGGTGAGATGAATTCTGTGCTCAGCAACTGGATCAAGGTTACAAAGGAAAGTGGGGATGGGACATAGCAAAGAGACTGGAGACCCTTACGGCTTGGACATCAGGTTGTATGTGTGTCTCCTGATTTCTTTCAGCTATTTTATGTGCATGTTGTTTTTGAGGAGTAAAACCTAGAAGGACGTGCCACCAGGGGCTCCTTCAGGGAGTGCCCAAGCACATCTGGCTTGTGGCGTGTACCTGAGGCTAAGCCTGGTGGCTCAGTGGAGCTGCACTTGTGTAAATTGTGGTTTAGAACTTGCTCCCAATGCAGAGGCAGGGATCAGTGTTTCAGGTACTGAACTTTCCTTTGAAATCCTTACAAGAAGGATGCATGCAATTAAGGGCAAGAGCAACCAAGCTGAGACAGATCACAAACCTGTGCACTATCTTTGAGTTACCTTTGTTTTACTCAACTCCCCAAGGCGATGTAACCAAAGCCTTTTTAAAATATCATCAGACAATTCTTTAAATAGTCTGATTTTCCCACCTCCCAACAAAAGGAAAAGGGATAACTTTGAAATGCAGAATCTTAAAGACGCCTGTCTCCCTCTCCTATTTCAAAGGAAAGAATAAGGGGGAGCATTGAGGCTTTTTGTCAATTGGCCCTTATTGAAATGTTGCTGTTTTTGTAGGACCCACACTCTGTTCAGTCCAGGTACTTTGCAGGTAGAGACATGGTGCTAAAAGGATTATAATTTTAAATACAAGGGTCAGCCTCTTCCACCCTCTGCATATGAACTAGAGCTCAAATTGGAGAGTAAAATCCAGGATTTTACTCTCCATCTTTTCAAAGCTCAATTCCTTGTCAGGAGGGAAAAACAGACCACAGGAAAGAGTTATCTGTCTCAAATTATCACACAAATATCTTTAAGTCTGACCTTCATTCTAAAAGCATTCACTGGTCTCTCATTTCACTGGAGCCCTGTACAAGTTCTCTCATGAGCCAGTGTTACAGGATCAAGTTGTTCTCAGTTGTAATAAAGCTGAAAGGAAGATGAACACTTTCTCTTGTGTGTATTGTTGACAATGTCCTCGTGGGTGTAGGCACAGTGCTGTGAGCAATGCCTCAGCTACAGGAAGCTTCTTTTATTGCCAGTGCTGGAATTACAACCAAGGTGACTAATTCTTTTGTCTTTAATATGTGATACTTCAGCTGAACAGTTGTGATGTTAAGTGTGTGCTTTGCTAAACTGGGGTCTTGTTTCTGGAGAGGGAACTATTCTGAAGCTTTTGGTACGTGAAGGGTATTTCCCATTAGATCATAAATTATTTACGTTCAGGTCTAGCAAAATCCCCTCTGATTTAGAGTGATGTATGGGAGAGTCAGACCTATAAACTTAGTTTGAATAATTCTTCTGGTAGATCTGGAAATATTTAAACTCATTCCTTTTTTTTTTTTTAATAGTACAGTAAATTTAAAGAATTCAATTTTTTAGAAACTTGTTCCTTGTGCTCTGTCATATAACTTAACTGTCAGGGATTGGACCTGTAAGCACCCACTGCAACGTTTGCGTGGTACATGTTCATCATCTGAGATGGATCAGCTTGGCATGGATCTTATAGAAAGCCACAAAGAAATTGCAGGGGAACAGAGCCAAGTGATGGCTTTGGCATGGTCAAAGAACAACCTGGATGTATGACTGTGAGGACAAGGTCATCTGTTATTAATTCATTCTAGTCTGTAGTGCTTGGCTCCATCCTGTCAGGTGCTGTAGGTATAATATCTTCTACAGCAAAGGGTTTTGTCTCTGAGCCTCAGTTTCTCACAAAAGAAATAGCATGTCCTTGACCTCACCTTCCTGGAACTCTGAAACTGTTAGAAGGAAAATGTTGCATCCTGAAGCAAACTTGCACAACCCCTCAGAGTCCTGAGCACTAATGGGAGGTGCCCTGGGCGTTCCCAACCTTTGGAATTCCTCCTGAGTTCCCCCAGTCCCTCATGGCTGGATGGCACACCCTTGGAAGGAGGCAGTGCTGCCTCTCCCAGGCTGTTGGCACAGACACAGCATGGAGAACCTTGGAAAGGAGTGGGAGTGGAAGGTGCTGTGGTTTGCTCCTGTGTGTACACACGGATCGGTCTTGGTGCCTCTCCTGGGTTTCAAGGGCGTGTAGAGCTCTGTAGCTTCCAGATTATTTGTGGTGTGAGGGCTGTGCCAAGAGTCAAAATAGGCTTTGCTGCTTGGAAAGCATCCCAACGTGGCAATACCAACATAAGGAGATGAATAATACAGTAATTCTTTATCTTGAAGGCTGGAAGGGAATTGCAAATAACGGCAGACGTGGGAATTCGTGTAGAGAGATCAAATCTAACTCACTGGAGTGTCAGTACCTCAGTTATAGAAGAAGGTGATGAAACAAAGAGTTTTTTAATTAAAGACTTCTTTTATCGATGACTATTCCAAAAGAAGTTAACAAAAAGAGAAAATTTTAAAAAAATTGTTTTGTTCATCTCTGTGTAATAATTAAGCACAGAGCTGAGCTAAGGCTGGGTTTCGAACAGTAGGGAATGACTTCATTATCTGGATGTTTTGGGAATGTAATTTAGGTTTCTAAATTACTTCAATAGTTTTAATATCTGTTCTTTCTCTGTAGAGCTAAATGAGACATGAGCATCACATGCCTTTTTTTCTGGGGAACTTTCCCAGTTTTTACTTCTTACAACGTTTACTGTAGCATCATGAAGAGGTAGAGAAGGCTGCAGGAGCCTCAAAAGAGCCAGATAATTTGCAGTCTCTTGTTTCTAAGCAGTGTTTTGCTGTGACCTATCACTAGATTTTGCATGGCTGATCAATAAACGATGTTGCCCCTTCACTTAAGGGCAAAGAGTTGATTTACCCAGGGTCTGGCAATCTGCTCTCTGTTTTGGCTTTTCTTCCCAGTACAGTGACAGGAAGGCAGATGCACTGAACTTCTTCAGTGAAGAAGCAGAGGATGCTGCAGCATAAAATTTCCCCTTGACCCACCTTTCAGATGCCCAAGTTCGGACCTGTGCTGCTTCCCATCCTCCCAATGACACAGATGGCAGGATAGAGCCAATCGGAAGCACTTGATAACAAAATGGCAATTCATTTTGCAATTCCTTCAGCATTCATGCTAACAATACTGGTCCTGATGGGCTCCTTGGGTATGAATGTAGCTTTCAATATGCAATCCCACAGGAATTACACCAGTGCTCGGCTCTCATTAAATCTGCTTTATTGTAAAGTGTTGCTGAGAAATCCTCCCATTACTGATACAGGACAACTGCTTTGCTTCAAAGAACTGCCTGATTTCCAAAAGCTCCTGTGTGTGTATCTGCAGGGTTTTTTAATAGTCTCTTTATAGTGCATTATCTCACTTTGTTTATATATTGGACGATAATGTGATGTGTTTAAGTATGTAAATTGCCATAATGTGAGGAAATGAGATGTTAAAAATAGCTATGGAGTGCTGAAGAGAGCAGGGTGGGGTAAGGTGGCCAGTGTGGGAGGAGATGGTTTTGGATCCAGGATTTTACTCTCTGTCTTTTCAGGGAAGATAAATCCTCCCTAAAGTTAAACAAAAAAAAAAACCAAAAAACTCGTTATGAGGCACCACTTTCTGCAGGTAAAACAGATTTTATCTGCTTACTGTGGGGAAAAATTTCATATTTTTACAAACACCCCATGTCTGCTGGTCTGCAACAAGGGATGACCCTTGCCTCCATACCCAGCAGCATTCTAATCTACTCTCTAGAGAAGTAACTGGCATCTATTTTCTCTATCCATGTGATTTAAGCCAGGAGTTAGCAATCTTCAACCAAGCCATGAAGGGAGGCACTGATTTACCTGCCAGATACCCACATTTTTTCCACTTGTGATAACACCAAGTCTTAAAGCCTTGGACCTGTGGCTGAACATGCAGTGCAGCTTGGAGAGTACAAGCTCAGCTCCTAACTTTATTAAACCTCACTCTTAGGGTCTATGTCCACGTTTTCCGTCCACTCTTTTCAAAAACTCTGGGCAAAAGCAGTTGTATCTCAGTAATGAGGTGGTTTAAACAACATGATTCTTGTAGAAGGAATCTGAGGAGGACTTAGAAAAGGCAGAGAATTCATTCAGCTGTGTTTGGATGGGTAACAGGGAAACTAGAGAAAACAACAACAGAAAGAATTTTCCCAGCTCCTGTTTCTAGGAAGCCTGTCCTCACTGCCATAGGAAGTGATGGGACCTTTTATGCTCATCCATACCTCAATTCCAACACCTAAACTCCCAAGTTTAACTTGACACTGTCTCATCAGTCACTTTCCCTGTAGCTGCCTGTGGAGTCTGAGGAGATTTATTGTCTTTTAGTCATGTGCTGGAACTCCTCTTCAGAAGGACAGTCTCCAACACTGTGCAGAAAGTGGCCAGCACCCTCACCTTGCTGGCCCCTTCCCTCTTTTCCTGGGCTCCTTTATCCCATGGCAGGGTAACGGGACATGCAGGGCCCAGCCAGGGTTGGTCAGTGCTGCCAGATGCTCAGGCAGAGGCAGCCCTCTCCAGGACCCCCCAAAATCACCTTCACTGGTGGGCTCAGAGAGATGCTGGTGGTGCCTGTGGATGTCCCTTAATGCTCTCAGCCATGGGGCTGTGCTTGCTGTCTCTGCTGTAGTCTCCCACGATTTCACAGAGGAGCAAAGCTGTTCCCATAGGAGAGAACCTCCCAGCTGCAGATTTGCCAGTGACATGGTGGTACTTGATGGGTTTTCAAGCCATGAGGCTGTGTTTGGAGCCTTGTGCACTTGTTTTGGAGTGGGAAGCACCTGTACCCAGCCTGCAGCCCCAGAGGATTGGTGTGAGAGCCCTGATCATCCAAACACATTGCCTACTGACAGTTCTAGTGAGGGGTCCTCTCTCTCCTCCTGGGATTTGCCTGTCACACCAAACCCTGCTCCATCCAGCTGGGAGGAAGCCTGAGGATGGACATGGCAGAGACAGTGAGGTCCCCGTGTCCCACTGCTGGGCTGCTGATTACCATATTAATGTGCAGTGTCCCAACTGAGTGCTGGGAAAAGGACAGTACATCTTTAATTGGAAATATAAGGGACTGCTCATGGCCCAGCTTGAACTGGGAGGATTTATGTCTCTCCCTGTAGATGGGATTGAAGGGAATGGTGTGATTCACTGAGCGGTGTGCACGTCTCCTGATTTACTGCCCATCATTTACATTCCACTAAAGTCAATCAGTGCAGAAGGTCATTCCCAACCTGAATTTTTTCACGTTAAATCTTTTCTGTCCCAGACTTACAGTAAGGCCAGGAAAGACTCTTGGCAAATCAAGCTGGTTTTGAGATTGTTAATTTTAATTCTCAAATTAGGAGAAAGGAGACTGTAAAAACAAAAGAAAACCAGAAAATTCTTATGTGTCCATTGACAGAGTCTGCACACGTGATAAACTCAGCAGACTCAACAAATGGCTGGTTCCCTTCTATTAAATCTGTACTTGCATATTTCTCGTGATGCTGATTAATTCCTTATGCTCTGGGTCAGTAAAGATAGTTCTGCCAACTCTGCCTGAGTCGTGTATTTGGTTGTTTGCCTGAAAATCTAGAAGTGGTGGGAAGTATCTAAACTTCCCACTCCCCAAATGGTGCTTTGAACACCCGTAACCTGAGCATGCTCCTCAGCACACTGAAGCTCTGCTACATTTTCATTATGAATCATCTGCCAATGAGTTATGAATCTCAGTATATTGGCAAATTGTAATAGAAAATTAGGACCAGACTTATGTATTGGATGTGCAGTCTGAGTCCCAAATCACAAGTGCAACACAACTTGCAAGCTTGGAAATGGCTTTATATAAGTTTTATGCAACTAAGCATGATGCCTGTTGATTAGCTCATGTAATATTCTGACATTGCATGGGTTTTGACAAGTCTATGTTTAGCCCTGAATTCTTAAACAATTTGTTATAAAATGCTTATAATAGATGGTGTTTGATTTTGTAAGATTTTGAATAAATAGGAACTGAATTCACAGAATCATAGAACTATTGAGGTTGGAAAAGATATTTGAGAGTCCATCAAGTCCAACCATTAATGTAGCATTGCCAAGCTCACCACTTTTCAATACCCCCAGGGATGGTGACTCAACCACTTTGCTGGGCAGCCTGTTTCAATGTTTGAATTGTGATCTATTGGCTTGATTCCACTTATAATCTGGCTCTGAACAAATAACACAAAATAATATGAACATCAGCTGTATTAGAAAGTGAAATTTTAATTGAAGTTGAACAATATATGGGTAAAAGTACTCTTGTGGTGTAAAAACGTAGTTAATGGTGGACCATTGTTTGTTTTACTAGAAGAGCAAGTAATTTGAAACTTATGCTTTATAGTTTGTGATATGTAAAGGGGAAATATTTATTAAAAATCCATCTCAACTTCTTTAGCTGTTCTATGCTTTTCAAGTTTGAAATTTTCTTTTCAAGTTTGAAATATATTATTCATAAAATCTATGGCTGATGATTTTTCATTAAGGGAAGCAATCAGTCTGGGCATTCCTGGTCAGTGTGGTGGTGTACAGCCTGTGCTGCATTCTGCAAAAAAAAAACCCCTGATGAAGTAATGTAATTCACACACAAAATGCATGATCGGTAATTGTGTGTAAAATGCAGCACTAAATAACAGTTTAAAACATAAGGTACACCAGGTTTGTGTAGGTTGGATGGGGTGTGTCTGGTTTATTTAGCAAATGCTATGATTTGACTTCCGTGAGATTATAGAAGTATGTGACTTTTAAGAGCATAATTTGCTTTCTTCATTGGGATGTGCTGGTGAAGAGCTTGTTGTCCTAATTAGACAGCCTTCCTGATTAACTCCTGAGAGCAGCTTATTGCTGACCTAAGGCACTTAAACACTTCAGGGGATTATTGCAGCTTAAACTGTGTTAGGGTCATTTTAAAGCGTTTACTGACATCTCTAAACTGTTTAGAGCTCACCTGCTCATTAGAATTGTACCTGGGCAGTAAATGGCCATTGAGTAGACCATGAAATGTGAGCAAATCAGGAAGTGTGCAGTTGCCTATGATGGGAGGTTGCTTTTTGAAGTGCTGTATCTGCACTGAAGCATTGAGAAGTCTCAGAGAGGATCTTTTGTATCTCTTGGTCAAAGATTGAGTTAAAGTGTTGTTGGCCCATGTTCCATCTGGTGTGATCATATGATGTTGCTGCTGCTCCACAGCAGCAGCTCTGTTAGGCTGGCTGTAATATCCTGACTTCCCAGCTTTCCCTGGAAGTACCTCTGGGATTGTGACAGCAGCTGAAATGTGTTGAAGCTCCTGTAAAATAGGCTCTGTGGTTTCTTAAGGTCTCTGCCAAATTGCTCAAATTCTGAGCATCTCTTAACAGCAGCAGCAAAGGTGATGTTTCTCCACAATCCCCGACAATCTTGGAGGGAGGTTGTGTTTGACATAGGGACTGCAGACCACATCTTCCCATGGGTGAGGTTCCTGCAGGTCCTTGTTCTCAGCTGCCTGTTCCACCTTTCTGTTGGATTCTCAAGGTCGTAGCAGATCACTAATAATTAAACTTCGCTGGCCTAACTCTATGTATATTTTATATACGAAATTGAATTATTTGTACTTTTTTTAATGCGAATATAATTATGTATCTTGGCTGTGGGAAGGGTTGCCCTTTTTCTCTCTTCTGTGCAGGAATTATTCACATTTGCATAGAATCTTAGTCAAGTAAAAGCTAATTCATCAGGCCAGTGTTATGTGCTGCACTAATGCAATTTGTCTCTTTGAGGAGACTGAAGACAAGACTGTTCTCATTGCTGAGGGTCACTAGAGATCTTGTACAGTTAGCATAAAATTCCATTCAGAATAAAACTCAAACTTTGATTTTATTTAATTTTTATCCCCCCAGATTGCCTCTGACTATCTAGTTTTCATTTATAGAATAAAATAAACAAATCCCACTGTCTGATGTTTACATGGTGCATAGAGTCCTGGGTCTTGCTGGCCTAAGCATAATTATAACCAAACTATGCTTGTGTTTTGTCTATTTTGAGCCCAGTCTGTTTTTGTCAGGGGCTGTGCTTTCTCATTTATTTGCACATATGAAAATGCTGTTGCACAGTAATGTTAACTCTTTGGGTAGCAGTACCCTATTTCTTCATACACATTATTTTGTGCACCATCATGGTCTAGGTTCCATCAGTTTCTTTGCAGATGATATAAATATTATTTTGTAATTACATGTAACCATGATCTCAAAGCTTTTAGTGTGTTTGGATAATGACTGTAACCCAGGCCAATCTACATTCCAGGTTTTTTTGTCATATTTGCATGTGAAAGATGAGAGAAATATAAAGATTTTGAAATATTTAAACTGGAAGGTAAAATAGTAAAAGATATCTTAAACTTTTATCTCAGGGAAACTCTAATGCTAATTTATTTTTCAACCTTTTATAATAGGTCTATGTAAAGAATTTGAAAGTGAAAGCAGATCAGCAGAGTTGTTACCTGTAATTTATCTAAGCTCAGGTGTGTAGAGACTACAAATCCTTTGGTGTTTTTGAAAGCTGTAAAATTATTAAGATACATGTTAGCCTTTCCCGTCAAAATTAAGTAGTAATGGGTTCAATTTCTTTTTTTACTCTTGCGCTGTGTTTCATTTTGATTCTGTGCCAACAGGCTTCCAAAAATCTGGAAGTGTTGTAGTGATCATTATTTGGAAATTTCTGCTGCATAAATAGACCCACATCTTTCACCCACAGTAAAATTAATGCAGCTGAAGGACTGAAAAGACAGATTAGAAAACAGATTTTCTCCAGGATGAACGTGGAAATGCTGAAGATATTCTCAATCTCAGTAATTTTCCTTGAGTGGCTATGGTGCTGCAAGGGTTGCATGGCCTTTTAGCTCAGGTGTGGGTGTGGATGAAGGTCCTGATGTCAGCTGGGAGTGGGGACTCCAGGCACCAAATGGCTGTGCCCAAATGCTCCTGCCTCTTTTTGGCTCTGCACACATCAGGAACCACAAAGGCCCACCCGCAGTAACGTCGAGGATGTTACAACAAATCTCTTCTAGAAAATTGTTTATCCAATGATTTAGTCTACAGTGTGAACTAAAAACAAAACTTGTATGAAATATACATTGCCATGAGAATTATTATTTGGTCCTGAATTACTTCATAATGTCAATTTTTGACTACTATTTTAAGAAGAAAAGTGCAATCTTTAAGAATCAATGTTAATTCACCAATATTAGCATGATCCCCCTTTTAAGATGATTCTGGAGTGAAGCACCTCCTTTTCTCCTCATCAAAAGTGCAAAGTGTGTATGAAGTGAGCTATTTTGGGGTTGGTTATGGATTAAAATTCAGAAGAGTGGTTATTAGCTTTTGATATTTTCTTGAAAGTTGATGTTGTTCTTCCCCATTCCCCTTCCCTGAAGGTTGTAGAGAATGCTGTGCTTAGCAGAATAATAAAAATAAAATAAACACCTGCCCTCAGATTGGTTCTGTGATTAGTACCACAGCAAAATAGGGGGGAAAATCCTATCAAAGTGCTCTTCAATCTGTCAGATGTGCAAGTTTGAGATAAAAAGCAGAAATGTGTTCTGTATGGTCACCTTACACAAGGTGTCTGTTATGAAACTTGAGTCCTTTTCAAGAAGCACTGGACAGCCATTGGTTCTCAAAGGATTTGGCAGCTCTTCACATGGATGCAAACTTGCAAAAGGTGTTCCGTGAGGATGTCACATGTAGGAAAGACAGATCCACAGCCCTGTGGACCTGTGCATCTGTTCTTCAGTTCTACAAAGTGGGGACAATGATATATTCCTGTTCTACAGTATAGTGGTAGTTTATGGGACACTTGTAAGTACTTAAGGACAAAAAATTTTCACGAAATGAATCAAAACAAAGGCAAAATAATTGTAAACATTAATGAGAAAAAATATATTTTAAAAGAATTGTTCAGTTAAGAAAGTGCAAATATTTTGCTGTGGAGTGCTGGACCCTGGAATTGCTTTGTAAGAGAGTGTTAGCTACGTCTTTGGTTTATGGTTCAAGACCACCCAGTGAGCTACTGCTAAGTGGGGAATGAGTTGCAGAAGTCTCATTTCTGAAGGCTGTATTATGTCTTGCCTTGTCTCTGTGTGGTCACCTATGCTTGTGTAAATAGAGTAATGAGCTATATCCTCTTTGCAGAGGAGTAATGGGACAGGATGCAAGCAGCAGAGAATTGGTCCCTCAGTGTCCCATTCCAGACAACTCCCAAAATCCTTCTGGCCATGTCCACCCCATAAGGACATTTTCCCTTATTTGCCTTTCTTTATGTCAATCTCTCGTGTTTCTCCATTTTCTGTGTGTTGCAGCAGACCAGTGTGAACAGCTGTAACCACAGGGCAAGTATGAAGCTAGCTATTACTGTCAGCTGAAATCTCAGATCTGGCCACAGCACTTTCCTAGGTATGTAAGGAAATCCACCTTGGGTTTAAACAGAGCTCTAGGGTTGGCATTCCAGTGCATTCAGCTCAGATATTTCTCAGGGCATGGCAATTGCATGGGAAGAGCAAAGTGCTGTGTTGACTGCAGTAGAGAGTGCCAAAAAAGTGCAATTAGACCACCTTACTGGTACTGGAAGAAATTGCAGTTTGAGCAATGATTTCTCTTATTAAGTTAGAAAATACTTATTTTATGGATGCACCCAATCAGGGATAAAGTCTAACGCAAATTGTCTAAAACCAGTGTATTTTTTTTCTATGGAATCAGCTCCATTTTTGTTTAGGTACAAGATTTCTTGAGATCAGCTTAATCCTTTGATTGTGTATCGTGCCCCTGCTAAATTATACAGAAGAAAACAGGGACAGGGATTGCCTCCCCAAATCTTCTCTCTCCTTTCGCAAATAGGCTCATATCCCTGCCCACTTAAAACTTTGTGAGCAATCTTTCCTAATGTAATCTTCACTCTGACAGCAAATGAATTTGAATTTGCCGTTTATTTAATTTCTGTCAAACCACTTTGGTTCTTTGAGTTTTACCCATCCTCTCTCCTGTTCTGCTCTTCTACATCCCCCCTAAACGTTCTGACTTACATTTGACCATGACAAGGGGTAAGTTCAATTTGTGCCATCCTCCTGTGCGTGCCAATTAATTTTCAAACTCTTGAAGCAGAATTGTCCTAATGACATGTTTCAACTATGTGTTCACATAAAGTCAAGTGTTCTTGAGTGAGCCACACTGACTCTGTCATACAGGCTTTTTTTCTCTTTTTCCCTTCCTCTTTTTTTTTTCTTTAGATGTGGACCACTTTATAATTTTATTTGGTGCAAGCACACAGCAGTCAGCTAATCCCCTTATCTGAGGGCTGTTTTTCTGTGCACCATTTTGATATTCTATAGTCTCAATGCAGGCACGTCAAATGGAAGAGTCTTTAACAGTGAAAAATCACAGTTTCGATTGGAGCTGAATCATATAGATCAGCCGTCAGTATCCGGGGAGGATGAGGTGCTGCAGCTCAATAAGCACTGGAGGTGCACATGACCCTGGCATGGGATGCCCATCCATCACTGGGTGATTGATACGAGACCCAGAGCTGCCTTGTAGAGTAAAAGACCCCCCGAGTAAAAAGATTTGAACTCTTTATGGGATAGCTCAGAATGGAAGAGTCATCTCTGCTGTTTGCAAACAGAATTTCAAGTTATGGTATTGACATAATATAGAATGTACCAGGGAGAAGAGATCCCTGCATGAGCCATCCTGCGCAGCAGCTTTAAGTTGTGTATTTCAAGAGCTTGAGGTTAAAATTACAAATCATGTTTGCAGATATTGTTCGATGTCACTCTCCTTGGCTCATCTTGTTTTTGACTAAAGAACCTGAGAATATGGTGAAATATGCAAAACATGAGAGTACAAAAGCAGCATAATGTTCTCTTGGTGTGAAGAAAAGAGAAACTGATGGGTCTGCTTATGAAGAACTTTTCACTGAAATGCAGTAAAAACATGAGGGGTGGACAGCCTGGTAAAGAGTGCAAGTCTAGGGCTATGAATTCTCATCTCAGCCAGAGGGACAGGCAATTTCCCTACAAAATATGTAAAACAACAACGTATTTCTTTAGATTTCATCTCCTTGTTGGTTGCCAAATTTAAAGAAATAAAATTCCCTGGGGGGCAAAATTTGTGCATCTCTCTCTTTCCAAGGCTATTCAAGTCAAAATGCCAGTTTTTGCTTCATTCTGTAAATAATGAAAACAGTGATGTGTGTGACTGTGCATGTCCAGTTACATCTAATTATCTCTCTCTAAATACAATGGGCTAAATTAGTCACTGATGGAGACATGCCTCTTCTTGGGCTTGGAATTTTGTTCTTGGAATTAATTGGCCAATGTAATGCTTTTGCCAAATTTTCTATTTCCTGTCCTACCAAAACTCTGGGGGGCTCAAGTGTTTGACTGTGAATATCAAACAGAGGTGGGTTGCCAGAAAAGACATCATGGGAGGTTAATATTTGTGGGAATTAAGGTGCATATCATCATTTGAAGTCAGAAGGATGATTTCAAGGCCTTGTCTTGTTTTATTGGCCATAGGATCATGACTCCTTGCAGATTATAACCAGCAATTATGAGCCTTTAAATGCTGTGGACATGTGACATTTTTTCCCTCTCTTGGGTTTTTTTTTTTTTTTTCTTCTCCCATTTCCTATATAATTTACTTACCCAGAAAAACTTAGCTCAAATCTTATTTACCATCTGGAAATCTGTGTGGTCCAGCTCTTCACTGCATTATTGAATCCAGGAATGCAGAAGGATTTTCAAGGAATTTTCAATTCCTTGAAAACAGTGTATGCAGCACAGGGGCAGGGGTACAGTCCTCTTGTAGACAGAAAAAAATTGTTGTCCACCTTTGCAGGCCTTCTTTGATGAAATTAGTTTTTTTTTTTCTCTTGCCAGTTCAGAGAACTTCTAAATTATGAAGAAACTGAATAATTTTGTAAGAGGTATGAGCCTCAGGGTTACTAGGACTCTAGTCTGAACTTCAAGACTTCATGTGATCTGTTCTTTTCTGTCTCTTGGGGGCAACAAAAGCTGCTGGAAACTGGTGCTCTCGTTCAGCCTGAGGAAAAACTTGACTCGAATGTCCTGCACTTGTTCTGACACTGCCCTTGATCAAGCCCCTCGTGAAGCACAGTGAGGTGAGGGGGTACAGTGAAACTGGTTGTATTTATGAGTCTTTGTGCCCACATGGATGAACAGCCAGATCAGCCTGAGTGTGTGGTTCTTTCAGTTATGTGGGAGTTTGTTCAGCTGTTCTAGACTCTTCCTGTTTCCTTGATAAAATCAAGGATAAAACTGGCTTATGCTTTTCCTCTCTGTCCTTGCACGACCATGAAAGCTGAAGGAGGAGTTAAAAAGCATAACTTGATATTGATTTATTTATTTTAAAATATGACCCGGGAAGCGGATGTCCTCTTGTAGTTTATAAAAATATATTAATTAGCAATCTTGACTCATACAGAGCGTGAATGGGAAATTCACCTGTCAGCAAAGTTTGAAGGGTGCTTTAGGAACCAGTATGCCTGCAGAAAATGAAGGGAAAACAGAGCTTTTCATCAATCTGCAGGGCTTGGGTTGAACTGCGACAGTCCTTCCACTCCCTTCTCCCCTCAGGGTCTCACCCTTCACCAACACAGGGTTTATTGCTTTAAAAACCCACCCACACAAACCCTTCTGCGAGGGTGCCATGTCACAGAGCTGCCACGGTGACAGAGAGCTCTGGAGCTGCTCCTGCAGAGCTCCTGGGTGAAGATCCATCACCAGCTGACTGATATGTGACCCACAGGTACCACATATGTTACCTAATGACCAGTCACTTAATTATAGGCTAGGTGACACGTTTATAAGGGTGAACTTTAGAGTGCTATTAGGGAATGGACAGATGAACTATGCCAGTTCCCCTCCGGGTAGATTTCACCCAGACTCTTCTGCCTCTGCGGACCCATTACACAGTAATTAGGGTGGTTTTTAAGTAGGATGCAAGGAGTTAAATGACTAACCTTATTATTGCTTCATTTGTCACCGTGGTAAGTGCTGCTTTGGGGGAGGTGGATTGGAAGAAACGGAGAGAGAGAAAGAAAGAAAAGAGAACATGAGGTGTAAAGTCTCTTTTTTCCTAAGTCCACATGTGGAGAGCAAGTTGAAGAAGAAAAGTTGTGGGTTTTCCAAAGCTAAGACTGGAGAAATCTTTGAACAATCTGATTTTTTGCTTTAACAGTCTGATTTTTAGCTTTGACAATTGAAATGCCCACGAAGTCAGTTTCATGATGGTGTATTGTTTTATAATGGTGTTTTTGTACTAATAATTTCCTTCAGAATCCTAAGAACAAAATCTGTATCTTGTGGACACATTTTGATTCAATGAGGTCCTTTCAGAATATCTTTTGGGTGTTTGCTTTTAGTTTTTCCTATAGAAAGAAACACATGAACGCAGAGCTGGGATACAGGACTCTCCATCTCCTCTGAGCTGGAACATAATCACAGTTTTAGAGCAAGGTGCTCGGCCCTCTGTCCCATGTGGTGCTGGTAGGGCTGCCTGGTGTCCGTCCTCACTGAGTTGTGGCAGCTGCTGCTGCTGCTTTCTTGTTGGAGTGTGGCAAAACTCCAGCCCTGCCCTTCTCGTGAGCCTTTGATTTTGCAACAGGGTGAGCATATGCTGATTTACTGACTTTTCTCACGCACGCTCAAGTCAAGGACTCAAATATCCACAATTACAGCCTGTCATTTGTTTCTGGGTTACTGGGGAAGAATTCACCTTCTCTGCAGTCTTTGTGTTGAACGTGTCAGTTTTGGAAAAATGTTTTTCTAATTAATTGCATGGGGATTGTGTTGCAGAGGGGAAATGAATGGTCGTCTTCATTAATCTGGGTTTAACATCCAATTGTTCTTGAAATCTTAAATGTAGCCTTGAAGCATGGAGTCATGTGAGTCACTTGTTGGTTGGAATGCCAGCTGGTTCTTTGCAGTGTTTATACGTGGAGTGGCTGCTTGAGGACATTTTTACCAGTGCCCTCAGTTTCCTTTCATTCACTCAGATGAGTCTCTTTTCAAGTAGGAATTGTTGGAGGAAAAAGCTGCAGGGAAGATTTGCCTTGTTCTTTAGGAGATAATCATTGCTGAAGGGTATCACTAATTGAAGGGAAGGAGATAAGTTTGAACTTCTCAACCTGTGCCTTGCCCCAGCTGGCTGGGAGCCAGCTCTGATCCAGGAGCAGTGGAGGTGGTTTAACCAGTGATGTGGAAGAGCTAATATGTCCTGCTAGGATAAATGCAAGTGAGCTGGATGTAAAGATAATTTTTTTGTGGAGCTTTATGTGCTCCAGTTGATTGATCAAGGGGAACACAGTTATGCCCCTACTGTACCTGTGCTGCAATGTACCTAATTTTCTTGAAAAGCTGAGGCCTTGGAGGTATTAAATGTTTCATTAAATTGGCCACAACCTTAATTCAATGCAGTGGGGCTCTTATCTCTACAAGATCCAGCCTTATGGCAGGGAAAAATGTGATCATTGATACCAAAACCTCTGAAAGCTGGCATTATTTTTTTCACTTAATTGTGTCAGTGATTACTGCTAGCATTTAAAGGTGTTAGAAACATTTGAAGATTCTTTGCCCTTTACTGTTTCTAACCTTTATTTATGAAAATGGTAATGGGAAAGAATTAAATGTTAAAAAAATGTTTTAAGAATTCTTTCCTTCCTCAAAAACCCCTGAAAACCAAACCATGCAGAAATACCTAGCTGAGACCAGGCAGAGAGCAAACACGTGGAAATCTCAGTCAGGTTTTGTTCACCAGGACATCAAGGCAGACATGGAATCTCTCCCTCCTCCACCCTTTAATGTGCACTTATTAAGTACAGTATATTTTTCTTTAAATTATCTTTTCAGCCCTCCTAAAAGAGCAGGGATATATTGTGGAGCTCCAGCTGTTCAAAGTATTTGGTGATGACTACCAAATTGTAGTTTTATTTCAACTTTCTTCTTTCCTTGGGTTATTTTAGGGTGGGATTTAGACACCCAACTGTACGTGCCTGCTGCTGTTTTTGTCAGCTGATGCCAGGCTGCCTGGCCTACAGCTTTTACATCAAAGGACCATGAGTTTGCTGTGCGTTCCATTTCATCTGTACATCCCACAGCCCACCTTTGTCAAGTGGAAATGGTGGATCCTTTATTGGAAAGCAGATTTTACCACAAAACATCACCATGAAGTAGTCAGGCTGTGCATGCCTGGGCTGCCACAGCACGTGGCAGGGTTAAATTTCAGTTTGTTTAAATAAATGCCATAGAAACAGTTTAAGGAAGATTGAAATGTACCTCACCTTCCAGATTTTTTTCAGTATAGTTTTATCAATTTGCTGGTGGCAAAGCAGAGCTGCTGTCAATTTCATGAAGCTCCTGAGTTCTAAGGACTCAGCTCTGGAATGATGAACGTCAGTATCTCAGCTTTATGGAGAGGTGGCTTTGCAGGCACCCTCAGCCTCTGTGCTTGCTTTATAACTGGACTCCCCTGAATATGTTTCATATTTTATTTCTGTTTCCTTAAAATGTGAACGTCTTTGCCCTGTAAAAGACTGTTCATGGAACACAGACCTAATTCTGAGTTCAAGTAGCCTCACTTTAATTCATTCTAAGATTTTCACAGTGTCCTTACTAGAACCTTTGGCAGCTTTTCTCATTTTTGCCCCTTTGGGTTCAGATTCTACCTTTTACACTGGGAGATCTGCAGAGAGAGAAATCCTTTCAGAGCTGAGATCAAAGGGAGCACAGTCTGAATGCCATTGCTGTCTGCCTTCAAACAAACAAACAGCACATGACCCCACACAAACAAACCCACCACCCAACCTCTTATGGTAGTGTAACTCAGATCACTTTATCCATGGGGAAATGCTGTAATTAGATCTTTGAGAAACTGCCTCTCTTGCAGTGTGTAGTTGGACCTGGTGTTCTGCTCTCTCATCCATAGTGGCTGTCTTGCTGCTCATTTCCCAGAGCAGTCTGACACTGGAGTTTCCAGGTAGTTCTTTTAGCTGCTCTTGACCTCAGCTTACCAATATTTCCAGCTCTAGGGTGAAGATCCAGCACGGCAGTGTGATTTTTGGGCAGCAAAGTGCACCTGGGGCAGGGTATTGGGAGGTGAATGACCCATATTGGAGGTCTGGTGATGAACTTTCACTTTGTGTGTCTGTTCTGGTCAAGACATCAGCGCTTCCAGCACCGTGTGACCATTCCAGGGACCTGTTTGTAGAGAGACTCCTTTCTCTGGGAGAAGGGAGAGAAGGCTGTGGTGTTGATGCTTCTGAAGGTTGACCTGGAGCAGAGACTAGACAGAGCAAAAGGACAAAATAGGGATTTATTAAAAGGCCTCAGTAGTCACAAAATGGACACCTGATCATGTGGTCTCACCTTTTTTATAAGTTCTGGTCCATTGGCATATCAGAATCAATTGTCCAGCCATAGCTTCAGCTTATGAAGCTCCATCCTCCTGGTTTTTTCTTCTCACTTCACTGTTGGTTTTGTCCTTGAGCCTGAAACTTGTCCTTGGTATCAAATTAGAGAAGGAATTGTTTTGTCTACTCTGTGAAGTGAGCTTCGTAGCACTTAATATGAAACCTAAAACTACCACTAAAGCAGCACAGAACATAAAAAATATAAAGCTAAACAAAAATATAAATAATAACTAAAATTAGTAGTTAACAATAATTTTAATAACTCAATATAAAACTAAATAAAAATTAGAAAAGTTAAAACTTAAGGCGTCAGTGTGGTCTGGGTGCAGCTGGACCACGTGCAGCAATGGAACAAGGTGTCAGCTGAGGGAAAACCCCCAAAATCAGCTGGTTTCCCTGAATTCCTGCCACTGAAGGGGCATTTGGGAATGCCAGGCTCCAGGGACTGCCTCTAAGGGTGGTTATAGCAGTCACACATTGTCCATTGGCAGGTGTGGATCAAACAGGTAACGTCAGGTTTGTGATAAATATCCTGTAGCATGACGTGATTGATTTCGACTGTCAGCTATGATTAGGTGACTCTTGGGAGCTTTGATATAAGAGAACTTTTAGTCTTAGGTGTATAAAAGATGCTTTCTTAAGGGTAATAATGTAACTTATATTTTTCTAATTTTTTTTTTTTTGTCATACTTAAGTGACTTCAGGAGCAGATTAGAGTAATTTTCTCACAGAACATACCTAAAAAGCAATAATTAAAAAATTGTTGGAAAACTTCAGTTTCTGGTTGAAAAACTAAAAACTCTTTCAGTCACAGCAAAACACCAGGAAATAAATGTTTATGTGTTGGTCTGATATTGCAAAATCATTGTATTCCCTACCCTTATTCCCAAAATAACATTGAGTTCTCCAACAAGTTATAGGTGGAAATATTTCCTAAAGTCTTACAAACTTTTGAGGGTAACTGTCATTTAAGGCTTTTCCAAAAAACTGGATTATGGCATTTTTGGAAAAGTGTCCATCTTCAAATTAAAAACATGTTAAACTTGATGTCAGAGATTATTTAACATGAACAAATAATTTTAAAGAAAAATAATTTTGCCTGAAAAGGTTTTGACCATTGAAAAGCCATAACTTCTTTTACACTTGAAACCTGTTTTGATATACTTAACAAAACAGCAGGGCATTTCAAATTTCTGCCATCAATTGGACTCTTTACAGACATGCAAAATAAAATTCAAGATTTCTTGTGGCAGAAGGTTTTTATTTTCTCTTTGGAATGTGTGAAATGATTTTACTTTTGCCCACAGCCCTAACATTAGAGATGGTGAGGGTGCCCAAAACCCAGGTTGAAACCACCTGGGGTAACTGATACTTCTAAAACTCGTTTTGCTGGACATACAGGGAAGCTAATACCCATTAATGAGCTTGGCAAAACAATTAGTAACAACCTTTTAGGCTGAATTTATGCTGAGTGCTGCGTATCCCTCAGCTGTTTGAAACACATGCATGTCCAATATTGGATTCCACCTTAAAAATGATATAGCTTACCTTATACTAACATCTACAAACTAATTACAGTGGATTTTCTTTTGCTGCTGGAAAGATGAGTGGGACAGGAACAGAAGCAGGAGGGGAGGGCACACTGCAGCCCTGCTGCTCTCTGGAGGTGTGGAGAAACCCAAACCACGCAGCACCCTCAGGAAATTCCATGGCTGAGAGTTGGAAGCTGGTACCCAGGATCTTTGGGGTCAGGAAATTAATTTCAGATGACTCTGAAATTTGCCTCCTAGATAAATAGTCCGAGTATTCTGAAATGAGCGTGTAATTTAAAACAGCGCAGGGTATTCAGGGAATTAGTAGCCAAAAAAATAGTTGGGGTGTGGGTGGAGAAAAAAACACAATTCAGAACTGTGATTTAAAGAAGAAAATCAAGGACTAAAATGTTGACAGGAAAATTCAGGCAGTTATCAAGTCCAAGGATGTCAATGAAATAATTAAAAGCATACAGTATGAAATGGCCTCTGGCTGCTGTGATGGACATGGGGTTACCCTACCTACTCTGTGCTGCTTTTAAATAACAGCATCAACATCAGGGTTTGGGCTGGGCCAGGACTCACAGGAGCTCTGTACTCTTTTCTTTGATTATTTCAGCCAGAGCACTTCATTCCTGAGGCCAGTCTCCAGTGATGGCCAGGGAAGCAGAGCCGTGTTTAACCTCCTGCTCCTGTTGCCTCCTAATCAAGGAGTGCAACCATGAGGGAAGGAGCTGAGGGAGGGTGAGAAGTGGCAGTGAATTGGAAAGAGAAGCCTGTTGCTCATGGGGAGGTAAAGGCTTCCTCGGGTGTTACTGCCCCTGCTCTGCTCCACTTCCTTGAACACGGTGCCTTTTCCATCTGCTTTTCTTGGGACCAAGTCCTGCATGTCCCCAGCTCTACAGGAAGTTGGTGGCTGCTGTTTTCCGTGTTGTTTTTATGAACTTCAGGAATGTTTTAAATCTTATTGTCTCATCATTGGCTCATGAACCCCCTGAGATGGGAAGGCTGCTGGACCTCAGCTCCATCTCAGCACTTCCCAGTATCCTGGTGGGCAGGAGCCAGGATGAACACCAGTGCCAGTGCAGGAGAGTGGGGAATCAATTCCAGCCAGGAATGAGTGGAATAGGACAACCTGGCCCTGAGGATGGGTTTGGGGGATACTGAGTAGGTCCCAGTATGATCCAACTCCATGATTCTTGTGCCTGTCGTACAAAGGAAGTTGTTTTGTGTGCTGTTACCTGCTTCATAGATAGTCTCAGCAAAATTAATTTCTACTCTAACTGTGAATTCTAAGAAGGAACATAAATTTGTATTCAAACTTAAAGGCATTTAGGGAAAAAATAAATATTTGGAAGCATCTAGAAAACCCTTGCTTTTGAGAAAAGTCGAATGCATGGCATTAACCTCTGCTGTAAATCATCTCACCCCTTTGGGGTTTGAACTTTTATCAATTTCTGAAAATGAGCTTCAAGTCTGTTCTGTATTGATCATCTACCCCGTGTCAATAATAGCTGTCGTGAAGGTGAGCCTTGCTTGAAATTCACGTTAATGGTATTCATGGCGGAAGGACAGAGGCAATGTGTGTGTACAGTTAGAGATTTATTTCAAATTCTCCCGTTAAAATCTTTAAAAAGTGGTAGGTTGAACACTATTTATGGTGCTGCTACTCCATAGGCCTTTGATCCTCCAGATGTGTTACTCAAAAGCAATTTTAGTTTTATTTTAAATCAAAATATCCCAGAGAATTATTTCTTACATCATATTGTTAATTCTGTTGAGCATCCCAGAAGAAAAAGGATAAAGTCACATGGAGCCTGGCTAAAATCCCTTAAAGAAAAATTTCAATCTACCACAACTTTTAAGGCCATGTCACAGGGCTTTAAATACAGAACATTAACCATTTGGCTTAAGGAAAAAGGTTTATTTTAATTAAACAAGAAAGAAATAGCCAATTCTGGAACTTTTTGGAGTTCTTATTGCTGAAAATTAAATACCTGGATTATATAAAACAATCTATCAATTTTATTTTATTTCCCAAATAATTCTTTTTCAACCAGAACAAGAGAAACTTGGCAAGACAATATTCACAGAATTTCTTTCCTTAATTTCCTTACAAATTTTAAGGGGAAATGATCTTTAACCAGCATTTATTGGAATTCCAATTGAGAATATAACATTTGCTGCCCTTCTGAGCTTCTGTTTTTGCCACTTCCAATATTGATTAATAAACCAATTATGAAGCTCTTCTGCTGCTCTATTTTGGGCCCTTTACAGAAGGGTTCCCACAAATGTGGGGAAACCCAACTTTATGATAGAATTTCATGTAGTGATGAACCAGGCTGCAATCTTGGATTGAGGATCTGTTAGGCACGGGATAAATGAGATTAAACCCCCTTGATATGGGATGCTTGGTGTTTCACATCTCTGCCATCTAGTCCATGTGCAGCACAACAATCTGTGAGGTGCTTGTAATTTTTTTTTAACTGAAAGAGAATTTTGCAATTACTTTTCCCCTTTCAATTTTCGGAAAGCAAATAAACAAAATCCTGATTATTTTTATTTAAATGTTTATTTTATATCTCCCCCTAAATAGGTTATTGTTGCTGCTGCTGTTATTATTATTATTAAGAGATGAGTGCCAGTCTCTTTTCTGTGCCTGAGAAAAGCCATTAAAGGGGTGGTTTGGAAAGTGGGGAGCAATGTTTGTTACCATGTACCAGAGCACTGGTTTGATATTAACTTGTGGGAAGAAGGAGATTGGGCGAGTTGGTCAGGGATTGTCCTGAAGTGGTGGGAATTTGTGGAAGTCTCCCATGGGGTTGCTGAGTGATGGCAGAAAATTATGTGTGAGTTTACAGAAGGGGAATGATATGGCTACAAATACATGTACATTTTGGTATGTTATATATAATCTATTTTTATATGTTATATATAATGCATTATAGGTTTGTATGTACATAAAACTTTTAAATCCATATTTATATATATATTTGTGCTCATTGATCTGCATATTACTAACAAAACCAACATTATCACAAAGTGAGGTTGAGCCTAAGTTAGATTTTAGATAATCTGTGAAAGGAGTTAATTAATTGTGAATCGTTTCTCCTGGAAGTCCAAGGTGGAGAGCCCTGTGGTAAGAGACGTCACCCCAGCAAATCAATGTTTCATTAGCATGTCTATGGGAGATGTCTGTTCTGTTTTGCACATAAAATGAAACAAGAGCTTTCATCTCCGCCTGTGCCTCACTCTGCCTTTGAGAGGGAATAAGTGGCTTTGTTCATTAAACTTCAAACTTTCACTGCTGTACATCCCCCTGTGCTTTTTTTCTCTTATTCCAAAGATCTCAATCAATTTAAAAGGAGAGAACCTCTATTAAGGACAAGTGTCAGGTAAATGTTTATTTCCATAATGCATTTATTAAGGTATAAATAGAGAGAAATGTTGCTGCAAGGACTGGAATTTATTTTCCATATTTGTGCTCATGAACTTCTGTATTGAAGTTTCTGCAGAAAAGTCAGGCTATTTGCAGTACTGATTTTCAGTATCAGGCAGACTACTGAAGGCACAATTATTTGCATCTTTTAGTCTGAAGTCTGGATTTTGGCAGTGCTATTTCCTACACTTTCCAAGTTTAGTCAATAATTTCAGGGAGGAGGGCAGATGGCAGCAGTGTTTATACAGGTCAGGTGATGCATCTAATGAAAATAGACTTGAAATATGTCAGATATGTTCCAAACATGAAGAAGATATTGCAAGAAGGGAGTTTCAGTCTGTTCCTGCTCAGCACTGGTTTGTTTTGAAGCCTTGCCAAATGCATTTTATAATATGTTTGTCTATCCTCAGCTGTCAGAATCTTAACAGCCTAACTCTAACACCACCTAAATTTTGCACATGATGAAATGATAACTATCAGTAGCATTATTTATAATTCTCCCACTAAACAATTAAGTAGTGGTTTGGTGCTTAACAACAGAAGTGTCTGTTTAGTGTCCTTTTGCTTGGTTATGTAGATTCAAATCAAAGTATATCATAAAGCATTTACCTACTTTAAAGTACTCCCTGCGACATTAGAATTAGGCCAGTCCACCATCATGTCAGTAAGCTGACTGTGACACTGAATAATTTGGTATAATTCTTAGCAGCCACATTTCTGATCCCTTTTCCCATTATTCTTGTGGGCTTCAGCTCATTAACCAATTATGGGTCCATTAGCAGGATATTGATATTGTATGCACTGCTGCCACTTGTCATGACTTTAAATTTTGTATTACCTGTATATTTTCTTCAAAGCCCAATTCTTGGGTTCATGTTATTAATGAGATTCTTACCTGCATCTTAAATAAATTCCAGACCCGCAGGGTTTCAAAAGTAGATATGTAACTCAAAAGTGCCCTGGAAGATTAAAAAAGAGAAGGTAAAGAGGGTGAGTCTCAAATCTTGGGATTTTCAAGGCATAACTCTATTATTCTTGAATCCTTTGGTTTGGCAATATTTTTCTTCTAACTGAACAAACATTAAATACCCAGGTTTGTGTCTTGGATCTGCTTTCTTTGTGCAGCACATGTTCACTGTGCTGATAAGATAAGAGTGCTAAGAGAACAGTGTTTTCCCCCTTTCCTATATTCTGCTTTTGGGAAATAACTAAAAGACAGCCTTAGCCAGAAATCTAGCTGATACACAGATATTTCATAGCAAGTTTTCAGAATGAGGCCCTACATATTCCCAAAAACAATTGCAAAAGAGTTTGATTCTTTCAAGCACTTGACTCCTTCGCCCTTTCCACACAAGTTTAATTTTGAATTCTTTTGGTTGGGCCCAGGTAAGTCTTAGAGGGAGAGGTGTTCCTCATAGAGGCAGAGATACAATTGAAACGTAGATGTTTAAAATTATTTGGCTTTGGATTTTGTAAAGTTGAGGAACCTTTGACATGTTTGTGTTTAGGTGTTTGCTTTGGGTTGAAATTTTTGCAGCGATGAACAGGGAAATCATCATGATACTGCACCTTCTTCAGAAGTAACCTCTTCTTCTCTTGGAGTGTGTGCACCAAGAGATTCTGTACCCACACCACACTAAATCTGTCTGCATAGGTTTAAATTGAGTAAAAGGGATCTTAATTCATCTGCTGGTATTTGCCTTCTCTTTGCATACAGTAGTTTCATAGACTAGTTTCTTGTTTTCCTCTTTTTTTCTGGCTTTTCATCACCATAAACACTTCTTTGAGTAGTTGCTCCTTATTTTGTGTGGCTGAATTGAACTCCTTGGACTTATCAAAGAGGTGCTGCAGTTGAGCCTGCTTCTGATCCAGGGGGAATTTTTCCAGTGGATTTTCCATGCTGGGGAGGTATAATAGGCTTCATCCTATCCCAAGAAGGCACCTGTGGCTCAATGATTAGATGGAAAATTGAAGATCTTTGACAAGATCAAAATCTCAGCACCAGGTTCTGTTCTACCTAACCCAAAAAAGGCCATGTGCCTGTTCACTGAAGCAGCTCCTCAGCTTGATCAGAGCAATGTAAGTTTGGAAACAAAGACTATAATTAACCATGACTTTATTATTGGATGTGTGCATGTGTAATTAACAAAGCAGATATTTTTGTGTGTGTGGCTCTACTTATTTGCTCATGAAAACTCCCCACCATTTTCATCAGCATATTAAGGTTAATTAAAATGAATTCTGTTTGTATTGACTGCCTTTTCACGTATGCGAAGTTTGTGAGAATCAAGTGTGTGGCTGGGGCCTTCTTCCCTATAAAATCCATAATGTTTGCTTTCAGAGCTGGGGGAAAAAAGAATCAAAATTGCAGGCTGTTTGAAATTTAAATCAGAGCAATGATGGTCAATAGCATCAAGGTTATGGTGCCCTGGAAGGTTTTGATTGGGTGCTGCCAGGTGCATGCTGGGTGACAATGACATTAAAGGTCAGGTGAATGGTGGTTTAGGATTTCTTTTTGGTTAACGTGGGATTGCTGGCTAAAAAAAATAATGGAGTAGAATCAAAGAGTAGATTTGTATGGTTTGTGATGATGTTTGGCCTGTGCAGAGGAAGAACACAAGGCCCATGTTTGCACTCTGCTGTGGTGAGGGTTCCCCAGCTGAGATTAGAGCTTTCTCACAGGAGGCCCTGAATAAGTACAGAACAAGATATGAATGTAGTCCTGAAGGGTTTGCAGCTGTAAGGAATGGGCCTGATAGCTGTGTGAGAAGGGAAGCACAAGCACAGGGACGTGGGGTGACCTGGCAGGGGTCGTGTTGCAGGCTGTGATCATGCAGTGGGTGCTCTGGAGAGCTGGAAATGAACCCAATATCCCCAGCACAGCACCATGACTCTGCCTGCACATCAGCTCCTGGAGTTCTACCTGATTCTTGAATGGTTACAGACTGAATGGGCTGTTTGGGTTTTGCTTGATCAAACAGCATCTCCATGAAACTTTATCTGAAGTTGACACTGATGCAGCAGCCACTGGCAATGTGTGTTACTTGAACAGGACCCCAAGCTTGCCAGAGGTCTCAGGTGGGCCTGACTGTACCTCTTCCTTACAGTGAGCTCTGCAGAAAAAAAAAATTTTAAACTACAAAAGATGTGTTTTATTGGATCACAAGTTATGAAAATATATACATGCTTTAAAACAGTATAAATTCAGATCCAGATTTGACTTGGGTTAAGACAGACTAAATTAAAGGTCATATAAACAAATCCTCCTCTCTTTGCTCTCCCATGTGGATAGATCTTTAAATTTGCTCTGATTTCAGTAATTCATTTGCTTTCTGTGTGACAACAAGGTCAACGAGTCCTTTTTAAGGCATAACTCCAACTAATTCCATCCATCCGTCCATCCGTCCAGCCATTCCCTTCAAGGACCCTGTTGTGGATCCCTCCCTGTTGCTTTCAGCTTTGTCCTTGTCTTTGCTCCTGCACAGGCTCCTGCTGCTCTGTGGGTCTCATTCCCTCCATCCCTCCCTCTCTGCACTCCAGGGACTGGGCACACTCAGTGCCTGATGGCATTGGGGTCCTCTCCCATGCTGCTTTCCCTGGCCCATGGCAGGGTTTTGTGGGACAAGGAGCCCAGCCCCAGCTTTTCAGAGGAGCATCACACACAGGCAGCCCTAAACAAACAAAGCCAGAGCTGTCTGTCACATTTGACATTTAATTTGTCCGTGTTGAACTCATGATTAGCACAGTGGGAGGATATGGGCTGATGGCAGCTCTTGCAGCTATTGTTGCAGACTATCTGCAGGCTCAGGAGAGTACTTCTACATGGCCTTACTCTTGATTTATGTTCCTTTGCTTTATTCCCCAGGGAGGGAAATCTCTACAGGGTGTAAATCAGATTTTTTTTTCCCTTCCTTTTTTTGCAGAGACTCTGGCTCATAATTCTTTCAAATGTAAAACTGAACATAATTCTGCAACAAGAATGGGTTCTATGGCTAATCATGTGGCTTCAGGCTTTATATCTCTCTAAAGCTTCAGGCCATTTCTGTAGAAATATACAGAACATCTTCCAAAGAATAAAATAGTAATGTCCTGTATCATCCAATTGCTTTTTCATAAGCCCTTGAAAAGGTGAACATATTTTGGTTTGTTTATGTAACAGTTCTGTGATCTAACATGGAGGAAAGCAAAATGTAGGAAGAAATTTTTCCCATTAAAGCTGACTTTTAATCTTTTTCCTTGACAAATGCAGTTGATACTGATGGTATTTTTCCATTCCTGTCTACTCCCAGTAAGACTGAACGATCTGCTTCTGTCTCTCTCTTGGCTCTGATAATGTTTTTGTACTAACATAACATAATGCCATACAATTAGAAATTATATGTTAGCTGTTAGTCATAGCCCAGTGAGTTTACATTAGACAAAAGAAATTAAATGGGAACCAGAGGAGACCTAGTAAGTGCAGTTTATGTTGCTTTTTTATACTCGGAAATATCACATTTCTATTGATGAGCATCATTTATGCCTGTATGGAGGAAGCTAACAGTGCTACAGGCAAAAGAATCTCTGGTCATTTCCTCAGTTTCAAACCATGCAGAGTTTGTAAATGCAAAGCTAAGAGAGTTTTTCTTCTGTCTTGGAATTGATGGGTTGCTTCAAAATTTGTGTTCACGCCATGAAAGGAAATAGAATTATTTTTAGTCTGGATTGTCTGTAACACTAAATGCTACCTTGTAAATTGTTTTGTTGTTGGGAGTGAGAGCTCATACTCTACGGATGAATTTGATTCCTTGTGTGTCTGTCCTGGTGGAAGCTTTGCTTTGCAAGGCTTTGCTCAGTCAGACCAGTGGCATTGTTGGTCTGGTGGTAATTGGTTGAATTATTCTGTTTTATAATTGTATGAATTTCTGCCTCCCTTGTTCCTGGATGTATTCATAATATACTTGTCTTTCTAAAGTTTGGAAGGTTAGATTTGATTGCTCATTAAGAGTGTTCATGATGGCTTAGAGCAAAATAAACTGTGCTGTCTTTTGGCTGAGGTTTCCAAAATTCCCCTGTAGTCTGAGATAAGCTCCACCTATTTGCAAGAGGACACCCAAACTGTCTGATTGGCTTGGAGAATCTCCCTTAAATTTATCTCGTGTTTCATACTTCAGCGATAATTGTGTAAGAATAATTTGGATTAGCAGTAACTGCTGACAGAGCTTTCTTAGACTGAGATAGCAAGAGTGAGAGAGATACTTGGCTTTTCCTTTTCTTCTCTTTACTTATTCCTGCCTTGACTTTTTTTTCTCTTGTGTGCTTGCACTTTTTATTGAATGGAGTTCTGAGTAGGTTTTCCAGAAGTGTATGTGGTCACTTGCATCAGTGATTGTGTAAGTGCCTATATGGGCTTTTGTGCAGGAACTATTTTCTTTGAAGAAATGCAACAAGGAGGGTGTTCTTTTGTTAATTGGCTACTTCTCATTCTCATATATGTGCAATAGTTTGTACTTAAAATGTAGAAAATCCTCTCCAGAACAAGAAACAGATCCTGGAGAAGAGGAGTGGGGAGAACTGGGAAGAAAAAAGAAAATATTCTGGGACAAAAATTGAATTTTTTCAGATACTTTGAAGACTCCAGAAATGGACTTAGCTACATAAAGTAACACGTATATCCTAAAAAGGTTCACCTTGAAGAAGATAACTTGAAAAAGGGTGAAGAGGAGAACCTCTACTCCTAGGTGTCAGGGGAAGAAATGTCTCATATTAAGACTTCCCATATAGGAATGTAGTACATATTTCCATTTTCTTTCCTCATAATGGTTTTCAGAAATACACATTTTTTTTATGCTGTAAGTAAACATTTGTCAATTGTATGTGTCTTTATCCTAATGTGATATTAGTTCAGGATGTTTTCAAGATGGAGTAAACAGCAAATCTATAAAATGCAATGTTGTGACCCTTAAACAAGTGCTCCCACAGACTGGGTATGCTCTAAAAAAATTCCAAGAGGATGAGGATAATCCTCTGTAGTAATAACATGCACTGGTTTGCATAGTTATATTTTAGAAGTCAGAGGAAGGAATCAAGTTCTCTCTAGGGCAGGTGATAACTGAATCTTTCCCATATGGGACACATCAGAACCCAAAGGCTTTAGAAGAGCTGCCACACTCTGCTGTCAGAAATCTGGGGTGGAATCTTGAAAAGGATTTTTAGCTTGTCCTCCAGTGAGAGCCTTTTTTCTGTTAGAAGGACAAGCAGAGTGCAATAAATAGATGGAACTAAAAGGACTCAGATGTTTTCCTTAAGAGATGTCCTGAGAACTTCTCATCATTAAGACAGAATCAGTTGGAATTTCCAGCTCATCAATTGGCTCTCCTCATGGGTTCCAGGTGCCTGAGTGTTCACGGATTAACAGGTGACCTCTAGGAAATCCCTGTAAAGATTAGAACCAGTGGAAGGTTTCAGATGCAAATATTTGAATCCAGCAAAGAAGAGAGACCAAACAGAACAGATTTTCTTGGCCAGACCTGTTCTTTTTAGGCTCTGAAGCTCATTGTCTTACCATTAAAAACAGCTGCTCTGTGCCTCAGTCCTCTGAGTTTTTAGCCATAAATAAGCCAATAGCTGCAGTAGGACAGGGCAGAGCATTCAGTCACAGAGCAGCCCCTCAGACACATCAGGAACTGCAGTGGCATTGCAGAGAGGGAGTTTGGAAAACCACTGTCACAGTATCAAATGATACTTGTTCTTGTAATAATTTAAATGGGGTGTTAGGTGGCTATTTTTAGATATGTAGCACTTCTTTTAAATTCTGCCTTAGGTTTTTCATAATATGAGAAAAGGATTAAAACATTAGCAAAGAAATAGGGGATTAAGTGTAAACTTGGGGGCATTAAAAATGTTGATTTTCTTGTCGTAGAATTGCAACCCTTGAAAACATCAACTCTTTTTCTAAGAATTTGATTAAATTTTATCCTCTAATTAAGGCTCCGTCAAAACAGACCTTTCCAGCTCTATCTCTGAATGTTTTGTTACCTCTCTCTGATGTATTACAAAAGGTTTTGCAACTGATTTGTCAAAAAATATACACTTGGATCCCTCCCTGCTGTGTGCTCTTGATGAGACTCACTGCCCATGTGCATCTCTGCTGGAGGGTGTCCATCAGTGGCTGCAAGTCAGTGACAGGAATAGTTTTACTGACAGAAATAGTTTTACCCAGTGTTGGGTTGCTGCTTCCTGACTTTCTTTAGTTGATTTGGTTCTCATATTCTGTGCAGACAGATGGGAAACTTGAAATACCTGTTCATCAACTGTTGGGTTTTTGTAGCAGTGAATTTTTAATGGCTTACAAATATTCTTATCACTCCTGTGCTTCTCTTATGCTTGGCCACAGGCTGTTGCAACCCTTTTCTTTTCTCTGTTCCCAAACAAGTGTGAAAGATTAGCTGGTCTGTTTTGTTTGTGAATGAAAGTTTGTAAAGAACAAAATAAAAGGAGTGGATGGAGAATCTTGCATTTAATATTATAATTTGTGGAAATTCTGTTAATCGGGTAAATATTGATGCCATTACATGGTGGTGATGTAGACTTTCCCAAGTTTAATCCAATGTGAAAAAGTTTTATCTTAGAAACTAGTTTAAGCCAAGAAAAAAAAAAAACCAAACAAGCACAAAACCAAATCTGATTTTGGGGTCTTCTGATCATTAAGTGTGTCACTTGTAAACACTGCAAGAAAAAGAGGCTTTATCTTGATATTCTGCCTAATATGTTTCCTGAGTGGCAGTTTGGAAAGGCACGGTTCTTGTGTGCTGGTGTCTTTTTAAAGACTGGACCTTTTATCAAAATATATGGATTTTTCTTACCTTTAATACCTGTATTTGGGAGTTAGGATCACTGCAGAGATGTTGTTACTCCATTGATTCATTGGCCCTGTAAATGGAGTTGTAGCTAAAGGCAGGAAAAGAGTCAGTGCAATGTAGAGGTGCTACAGGGCAGACAGAAAATAACAAATGGCTATTTCCAACTGCAGCTTCCTTGGTGCTCAGTGTGACTCCCAGGTATCCCAAGGTACATAGATCCAGTCCCTAAACTTCTTAAATTTCAACTTTATCAAA
Source organism: Thryothorus ludovicianus (assembly GCA_013397245.1). Taxonomy (NCBI): domain Eukaryota; kingdom Metazoa; phylum Chordata; class Aves; order Passeriformes; family Certhiidae; genus Thryothorus; species Thryothorus ludovicianus. The sequence continues at coordinate 974,026 of VZTB01017146.1, read as the reverse complement.
GATTGATTTTGCATTTTGTTTCAGCTGTGGGTGAAGGTTCATGTTTGTTATTTTCATCCAAAAATACATTATGGTCTGTATTTTAGACTAAAAATTTCCTGTTAAATGTGAACTTCAAGGTGACCCCTGACCTGAAGGAAATCCTTTGAGATCCACCACATCTTCCTAGCTTTTGTTCTCAATTTTTAGAAATCTTCCTCACTTTTTGCACAGATTTCAGTTTGGTGGGGTAGGAACAGGCTGTACTTTCTCTGAACAGCATACGCTTGGAATGCCAAAAAGGTATGTGAATCCTTCACTTGCAGAACAATACTTATCTATAATGTTTCTCCTGGTTTTTATCCAGAGCCCCTCCACACTCAATGCCTTTTGCAGTTTGCATCTGTGGATTTTATAACCTTTTAAAGGCGTAACAGTACAGGCCTGTTCAGTCAGATAAAGAATTATTTGTATTTTATTTGATATTGTGACAAGTATTATTTTATAGCTATGTAAGGCTTTTATAGGTACCTAAGAGGGAGTTGAATTCCTGGAATTTACCTAGTCTCTGTCTCCTGTCAGTGTTCAGGTGTATTTCTGGGGTACCTCTTGAACTGAGCTGGGGTTCTGGTAGCACTCAATCACATTCTTACACTGCTATTTGGACACAACCCTCATGTTTTACTAGATGAAAATATTTTGGCAAGCTGGTTAAGACAATAAGTTTACAGATCTGGAATTTTTAAGCGTAAATCTCAGTCTGGACCTCAGTTAAAGGCTGTGTCCAGCTGTCCCCAGTTATGGTGGCTTAGAGCTGCCATCCCCACTGCTCTTTGTGGAGGCTACAGAAGCTGCTGCTGCAGGGGAGGCTGATGCTGCTCTGGATGTTGCTTACCAATGTGCCATTCTTGGCAGTCTTGCAAGAAAAGACCTTGCAGCAGCTTCTGCAAGAGTATTAGAATAAAATCCAGTGATCTGACTGAGGTCTGACTGAGTAAGCATTCTGTCCATTCAAGTTCTCAATGATATCTAATATTAAAAAAAATAGAAAAAACAAATCCCTATTCCTAAGCATTTGTGCTCTCCAAAAGTGTGTTATTTCATCCCAGCACTCAGCACATTTCCCTGTCTGAAATTCACCCTTTGTAACATATATTTTTCAGTTTTCCAAATACCTGTAGGTTAAGGAACCCTATGAATAAGATCATTTGCATTTTAATTATACTGCGTGTGTACGAGCAGCTTCCTTCTTGTGACAGGTTGGTGAGATACCAGAACTGTCAAGGTTGTAGATTTTGGATCATGTGGCAACCCCAATTTCAGCAGTCAGGATGCCCAAAGACAGGTCTTTACTGGGTATTGACTGCAAACAGGCTCTCTTGCCTTCATACCAAAGTATTCTTTGAACCCAAATGCCCTCTGGGCCCCACTGAAGCACAGGCACATCAGCTCAGGCTTTACAGGTTTTGTATTTTTCCCTGGAATATCGAGTTGAATTTCTGGCCTCCTTGCTGGCAAATAAAAGCAGAAACAAAACAACCCCTTCCCACACTTTTACGATGAATGAAAGTCTGCTGTGGTTATACTTTTAGGAGGAGGTATGAAAACAGGCTCCTGATCTGAGTGTTAAAAAGGGCTTTATGCCTTAAGTGGCAAATGCCACTCTGACAAAGGATTAGTCAAACTTTGAAGGTCGAAGTGAGGTTCGGGAGCTCTGTCTGAAGCTCGTTTTTTCATCTAAAAAAGGGACCTTCAAAGAGAAATTTCAATACTTGACATGCAGCTTTCCCCCCCTCTGTTCCAGCCTTGCAAACAACGAAACAACCAATGACAACAGAGGGAAGGAAGACAAGAAAAGCATGTAAAACAGCTTGCATTCCCTTTCATTCAGTGCTGAGCTGCTCCTCAGGGCTGGGACTTTCTCCTGTTTATTATCATTTTATTTCTTTTGCATATTTTTTGTTTTCTGCCAGGGAGAAACTCTTGTTTTCTACAGAGAGGAGCTTGGAAGTAGGATATCTGAAACGGGAGTCTCTGTGTGTGTGTTAACCAAGAGCCAGATTTTCAGCAGTGCTCTGTATTCCACAGGCTGAATTTTCTCCCCTACCCACCCAGCTACCACACAAAAATAACCAAGCCAGTCTGGTGTAGCTTCTCTCTGCGTAAAAAGAACACGAGAAGGAACTAGTAACAGGCGGAGTGAAATTGCCAAATTATTTAGAAATCTTTTCTGGCTCGGCTCTCTCTGCAGGTTGAATATTTCTCGACACGCGGCCAAAGCTGCTGTGCTGCTGGCCAAGAACTTGTCAGATTTCACCAGCTAAGCAATGCAGGCCATGGGCAGGACGTGGCTGGGAGAGCTCCAAGGAAAACTCAGGTGCTGGAGGATGTGGTAATTACTAATTCAGTAAATAGACTTCTCCAAGTGAGTGCAGCATCTGTGTCCGATCTAGGGGGATGTTGGAGCACTGCTGGTGAAAAGCACCAAGTGAAGGTTGGTAGGACACATTGTGACCCCATAAAACATTTTGGAATTATAAAGAAATATATATTGTGTGTCAGAGTGGCATCAAGGCCTTATAAAACTCGTTCCCCTTCTCTCCCCCCTCCCCCCCCTCCAAATTCCTCGGTAACCTGAGGTTGCATGGGCTAAAGTGCTCTCCTTGCTTTTCAGAGATCCAAGTTCAAATTGCCCCTCTGGCATTCTTCCTTCTTCCACACACATGCTCTGCTTGCCACTGTGGCACGGGGCTCTTTCCTTCTTCCTTTGACCAGTGATTTTTATCTCAAGACAAGAGTTAGCATATAGGAATGGAAACACTGTTTTATTAACATTTTCGGCTATAGCTGGAGCTGCAGGGCATAAGCTTATTTCTGGTGAAGGGAAAATGAGGCTGGAATTCAGAACCCCACATGGCTTGTGTCTGGGACCTTGTCTGGGTTTCAAGTTTTGGACTTCCTTGGCTTTCAGTAAGAAAACCTTAACTTCTAATAAGTTAATACCTTCTGTTTTACCTTTTACTGAGCAGAGTTTCTCTGTAAAACATCTCGTGCTTGTCTGGCTCAGACCTTCCCAGCCTCTAGAATTAGTTGGTGAAGCAGATTAGACTTCTTGAGAATGAAAGCTCTGTCTGGTGAACAGTAAATCATAAGCAGCACTTTCCTGTGCAGTGGTAAAAAATATTTATCTCCTTACCTGGGGGGGAAACTCTTATCGATGTGTCTGCACACCTGTTTAAACAGCCCTGCAGTGGGGAGGACATTGGTAAGAGAGATTTGAAACATGATTTAAACTTTGGAATAACCAGCTTTACACATGTTTTATGAAGTAAAATCTATGGTTTCAGCATGAGGGTTTTACTTGAATAAAACTGTGAGGAGACCAAAAATTAATGTTCACCGCCTTGGCTAATGCGAAATAAAACCTGATTCAGTTTTTTTTTTCAGTTCAAGTAGAGTTTTTTAATCCCTGAACCAGCTGATACATTTGAAAAATGTTCCTTTTGCATTTGTGACACTTTCTTGTATTATTAGTACTGCAACTTGGCCAAAAAAGCAAAGTCCAAGCTAACAAGGGAGTATGCTAATTGATAATTTTTGCCTGCTATTACTCAGAAATCATTCTGTGGTTCAAAGTGATAGGCTTAAGTTACTCCCTCTTCTGACCAGCCTTTGATAGGTTTTCAGCTGCTCTGTCTGAAATCAGCAGAGATTTTCTCATCATGAATGGACAAAATATATTAATTACTGAAGTTCAAGTCCTAACTTAAACACAAGTCTCTACAGGGAAAAGGGGAAGGAGTTAAGAAAAATGTAGTTTTACCTGCTGGATTTCCAAAAATATATAGTGTTTCTAAAACCTATTGAGGCCAAGCAGCTATGAATTACATTTCTTGTTGTGATTTGTTGTTTTGTTTTTTTTTTTTTTTTTAGTTGTTGAAGATGCTCAGGAAGTTTTGCAAAAAATCGGAAATGGGCTACTAGGATTTGCTGAAATGCATTTTTGGTTGTGACCATTGTTTTGTTTCAGCATTGAACTCTGTGCATCCAAGGTTGTTTGCTTTTATTTTTAAATAAAAATGTGTGAGGAATACGCTTTCTGTAGGTATAAAAGTTCATATTCAGGGTAAAAAAAGAAACCTTTTCCTTGCTGAAATGTATTTCTTGCCAAGTAGGTTGAGAGAGCAGCTGAGTTTCTGCTGTACAAAGTGGTCTTCAGTTGTTTCTTTTTTGCTACATTGATACTTGCCTCTGATAGCTGCATCTGTTCAACACTACAAAGCTCTTAAACCATAGAATTTCTTTAATGCTCCTCTAGACAGTTATCTGGAGCTCTGTAAATTTTGGATTCCTTATTTTCTTGACTTCTCCATCCTTCTGTGCACACACACCTGTACAGTCTTTGTATGGGTTTGATGTTTGCATCGTGGTGCTTATTTTGTGCTGTCTTGCTCTTTAACTTTTATATTCTTCCTACCAGTGCTAGTTCTTAAAGATGGAAGTAAATAGGGAAAGTGAGGCTTGTGGGGTTGAAAATCTGTATTTATATTTTCAAAGTTCCCTCAGCAAAACTTCTCACATGCCCTCAGAGTACAGCAAAATGCTGTCTCTAACTTGTGAAATGGGCCTTTGTAAAGAGCTTCCAGCTTGATACAAACACAGAAACAGGAAATGGAAAGAGGCTTGAGCATCTGGAGAGAAACATTCCAGGCTGGGCTGTTGCATTCAGGTTGCAGTGGCACATTCTGTCCAGGGCGTGTGGAAGAGCTCCATCCATGATCCCTCTGCAACCCAGCTCTCTCTTTCACATTGGTTTGGGGAGTGAGCCACAGAAAAATCTCTGCTACCTGCCTCCCTGTGTGTGTATTCAGGCAAAGACCCCATCCCCTGCCTTTGTGCAGTATTGGCCTGAGGAGAGCTGGGTGTGGCAGTAAGGTGAGGGACAGAGATGAGGCTCCAAAAAACAGGGGGTCTATAACTTTTGAAGGGTTTTTTAAAAAATGATAATTCTGGAGGGACAATATATCTGCATGAAATGCTTGATGGGAGATGAATGAATGAGAGGATGTGGTTCTTTTCAGGCTACTTTGACTAATGCCTGTGTCTAACCCGAACTTGGAGAGAGCAGCTGCTTACTAGTAACTGATCTGTTGCCATTCACATCAGTTTTCATGTTTATGCTCATTTTAATGAAGATTCTTTGTCTACTGTATGACTTTTCATTATATGTGACCTAGCAATGGCCGCATGCGTTGCCTGCTATAATTTCTGCTCTGCAAGAAGATATTTGAAATTTATATTTTCCTTCCTGTCTTGAACTTCCCCTTCTCTCTTCTATAAATATGTGTTAATTTGGCTTCTGGGGATATTCTGCAGGTCTTGCAGACTTTCTGCTTTGCATGGCTGACACAAAGAAGAAAAAGTAGTGTGAATAATAGAATATTTTTGGTAAAGTGACTGAAATGAAGTTATGTTTGTAGATGAAAGCTACTTTTGTTTCTTCCAGGGCCTGTTCTTAGAGATCCCTAGCAATAAGATCTAAGGTTTCATTCGTGGAACTGATTTCACCAAGAAAGTTTAGAACTCATTTGTATATTTTATACATTCTACTGATGAAATAGGTGAGGAGCCTCAGTCCCTAAAGCTCTCTATAGTAACCCAGCATGTTATGCCTTCAAGATGTGTTTCTGCCTTCCCCTGTCCCCCTGCACCTTCTGTGCATGAATAAAATAAATCCCTAATGGTCCTGGTTGCCTTCTTGGCTCTGTTCTTTAGGTGCCTTGACTGGGCTTTCAATCCCCATAGTCACTTTATTGAAACACAGCAGGATCCTTCTGGGATGGCCTCCAAGATGTTCCTTTGAAAGATGAAATGTAGCCACTAATAAGTCATTCCATTTCTTTCTCCCCCACTCTTTGTCTGAGGCAGGAAGCTCTTCAGCTTCATATTTGCACTCCTATAAAAAGTTGGAGATGTACTGTCTCTTTTATTGGAAATAAATTAATAAGTATAAAAATGTAATGGAAGAGACTTGACCTGTGAAATCCTTCCCTCCTACCCTTTTCCCATGTCTCTATTGAGGCATGCTCCTGTAACTTCAGGATCTAAAAATGGTCACAAAAAAAGGGGAAAAAGAAGGGTGGGGAAAATTTTGGGAGTTTTTTCCTGCCGAACACCTGGACCTCCCCAGAGGGATTTCCCGTCAGCTGCAGTCTTTGAGGTTGACCTAAGCTGGGTTTGTTTTGCTTTGAACCAGAGCTGCCCCATTTGGACATGTATTTCACATGTCCCAGGAGCTCTTTACCTCCACCCTTGCCCTCCCCAGTGTCTTGACATGTGTTCAATTCCTGTGCAGCCCCACCAAGGGGGATGTTTGAGGTGGGGAGCCCTGAGTGATCTCATTTGAAGGCATGAGGATGCCAGGCATTGCTGACTGGGCTCCCATGGGAGCTCAGAGCTGGCCCTGGGTGAGTCCCAGGGGCTCCATGCTGACATCTCCATCTCTGGATCCCTCTTGTCCCTGCATTGCTCCCATCACTGGGTGCTGGCTGCTGCCTCTGCCGGCCGTGGAACACGGCTCTGCAGAGTACCCAGGCAGCCAAAAATAACAGCAATAAAAATAAAGACATTATTAAAGCCAGATACAACTGATCTGAAGTCACAGCGAGTGTAACATGACTCAGTCAAATCCCCAGGACAGTTGGAGACAGAAAGGGAAGGAGAGAGGAAAATCTCTATCTGTTTAAAGTTCTGGGCCCCAAACTCCTTACAAGTCGGCTTTGATAATTCATCAGACGACCACAAAAAAGAATGCCTCCCCCGCTCCAGATGCAACCGTGTCTTGTCCCAGCCTCTTTTTCCACAGCCTGTGAATCTCACCACATCAAGGGGAAAAGAAAATACATTTAAAAGTTCTCCTTATTTAGGTTGGGTAGGTTTGAAATAGCCTCCAAAGGCGAACGTGTGTGTGTGTGTGACTGGAGGCACGCATGTGTGAGGGTATAGACACGTAGAGTTATACTTGGGAGAAGGGAAAATATTACTGGAAAAAAAGCAGAATTTGCAGTTCACACCCAATGCTGTCAGAGAAAGAGGAGGCTGTGAGCCTCTATTGTGACACAGTTAAGCTAATCAGAGAAATTAACCCGAAGTCCTACACCAAGGAGTGTAGCGTGCAATGGGTAACTGTACCCTCACCTCATCAGTTGTCTTGGATGTAAAAGAGAGCAACTCAGAGTCCAGGCAGTGCTTCACAAAATAATAAACTCTCCTGGCTGTGTGTTTGGCTGCTGGTGGGACATTTGCTGGAAAGCAGATTGATGTACCAGGATGAAACAGGAATGGAGGAGAAATGTAGGATCGGGCACTGCTGGTTGTTCTTTGCCATCGGGGGCAGAGATTAATTTCTCAAGGCTATTTTGTTGTATTTGAGGTCTGGAGGGGGTACCATGAAAGAAGTATTCCCCACACTGCTTGGGAGAGTGGCTTTGACTAATGGACTCGCAGCAAATGGCAGAAAAGGGGCCAAGCAAAAAAACTTGGATCTGATTTCAGTATCACACAGTGTGTGTGTTTTGTTCTCGGATTTTTGCTGGGGCCAACCCCGACATAAACAGATGGACTTCAAAGTACTTGGTCTGAATAAAAACTTACATAATATTTTAATGGTTCAAGTCCTTTGGGACTGTAAAACTAGATTGAAAATCTCAGAAGGTATTTATTTATGCTTTTTGGGCCAGGCAGAGAGACAAGAAATAGATCTGGTTCTGTTTCTCTGGTTGATTAGTTTGTTTGTTTGTTTTTCATCATCCCGTGACTTCAAGATACTTTTGCATTTCTTAAAAGGGAAGATAAGCTGCTTTTGAAACTGAAATTGTTACCTAATTTAAAAAAAAATTGATAGTTTTTTTTCCTTTTAAAACTTTGTTTTTTTAAGGCTGGATATGTTTCTCTTTTTGTTTTTATATACAAAGGAATCATGTCTTGCTGCTGAATTTAATTTTTGTCAGGTTTTTGTTTTTATCTTTTTTGGTTTCATATTATCCATTCTGAAAATGAAGATCTTTAGAAACAGTCATGTGGTAAAAATGAAATGTAAGACAAATAAAGTGTGAATTCAGAGGAAAATTGCAACATCTGCAGTGTTCTAAATGGAGGTGTTCTTTTTCCTTCCTTTTCCTCTACGAGCTCTTTGTTCCTTTGAATTGTCTCCTTTTGCCTTTTTTTAGGAAAGGTTAATGAGAATTTCCACAGGTCACCTATGAGTGCAAGAAGTTACCTGTGGTAACCCTGAGTTCTGCTCCTGACTGGAATCAGGCAGTGCCAAATGGGAATGAGGCATGAGCATTTCATTGCACTTTTTTAAACCTAAAAAGGCTTGAATAATCTTGTCTTTTGAGGGATGAGTGGATCTGATACTGAATATTTAAAGCCCAATTTGGAGTATTTCATGTTGTCTTAGTCCTTTGGCTTTGCAGAAAACCTGTTCCTGTGTGCAGATCCCGAGGGATTTTAATGGCAGCACAGATGGACCCACTGAACTTTATTCTGGGTTTCAAGGGCAAACTGCAAAGCCAGTATTTGATGTCCTCATTCTGATAAACAACAAACCATGTGATCTGCCCTGTCCTGGAGACACAAGTTGGGGCACAGTCTGAAGGATTTCCTCTGTTTGCCAATCTAACCCAGCGAGATTGGACAGCAAGATGAGATGCAATTCGAGCACTTCATTTGCTGGTGCTTGTTACACAAGCTCCAGAGAGGCACAGTGTCACAGGGTAATTCCACAGACAGAATAACCACAGCCTTTCAAGATGGATTTGATGTCCCTCACAGAGCCTTGGAAGTGCTGCACTGTATGCCCAGACTAAAAAGAGATGCTTTAATTTAGAAATGCTACCACTTGCAGTTGTGTCAATATTACCTTAAAAAGTGTTTGGGTGGGGTAGAGGGAGACGTGAGAGCAATTTTGGACAGAATTCTTGTGATCTGGTGTGTCAATATATAAAGTCAAGTCTTGAATCAAAGTTTATACACAAAATGGAAAACTAATGCTCTGAAGAAGTTTTTGGAAACATCACCTAGCTCCGACAAACTCCCCACTCAGTTAGCTGTTCCTGTCATTGCTTTCAAATCTGAACACTTTCTGGTAGCTGACATGACTTATGTCTGCCACTTTTTTTTTTTTAATTTCCCCAGTGGAGCAATATGTTTCATTTATTTTTTAATGTACATACTGCTGTTGCCTGGATTATAAAAATATTAGGCTGCATGGGTCTGCTCTGGGTGTGGAAGACAGTAAGGCTGTGATGCTCTGAAGTTGCATTTATTCACTGGATGCTGGAAAACCTGAGTTCAGCAAAAAACAAAATGTGTAGAAAAATGAGTAGTCACCAGCAACAGTCGCTGTTTTCTAAATAATCTGGATTGAGATGGCTGTGTTTAAAAGAGAGATATTCTTAAATGCTTTAAGAACTTACTTTTAGTTAAGATGTTTTTTAAAATTATTTTCTGACTAGGATTTCCATATGGAGTGTAAGGAGCTCCATACCCAAGTTCACTGTTACATGGGCATACACTGATGCAACTGCTGTAGGTTACTCTGGCCATTGCTACCTGCCTCTTGATTATTGCTGAAAAATGTGTCAATTAAAACAATTACAGCATTTCCAAAATGTGCCAACTCATTCCAGTGCAGCTAAACCCAGTGAGCCCTTGGAATATCAAGGGTTTAGGATTTTCAGTGTCAATAGATGCTTGTCCACACCTTGGCCCTGCTTGTGTCCCCTGTTGGGGTAGTGTCACATCAGTGTCACGTCAGCCTGGGCTAATGAGGTGTACCACTTCTATAAAACTGTTTATAGCTCTAGATTTAACATTGAACTGAACTTTCTAATTTCTGAAATATGTTAATGAATCTGATAATAATGAATGTCTAGTTTGTGTGCTCTGTAATTTAATACCTATTTGGAACTGTATCCAAACACAGAGCCACACTTCTGACCTTGGAGCTACTTTTTGTGCTGATATTATTCCTTTCCCACAGGTCCTTATCAGCCATGATCTGTTAGGTACAACCAGCCTGGACATGAATGTCCATGGGCTGAGTGATTCTCAGGATGTGTTTCAGTGGCTTTCTTAGACACCTGGATTACTCTGAGAGATGTTTCCCCTTCCTTATTTTTCGTTTTCTGGCTCTGTCCTCCCTGTCCCTTATGATAGAGGCTCATTTTTGGTTTGGTTCTGGTGCACCCTGCGTGTTTCCAGAGCACTGAATTTGACTGTGAACCCTTAAGCAAACAAGAGACTGTTGGGAGGGCAAAGAGGTGGTGTTCAACTGAACCTACCAAAGTTTAAGATTTAATTGCAAGGATATTGTTGGATTGTTGCAACACATTGCTTTTCTGTATTTCCATATGTGATCCTAGCTTGGGGTCATTTGAGAACAGTCCAACTGATGACTTCAGCAAGTATCTTAACTAAATTAGGATCAGGCAGTGACGGAAGAATTCTGGTTGTGGTTGGTCTGTCTTTTGGAAACTAGGGCATAGCAGCAGAAACCAGCAACAAATTTTTTGTCATGACTCTATTGGGAAAGGAGAAAAACTTCCACATTGCAGCATCTCCTACCTCAAAGTCAAGGACGTGAAATATCTCAGTCGGCCACCGCATCATGAAGGACGATTTATTGCATCTGTTTAAAAACTCCTCAGTGTTCTCTGGGGGCTCTGTCCTTCACTAGCAGCGCTTCGGACTCAATGATCTAATAGATCTTTTTCCATCTCTAACTTTTGTGGCTTGCCATATGCAGAGATAAACATCTTTCTTTCCGATCAGCGTTGACGGACAGACTTTCAGGCATGGAAACATTATTGTGTGTGTGGGACAGGGGGAGGGGAGCTAAGGCCATTTGCTGAGTGTTATTGTCTCCAGGGCATGGGATTATTGGAAAATGATAAATAGCTGGGCAGGCAAAGGAAATATGAAAACCCTGTCATGGAACAGAGATGCCCAAGATTTCTGTTCATATTGAAGTGACCAAAAGAAATTTACATTGGAAAAACCCTCTTGCCTTCAGGGCTGAATATTATGAACCTTCAAAGTGATTCTTGAGAAGAAAAGGGGCTGGGAATGAAAGGAGTGGGAGGGATTGCCATGCTGTTTCTATGGAGCAGGGGTCACTGCAGAATAACATTCATCATCTTGTTGGTGCCGTTCTGAGAATGGGAACAAGGTGGGAGAGATAAAAGCAAAGCTGAACTGCAGTCTGGCATTTGTGGCTTGTTCTCCTGTCCCATGGGAGCTGAGAATGGATTAAGTCCAAATTTTTTCTTCTGGATTTCTTTCAAGGATTGTTCAGCTGGCCTGAGGACTGGGTGCCTTTACTGTAATATCTTGGTTTTTTCCCCTGAACTTGCTTGGACTTCAAAATGTATTATTCACAGGCCTGTGTATAATGGCCAAGTCTTCTGCCAGGGTAGGTCATCATGGATCTATGAGAGTTTATAGCACTTGAAGTTTGGGCCTAAGAACTAAGATCCTGGCCATAATTTGTGCCTCAAGAAAGTAAGGACAGAGATCAGTCCATCACTGACAGATAATTATTTCCATTTGGGTTTATATCTCATTCTAAAATGTCACCAGATTTATTCTCAGTATTTCAGTTTCTCCCCCACCTCACCCAGGGGTCCAAATCAAAACCCCCTGAAAAGCAATTAAACACCTGTGCCTGGGGAGGCTGAAATGTTTGTGAGGGTGAACTGAAACAGTCTCTGCATCCTCTGGAACCGAGGAAGTGGCCAAGCTGGCCATGGAAGATGGTTCTCCCTGTTCCTTATCCATGTCGTGGGGCAAAGGTAGAAGTCATGGGTGCTTGGTATGCATAATTAACAGCAGAGGAACTTGAAAAATGTGGTGTTTTTCTATGACACTTGATTTAAAATTTAAAAATAACTTATTTCATTGGCAGGCTTTCTTTGCAATTGGAAAACAGGAAGCCCTATCTTTGATTCAGTTATTGGAAAAAGTAATTGGATTTAATCTGGAGGCTGAATTTTCAGAGTAACTGAGCACCCTTTCATCAAATGTTATGTTTCAAAATGGGGAGAAAAAGTTACCACATCTTGACATCTCCTCTCTTTTCACTGCATTTAAAGCTGCCATGAATTGCATTGCATTTTACCTAGGGCTGATGGAAACTCTGCATCAGCCCCAGCAGCATGGATCCAGCTGCTGTGTTTAAGTGCTATGTTTGCTTTTTAATGCCAGTAGCCAATCAAGGCATTGATTCAACATTCCTGAGGCTCTTTGGCTGGGCTGGTACTGCTTTGTGGAGCTCACCAGCTTTTTGTTCTTGGCAAAACTCTCATTTAAATGATCTCATTTGGCAGGTCTGTCAGGGAGGGAAGGACACCCTCTTGTATCTCATAATCCCTGTTTAGCTGTTTGAGTGATGTGATTCTTTGGTGTCTCAGGATGACTGACTGCTGTCATGAAGTTGAGATGAAGCTGAGTTCATGTCAGAAACATTCAGTGCTTTGCTTTGGGGCTTCTTAGCAAGTTCCCATTACAGTGGTGGAGAGATGGATTATCCATGCAGAGTCTGAGGATCAGTGGCTGCACTCGGCTGTGCTGAGTGATCTCGAGAGCTGGTTTGAACTTCTGTGCACACCTAAGGACCTACAGGTTGCATTCCCATTTTCTCTCTAGAGAGTCACGCTGTCTTTAAATCACATTTAGTGCCAGTGCTGTCCTATGAAAATCCCTGACCATAATATTCACCCAATGCTTCTTTTGTAGCAGCACCTCAAAGGCTGATATGAGAGAAATTTTCCTGCACCAGACACATAAATACACAGTGGTCCTGAAGGGGGGGATCCTTGTGCATTTGGGTGTGCTGCAAGCACAGGAATATTTTTGCTATTTAAAGACCTTTGTAGGTTGTCCCAGGGAATAATCTCCTGAGTCAAGGCGTGTAGCTGGGCAGTGAACTGGATTAAGGCAGGTCAGACACAGCAGTGTTGAACTATCCACTACATCAAGAAAATCTTCTTCCAAAAGTTGCCGAAGTATTTTATGAGCCATGGACAGGGCTTTGATGTCTCTCAGTAATTATTAGATGTGATTCAGCAGCAGGGCTGATAGCCATTGCAGCCCATACTCGATAGCCAGGCTGTTATTCCAGCAGCACAGTGGATGCTGCGTGTTTGTTTGAAGTTGTTTTTTCATTCCCAACATATGGCTTGCACTTGGATGGGGAAATGCCTCGCTCCCAGCAGTGTCTCTGCTGGGCACCCAACCAGAGCCATGGTGCTTAGTGTCACCAGCCCAGGCCACTGGTTCCTCCAGCCCAGTGTCTCATTCTAGCCCGTGGCTGGACGAGATGCTGCTTCAGCAGGAAGTTTATATGTTCTTGAAAGGACAGTTATAAGATAACTTGGTGTTCAGGGAGACCTTTCAGTACAAAGCAGCTTCTGCCTTGCAGCTCTACAACCTAATGCTGGGATTTGGATGTAATACAAAGCAGTTTTTCTGGGATCTGTGGAGAATCTAGTTTAAACCTGCTCAGAGAGAGCCTTAAAGGGGATTGGGGACCTGTGGATTTTACACTGCAGCACAGAGAACCCTTCTCTTGGGACTGTTTCTTTTTTTCAATACTTCTCAACCAATGTTTTCCATTTGACAAAAGATCTTTGCACTGGCCACATATTTAAACCAAACAAACAAAACCCACAGTTTCTTCTTTCTCTATAATTTCTGACCTGGGATGACACAAGCTGTGACTGGATCAGGTTACTCTGCACACTGCATGCACATTAAGGCCACAGTTTTCCTGAAGACACTGCCAGCAGGATGAGCCTGTTCCATCAGGCTTGCTGTGGGCTCTGGCAGGCTGGCACCCCGTGGGATGCCCCGTGCTGGCCTCGGGCAGTGCAGCAGCACAGGGATGCTGGATGGCTGAGTGTGATGTTCATCCTGCTGCTGGAGGCTTTGCAGGACAAACCTTTGGCTGTTTGTCTGGTGCACCCTGCTCGTCCTTTCAGGGCAGCCCCTGGGTAGCTGTGGGTGCTCAGACAGGGCTCCTGGTCTCCTGCTAGCACAAATCCCAGAGGGCTGATGAAATCAGCAGCAGAATCGACAGGGGCTGGACCAGCCGGGTCACAGCTGCCAACTCATCTGCTCCTGATATTGCATAACAACACGTCTCACTTTGCATATGACCAGAATAATTTACGATGTTTTCCCTACCTTTATTTTCCCCCTTGTCCATAATCCTTTAATACATTTACCCCCAGCTGAACTGTCTCTCAGCCCTGGGTCCTGCTTGTCCTGGGACAAGGAGGCACGCAAGCATTTTCATATCAGATTAAAAACTCACTGACCGCAAAAACTTGGAAACTCTACCTCTTGCTTGTCTTTTCTCTTTTAGACTGTGCAGAAACTTTATCAGTGTTTCAGTTATTAATAGATTGTTTTGCTTTTCTCAATATTTTAGGCCTCGTGTGACCCTACTAATAATTTACAAGAATTTTTGTGTGTCTGTGCTTTAATTCCACTGGCTTCTGTGTCAGCTGATGAGCTTTGATTGGTTGGGTTTACCTAATATGTAACCAAACAGAGACAGCAACCCAGTGTGGTTTACACAGATATGTAGTTTCTTTCTAGGCATATGATTCATCGTCTGTGAGAGAGACTGCAGCTGGACAGCAGAAATTCTGTAGGAGCAGAGACAAAGCAAGCTGTCTTTTCATGTAGCCTCCTTGATACAGCTTCATATCTTCCAGCCTTTTCAGAAGTTTTCAGAATATTAATAATAGTAGCTTGACAGGATCACAAAAGAAAAGCTGTGAAAACCCTAGAACGTTTGGAAAAAAAAGAAAAATTCACGTTGACCGTGCGTTGGCTGAAGAATCTTTTCTCAAGATGTCTCATAACTTGGATGTAAACTTGTGTATAAGCCTACATTTGATAATTATAAGCAGTGGCCAGTCTTTTAATAGTTATAATGTAAACCATGCAGCAGTAACTGATGAAATACACACATGCATTCAATTCTGTGCCTAAAAATGTAGGAGAAAACATAGACCTTTTGCAACTCCTATTTTTCTAAGGGAAATCCAACTGCTTGCTGTCAGTTTGCCTTAGGAAGCCTGACTTTGGGTAAGGAATTGGAATCTTTTGCCATTCAACTGCATATCAGTGCAGCAGCAGTTCTGAATTAAAATCTCAGTTCTCAAATCCAGTGAAAATGCAATATTGCGTGTGGAAAAAGAACGCTTCTCCAGGAATTAAAGAGGGATTATTTTAAACAAGTATGTGTGTGGGTGTGCTCACACAAAAAATGCGCATATAGACAC
The DNA here is from genome assembly GCA_013397245.1 of Thryothorus ludovicianus. Classification (NCBI taxonomy): domain Eukaryota; kingdom Metazoa; phylum Chordata; class Aves; order Passeriformes; family Certhiidae; genus Thryothorus; species Thryothorus ludovicianus. The sequence continues at coordinate 958,691 of VZTB01017146.1, read as the reverse complement.
TGTAGAAAAATATTCTGAGGCCTTCAGCAATTTTTTTTTTTTTTAACTGGAAATGAGACGTAACTTAAATAGTAAGGATAATTAACTATAGGAGCAGTTTACCAAGGGAAGTGATAAATCCATCATCACTTGGATTCTAACTTCAGATCAAGTTTTTTAGAAAAAGCCTGTGGGTCAGTCTCAGGGTGCTGCCCCAAACCATACTTATACAGAGGGGAAGCACAGTTTTCCTCCACCAAAGGTGGGATTGTTTAACCGGTGTTATGTTGGTGGTTGCAGGAGGTGTTCATAGTGCTCCTCTGGTATGATTTTCTCCCACCTCCTATTTTAAAGAGCTTGTTTTGTTAGCAAAATGGGAAAAAAACCTTAAAGAAATACTGATTTGTGTGTTCTATGCTGTCACCCACATGTTTTGCCTTTGGACCTGCCATCCTGGTTTTGCATATTGATGTCTGCACTGGGCAAAACTTGGTGTTTCAGAGAACAGCAAAAGCCTGCAGTGGAGAGAATTACTTAGGAGCTTTACCTGCATCAGTAAATCTGAGATGAGAGGACCCCCCCAGTGATAACTTGGTGTATGGTAAAATGCAGCCAACTTTAGTTTCTACTGATATCTCATTGCTGGTCAGCAAATTAGCTCATTTTTCTGACAGTCCAACTACAATATTTAGATTTGTATGGTCATGACTGCAAGGGCTTGGTTACACATAGTGTGAGGACATCTTTTTGTTTCATTTCCTCACTGTGACCTCTCAGTCTGGGCCCCTGTGCACCATTTCTGACATCATCTTGTAATCTCCAGTCAACATCCTGCACAGTCTTCTGTGTCCCAGTTGAAGTAAACACAAGAAGTTTCTTGTCAAAGTTCAGCTATTCTTGCAAAACTCCAGTGCTATGCCTGACCTTCCACAGTGGGCTGCAAAACTCAAAATCTGCTAAAATCTGTTTGGAGTGTGGGTGAGGAACCATCCTGAAGATGTCTGAGGTTCCCGAGGCAAGGCTGGGACCTAAAGTCAGTTCCTGGGTCCATGGTTTTGGTAAAAATACTTCAGCCTGGTGGCATCTCTATACCTCCATCTGTGAGCCTGAATTTGGGGGTTTCTGGTGAAATGGACCTTGGGCTTCTTTTAGTGCTAAGGGCAGCTTGGCCATTTTTGGTTTAGCATATTTTACTTGAGGCAAAAGCATTGAGTTTGTGAGGCAGATAGAGGATGTTTTAGGCTTTGTAAGGGGAAGGCATATGGAATAATTTTGCTGGCTTCAGTATTTCATGATGAGGAACTTGGTCTTTTTTTGTTGTTTTCTTTTACTGTGCTTTCAGATTTGCAAGTATATGATCAGGGGAAGCCTGTTTTGGCTGCCAAGGAGGATAAATTAATAAATACTGGAGATGTGGGATTGCATTGGCTACCATAAAAGACAACAGGACAAATGTTGGCTCTTTCGAGTTACTCTCTTTCCCAGGTTCAGTTTATCCCCCTGTACCTTGACACTTCTGCTTAATCCAGCTCTGTTCCTTTGCCTGGATTGCTCCTCCATTTGGGCCAAGAGTATTCCTCAAGACTGATCTTTTATTTCAAGGCTATAATTAAGGTCTTGTATATGTTCAAACAGATCACAGGCAACAGGGGTAAGAGATGTCATCCATCATAATTTCCACAACCTAAAGATAATTTTTTTGGTTATACCATAAATTCTTTCTAATTATTTTGTGACTTGGCAGAAATATCCTTGTAAAAGTAGGCCACCATGTCCTTTCCTACATTCATTACAAGTGGGCTACTAGGAAAGCCCCAGACTAGCAAGGCCTCTATTTTTGATTTCCTTTTTACAGTATGAGGACAAAGTTTCCTTCAGATAAAGTTCTATCCAGGGAACTCATCCCATGGACTACAGCATATAATTTGAGTTAAAAAGAGAGGAAAAATATTCAGCTGCAATCTCCAGTGCCTCTTCCCTGTGTGTATCTCTGCAGATCCGTGGAGCATCGCAGGCACCAGGAGCAGCCACGCTGCAGTTAAGGCTGAAAAGAATCTTCTATTAGACACTGCTTTAGGTGCTTTAGGGTCTTTGGAAAAAATACCTATTAGGCTGGGATTTTTTGGTGTTTTTTGCTTTTTGTAACTGTCAAAATTATGGTCTCTCCAAAATGTTGGGCAAAGCCGATCCAGCAATTTCTCTTGGGTTATGTGAAAGTAAAAAAACCCTCTGAAAACCCAGGCTGTAGCAGGGAAAAAAAAACCACACACACACACACACAGACACAATCTAATGCTTTCCAAGTGGCAAAATAAATATTTCTAACAACTACAAAGTATTTCAAACCTGGGCTCTGAATTTCTGCACAACTGAGCAGTGCAACATTTACACTTGGAAAAAAGGTTGGGATTTTCTCTAATTTCTTATAAGAAATGAATATATTGATGGCATCTGTATTGAAGTTATGCCACATTTATGTCCTTAATGATATCTCATCATGTAGTTTGTGCTACTTAGGGGATTACTTCTTCCAAGTTGATGCTGGAAGATATTTCATAAGGAGCTGCTAATCACAGATCTGCCTTTCCCATTAACTTTGTAACATTTTGCATTATGTTCTTGTTATGAAGCTTTACTTTTGAAAGGGAAAAGTGTTTCTTTTGTGAAGAGACTTATCATAACAGAGGCGGGTTCTGCACTGTCAATTCAGTTTTTCAGGATGCTGTCTCCAAACTCACATCAACGAAGTGAATTTTATGGCCCACAACAATGTAAAGGTGTAAGAGAGAGGGCAGAAATCTTCCAGAGCTGCTTCTGCTCCGAAAGATTTTAATAAGCATTAGAAGTTCTTTAGTGGTGTAAATTCTGAGGAACCTGCTGCTAACAAGTAGGAATAAACTGTATTTTTAAAATGTGAATGATCTTAAAAATAATTTTATTTCTGGAATCAGGCTGGAAGAAAGGGAGTTAACTAAATATTATCAAATTTAATATCTGTTATTTTAACCTAGATTTGAGTACAATTTTGAATCCCTAGTGTAGTGTAACATTGCAGGTATGGCAGCCATGGACACAATCTACAGACCAGCAACTTTTAGAGAGGCAGCAGGTGCCCAGGGCTCTATGGTATAAAAATTCACCCTGGAAATCTAGAGAGAATGATACCTGAACATCCAACACCCAAGAAGGCTGTGCATCCCCAACTTTTTATATTTTGTGTGTCTTTGCTGGAACTGAGTGAAACTGAATCGTTTGTTAAGCCTAAAATAAAAACATCTCTTGCTCTGGAAAAGGGTTAAGTTTGTGAGTAAGGTTTTGGAAACATGATTACAAAAGAAAAAAAAAACAAACATAAAGTTTGTAAGGATCAGACTGAAAACGCCTGGTGTTAGCTCTGATCCCTGCTGGAGCTTCAGGAATTCCTGGGTTGTTCTGAGCTGCTTCAGAGAGGGGTGGTTTAGGAGCTGTGTCTCAGACACGCACACACAGTGTGTGTGCCCTGATGTGATCTCCTCTCGTGGCTCCAGTGGGTGCAAATCAGTCTAGAGAACAGTGTGGTGACTCTCCTTTTTCCTCTGCTCTCCCTAATTATTTTTTTTTGTGGAATTTAGGACTAAGCAGAACCACTCATATGCTCTCTGTTGCATAAATGCAAATACAGCCCTGGTTATGTGTGCCAGGAGCCACAATGCACGTTGACTTCATACCCTGATCCCTTGCATCCAGCTCCCTCTGCTTCCTGGTGGATCACTGGATGTCTGTCTTCGTCTGCCTCCCACGCAGGGTGGCTTATGTTGAGACATTTTCATGACTTTGTTACAATTAAATGTCTTTGTATCAGCAAAAGATATTATTTTATTGCACCTTTGATAGTGCCTGAAATTGAGGTTATAGCTGGGTTTCCATAAGGACCACGTGTGAGGCAGGAATCTGGAAGGTGGATTTGGCTCCTGAACGATCTGGTTTTCCTCACTTTGACAGTGTAGTAACTGAAGCCCCAAATGTAGTGGCTACACCGACTCTAGAATGAACAGTTCTCTCCTGATCCTAAGAAATGAGTCTTTTCCTAGCTCCAGAACAAAACAAAGGGATAACAGGCAGAACCAGCAGTTCAGAAAACTGAGCAGATTGTGGGTAAAACGTGTGGACAGGGGCAGTCTGAACCTTGCAGTAGGAGTAACCTGGGAAAAATGAATGCAGAAAGTCACCAGTGATGGAGAAAACAGACCTCTGTTCTGAAAAGAACTGGTGCTTTGTAAGATATCTTCTCAAAGGCATCAGTGGGAGTGTTTTTATAACCTCTGGGGGCAGAGAAGGAATGAAAGAGGCTGCTCACCTGTTGGGTTGTTTTAAAGCAAGTGGCTCGATCTCCTGCTGGCTGTGCACAGAGTGGGGAGAACTCAACAGCTTCCAGCTTCTCCAGCTAATCAGTCCTGTGGTGTACCTGTATTTACAGCCTTGTCACTCAAACTAGTGAGTGAGTCTCTAGGGTACCTAAATCTACTTACAGTTACCTGCTAAAGAAGTAAATTTGCTCCCATTGGAGGGAGAGAAGCTCTCGGGAGCAGGGCTGTCCCCAACCCGAATCCACCAGGCACTCACTGCGCACAGCCCCCCAAAATCCAAGCAGGGATGACCCCGATGTAGCCGTGGGATAAAGATCTCCTTTTTCCACCAGGAGGCACAAACAGCACCAGGTTCTGGTTAGAAGGACACTGCGCTCATTCCGAGCCAGGCCGTGTGTTTGGAAATGGGTTTTCACAGGGGAACAAGCAGAGAGGCTGCGGGAGCAGCGAGGGTGACCCCATCCCTTTCCCCCGAGCAGGGTCCGGAGGAGCTGGCCGTGAGCACGGGTCCCTCCGCACGGTGGGGACATTCCGTGGCTGCCTCTGGGCTTGCTGAGCCACGGCTGTCCCCGGCGGGATGGTGACACTGCTCTCAGGGCACAGCCAGGGGTGTCCCACGGAGCAGCACTGAGCGGGGAGCCGCCGGCAGCTCCCTCCGCCTGATGTGCCTCTGGAACACGGGGCAGACAGCAGGGCAGGCACTTGGATGGGCTCTGCCTCTGCTGGTGGCTATATAAATTAATACAGGTTATAAGCAGGGCCAGCTTGTTTGTAGAGAAGCAGGAGCCAACCCGCAGAAGAGATGCTTTTGAGTTTTGGACACTGAACAAAGTTTTAATCTCCAGTAGGGCTCACATTTTTTTTCTTTTCCCAGCCCTCCTCTAAACACTTTCCTTTATTTATTTATTTTTCTTTTCATTTGCTTCTGTCTCCTTTTACATTCTTAGATCTCTAATAGCTCAAACATGACTGGGCTTTGGTCCAGGCTCCTGGCAGGCAATGCCAGCCTTTGCTGCTCTTGAGCTGACTGCAGCTGCCCACGGCTGCTCCTCTGAGCAGCCAGGAGTGAGGAGAGGTTTTTCCAGGCTTTTCCAGTGGGTGAAATACCCTGATACAGGAGCTGTGCACATAAGAGGCCAGTTTGGGTTTAAAAATAACAACAAAAAGTCTAGAGGTGGTTGGGTTTTTTTCTCATTAAGATTTAGTCTGAAAACTTATTAATAAGTATGATAATAAAACAGATTTTAGGAAAAAGTAATAAATTAAGAAACTGAGTTGTGATTAACACTGATTTCTAAGCATTTTTGTTAAAAAAGGCACACTCAAAAATCTTTGCATTCACCAGTGTTTTGACTGAAGATGTGCTGTCTATGGTGTACAGTGTGACTAAGAGCTCGCAGTTCAATCTGTAAAAAAAAAAAAAGATTTTGGATGGAGATACAGGCACGGGAAAGGAACAACTATTGCCATTATCTTGTTTAAAAAATAGGTGGTCAAATTAATTAACTGGTCTGGTATCATCCGGGAGGTCTGTAGCAAATTGAAAATAGAAAATAAAAATTATGATTCCCAGTGAAGCTCTTCAGCCATTAAACAATCCTTCTTTGCTCTCCCATTTCTTCTGTATCCCTCATTAGTGTAGCTCCAAGTGTCTTGCTACAGTGCTTGGAGAATATGACTAATGTGTCATGGGTTTATTAATTTTGTCCTTAGTTTAAAGGCTCCATGCCTGGCTGAATTCCCTACTGTTCAGAAAGCCTCTTTGGAGGCTTTTTGTTTCTTTTCTTGGTTTTAAATATTTGTGTCACTCTGTGCTTATATTTGAGAAGGAAGGTGGGAAGGTGCTGAAGCAGAACTGAAGGCAGAAAGATCTGTGGTGGTCCCCAGTTCCTGGTGCTATTTGTTATGCATTGCAGCCTTCATTTCAAATATTTAGATTTTTTTCAAAGGCATTGGGCACCTCTGAGGTGACGACAGAGACAGAGATTGATTAGATCTTCTACTAAAGTCACTGCAGATAGAGGGGACATGTTTGACATGCTGGCAGTGGTCTGTGTAACTGCTGGGGGACCCTGTAAAAATGTGCTGCAGGTCTGGGGAAGGAGACTTTACTGCTCTGAAGTTCCTGCCAGTGTCAGTGCTGCAGCTCAGGTTTAGAAACTCTCACTCTCTTCTACAACACTGATTTAACAAATCACTGGTATTTGAGGTTCAAAGAAAAGTTCTACCTTTTTTCTTATTCTCTTTCTTCTTTTTTTGCCCTTTGCCAGCATTAATCTTGCCTGAGCTTTGCATGGCATGGCTTTGCACTCATAAAAAGTTGTACTTCCATTTTTGCCTCCCCAGTCTGCTTTGAGAAATAACAGGAACGAGGCCTGTGACTCCAAGGAGTGGGTGTATACTTAGGGTAAGACAAGGAGTTGCATGTCTCAGTAAGGAAATTGCAGATGTAAAATGGCATCCACAAAAATGTTGGCTACCTATGAAAATAAGTTTTAATGGTTTAGTGGGTATTAAGTTTTAACAGGTTTAGTTTAGTCACCTTAAAACTGTGTGTGTTTGTCCAGTGAAATGGAACATTTTGGTGACCCTCTCTGAAAGTTCATATTTTGCTTTAATTTCCTCCAGCAATGCCAGGAGTTCCTTTCAGTTTCATAAAATTCCAGCAGGGTTTGGGTGGGAAGGGACCTTAAAGCTCATCCAGCTGTGGGCAGGGACACCTTCCACTGTCCCAGGGTGCTCCAAGCCCTGTCCAACCCAGCCTTGGATGCTTCCAGGGGTCCAGGGGCAGCCACAGCTTCTCTGGAAAATCTCTGCCAACCCACTGCAGGGCAGAGCCTGGCATGGCTGAATGATGGCAGGAGAGACAGCTGGCATGGGCAATTAAATTAAATTTTATAAAATCTTTGTCCTGTACTCTAAAGATGTGGCTTACAAGTAAAAAATTGACTTTTTTTTTTTAATGTATTTAAAAAGTACACTCTTTAGTTACGAACAAAAGTCACAAATTGTGTTAATAAAAGTTAATACTTATAATAATGATAATAATAGCTCTTACTTGACAATAGCCAGTCAAAATTAGTGACAATTAAATACTTTGACAGAAATCAATGTGCTCAAATCAGAAGTTCCTAACTCCCATTTCATAAATAGCTCCTGCTGTAGACAGTGAGCAGAGAGAGCTGATTTAAAGCAGATCTATGGTGGAGCTGCAGTCCATCCGTGGAGACTTTTAAGTCCATATGGCAAGACTGCCTAAGGAGTCACATACTTTGTGGAAAGATCATGCAATTAATCAAAAAAAGTAGTAGTGTTTTCAGTTAATCTAAATTAATGTAGTATTTTTTTTAGGTGAAAAAAGTGTCTCCACTTCAAAGAACAGGAAAAAATCTCCATGATTTCCTGTTTATTCTTTTTGTGTGTGTGACTGTCACAATCCATATATTTTTAACTATTTTATTGAATAAAATCTGTTACCTCTTAGTGACAGAGAAAATTGCATGATTTAAAAATAACAACATGCTGCATCTTTAATATGGATTTCCTCTATCAGATATACAGCACACCATAAAGACACAAGGATCTACCCAGCTTTCATTATCCTCACTAAGTGGAGGGAAGTTGATTTCTTTTTCTTGTAAGAATTAAAAAAAATATTATTCTGTATGGCTGGATTAAAATCTGTATTTCTGTAGATATCCTGGTGTCAGTGGGCTTTGAGTTCATTAATTTTATGTATTATCCAGTCTATATTTGAGACTTCTTCTAAATGTAGAAGTTTTGTGGGCACTGTTGGTTAAGAAGATGGATGAAGCAGGAGCTGGATGTCAAATCAACACTTGTGCAGCAGAAGTGCTCCTGCAGATCAAAGTGCAAAGTCAAAGTCCTTTTCAACAGAATTTGGGGGAAGGGAGAAAAAAAAAAAGCTAAATATGAGCCCTCCTGGCTTAGCTCTTTGAACCAGGCTGCTCTGAGGTGTCAGGCAGGTCTGTGCTCCTGGGGAAATCCAGAGGGGACTTCAGGATGGACTCCGAAAAATGTACCCCAATTATTAAAGACACCAAACAAAAGAGCTATAAAAACTTGCCAGAGGAGGAGGTGGTTGCTGTGTGATGGGAGGAAGGGTTTGGGCAGAGTTTCTCTGCTGAGGATGCCTGTGGTGGGAGCCAGAGGGCCAGCAGAGGATGCTTGCTGACCTGCCACCCGTGCAGTGCTCAAATGTGTTCCAATAAATAATCAAAAAAGTATTTTGGCTTGCTCTAGTTTTGCAGGTTTTCCAGTAGAAATGGTTTGCTTAGGTTTCAAACTTTAAAAAAAAAAATATTTCCATGCATTGGAAAAACTCATTTGCCAAACACTGGGCATATTGACCTTTCCCCAAAGCCCTTCTTCTTCCATGGAAAGTGGATTCAAGAAAGATGATGATGATGATGATGCCTTTTTTCCCCTTTTATTGTTGTTGTTGTTGTTGTTGTATTTAGGAATCCCAAAGAAAGAAAAATACCTGTTATTAAGGAACTGAGACTCAGAGATCTGAGGCCACTTTCCAGTTCTTCTCTCATGATCTTAATTAAATTGCTCAATCTGTCCAAGGCTGAGTTCCCTGCCTTAACTACAACCACACTGCTTTTTCTTTGCCTTTCACTTTATCAGGGAAAAAGTGTCTTGTGCTCATAGAGCTCTGTTGGAGCCTTTAGCTGCTCTTGTGATATGAATATAAAGAGCTGCCACCCTAAGTGCTGTGGGGTGGCTGGGATGAGGTTTGGGATGGTTGCCTGTGGTCCTGCACAGCCTGAGGATGCAGTGGGGCCATCCATGGGAGAGAACAGGCAGGTTTAAAGACATTCTTTGCTCTGATACAGCTTTGTGTGTTCTCTCTACCATGGCACCCTCCACTGCAGCCAATTCACCTTCTCTACCACATCTTATACAATCAGGACTTAGGCAGGGCAATTAAACGGGATTTCTTAAATGGCAGCAAAAGAATGTTAATTGATGTGTGAAATATAATTATCCTCCTGGGCTCCTTGGATTTCTTTTGTTCATGACTGCTTTTGATTAAACAGCTCTACTTTCTGGGCCCATAGCCTCCATTCACCCACTCCTTTCTTCCTAGAAGCAGGAGATGTCTAAAAAAGGCTGTCTACTTATGCATCCCAAATATTTCCCAAGGCAGGGGGAAAAAAAAAGGGGAGGGGAAGTGAAGGCAAAAATCAGTCATCCTGCTTGGTATGTGGGTCCTTTGCTGAATGCTGTTTTTGGGTTGGAGCCCTGCATCTGGACTCCAGCTCATGCCAGCTGAAAAGGAAACTTCTATTTTGTTTGCTTAAAAGGCAGCAAGTCAACGTTTAAAAAGGCAACCTGAGGGGATTTTTCAGGGACTTGACCTGATTGATCTGGAAAATAAGTTAAATGAGGTGTGGCCAAGAACTTCTTAAAGCAATGAAGCAAATACTTTCTTACCAAGATGGTCAGGAAGCAGGAGGGTGGGATACTATATGTTCTGCTAAGCGTTGCCTCTAAATCATTTTCTGTATTTTTGTCCTGGTGGTATCATAATGCCCTCCATATGCCTGATTATAGCCATCAGAGCATGCAGTAAGTTGGATTTTTGTAGAGAATGTTTCTTCTGTGTGAATAAATGGCATCGTGAGAGTGGGAAGAAACCAGAACTAAACCTCCTTAGTGGTTTTCTCCATCCTGGGTCTCTGGACTAGTATTTTTATAAAAAACTTTGCACTTTGCAGGATATTAGGGTAGCAGTTAAATAAATTTCCTTTTTCTTCCCCAGAATCAATAGAATTGGCTTAATTTCAGAGTCAGGATAGATGTATTAAAGATTTAGGCTATTTTTTTAGTCTTGAAATTGTGTATCCACATATATACATATATATATATACACACACAGACTCATTTTTGTGTCAAAAGTCTGCTGTGGAGGTGCTGCTGGTTTGCCTTTCTGAATAAAAAGCCATATATGTCCATTGAAGTCCATCCCCAGAAGTTCTGCTGAGCAAGGCAAGGTCCTGGCATTCTGAGATAAAGAGGGAAGGGCAGGGGGTGTCAAGTTAAACCCCCTGTGGCCAGCTGGAGTTCAGGTGAGGGTGCCTGGCTGTGCTGGGGAGGAGGGACAGGCACCTTGGGGTGTGTCTGGTTACCCTGGTCCTGCAATTACACCAAGCTTTGCTCAAAACCATGTGGCATGCAAGTCAGGGGCTTCTTTTACAGCAAGGAGGGTGTGCTTGCACATTCCAGAGTACCCCAGATTCCCAGAAAATATTTGTTACTCTTCATGTGGGCCCACCTACCCTTGGGAAACTCTCAATTCCTTATACTTTTTAAGTGCTTGTATTTTTTGGACTGAGAGCACCCACTGGGAACTGTTTGAATACGTACAGGATGAAAACATCCTTTCTTTTGCAGCTTGAAACCTTCTGTTTCATTGGAGAATCAAGTTCTTCCTGGATTAGAACCACTGAATGAGTGTTTGCTAATAACTGTCCAATACAACTGATGGAATTGTTAGTACTGATCTCTCTTGCTGACCTCTATTGTAATCCCTCCTTAATCATCCCTCTTTTCTAGGACTCTGTTTAGTCTGTCCACTCCTTCCTGGATATCTCTGTGCCTATTTCTTTGTCTGATGTACTTTTTGCAATTCTGCTGAGGCAACCAGAACTGCATCTGATACTCAAGATACTGGAGCCAATGGTCATAAAAGGAAGTGTTTTTTCTTTCTTAATTTCCAACTTTCCCTTTGCTTTTCATCTGCAGCTAAGCATTGCTTAGATTTTGACAAAAACACAATGAATTCTCTGAGATGTGGTAGTTAGTTCTAAGTTGATCATCCTTTAACTTGGGTTCAGATTCTGTTTTTCTTTTTGTGTGTGGTTTTGTCAGTGGAGATACCTGCTCCTAATACAGACAGTGGTGTGGTTGTTAAAGTGGTCTTTTCATAATATTGGTCAGAACTGAGCAGCTGTCAGACAAATTAGAATCCCACAATGGAGTATTCTGAAAATCAAAGATTGAAGCTGCATTTTTAGTTTCCAGAAGGAACTTGAAACCACATTCAGTACATTAAAAATCTACAGAGCACTGGTTTACTCTAACATCCCATCTCATTTCTTATATTTCCATTAAAACATTTTGAATTTTTGCCCCCAAATGACATGAAAACATGTTTTGAAATGTTATGAATATCTGGCAAATGATTTGGTTTTGGATTTTTGCCCACCAATATTCCTTCATGGCCCACGCACTTGTGCAAAACACGTTCTTGGTCTTTTAAGGCATGAAAATAATACAGCAAAGGGTGAATGATGACTTTTAGTTAAAGAAAATAAAAAATGAATCAATTTGAAATACTAAAAGGTCAGGAGGAAACTGAAGAACAGTGAGGGAAAATATGAAAACTGGTTCTAGGAGGAGCTGAGAATGCCAGAGGGAAGCAGTAGCTTAGGGTTATGCTCCAGCCATGGGTTTAAGGTATAACTGCACAGCTTTCTGCTTTTCCAAAGAATGCTGCCATGTGACCTGTCCATCCAAAAGTGCCAGGGATTTGGTAGGAAATTGAAGATGCTCTACTTCTCTACAAAATATAGGCTAACAAATGGAGAGAAATCCCAAAACTGCATTTTAGTGTCAGCTGTGACAAAGAACATTTTCCCCAGAGCCTGGAATGCTGAATGCAGACCTAGAAACTTGGGGTGTGCACAAATCACTTGTACAGCAGTTTGGGGGGAGGGCGTTTCACTTTTTTCCCTGGCACAGAAAGAGAAGATTGGAGAAAGCCTCACTTAGAGGAGCTGCGTGGTGGAGAGAGCCACCAGATCCCCTGATAGCACAGCTCTTGTTCTAGCCCATTTAGCGCCACAGCCCTCCATAAACCAGAGGGAGTACAGCGAGCCTAATGGAGCGTGAGGAGCAAGGCGGGGAGAGCCCGGCGGGGCAGATTTACAGCTACCTGATGGGCCTCAGTGAGCAGCATCCTCCTCCCCTGCATCCTCCTCCCCTGCATCCTCCTCCCCTGCATCCTCCTGCCCTGCATCCTCCTGCCCTGCATCCTCCTGCCCTGCATCCTCCTGCCCTGCATCCTCCTGCCCTGCATCCTCCTGCCCTGCATCCTCCTGCCCTGCATCCTCCTGCCCTGCATCCTCCTGCCCTGCATCCTCCTCCCCTGCGATCCCGCCCCTCCCACTCTGCCTCTCTCACACACACAGAGGCTCTTGAGGATGCTCGTTGAGTCTTTTGTTTTCCCTCATTAAAAGTGCCAAGATGCATGTCAAATGCCTGGAGCAGTCTCCTGCTTTATAGTTTTATTGTAGTACTGTTATGACTTATCTAATTTATTTTTTCGTCTTTGTGTGTGCGTCTCACTACATCCACTGCCAATGTTTATGTCGAGCGGAGATAATCTCTTTGTATGTTTGTCTACATACATATTTTTATTTTTGGAAGGGATCTTAAAAAGGCCTGAATATTTGTCTCAGCCCTCTTTTACACATAGGTAAAGAATTCTAGAAAGGGCAGAACCACCCACCATTCTGAACGCTGTTCTTAATGATTGCAGTTGTGGAGGATCCCGACATCATCTCTGTTTGCTCTGAAATTTACACAGCTGTATACTGCAGGTATAAATTAGTTTAATAGACACTGAGGTGTGTATAATGTCTGTGAAGTTGGCACCATTCTTCAGAAAGGAATATTTATTGACTTACGGCTTTCTTGTACTAGAGATGATCAATTTTTAAATCATGCTCATTAATTTTTTCTTACATAATTGGACTAGAATTAAAAATCCTCTGCAGCACTGTGTCTATAGACTAGATATCAGTTTGTGGAGTATTGAATCATCACCATGTGTTTTAGGAAACTGCTGTATAACAGCAGCAAGGATTCACTAGACATGAACTCAGCCAGCTGGAACCCCATGTTCACATCACCTCTGTGTCAGGCTTGAATGTCAAACATGGGAACAAACAGGCTGATTTTACTGCTCTGAGCCTTCCTCTGAAACCTCACCTGTGTGTTCCTGCTGTGACAGCAGTGCTTCCTTCCCTCTGTCCCCTTGGTCACACCCTATTCTTGTCAGGGTGAGCCACCTCCTCAGCAGCATCCCCTGCCAGTACCTGCACATGCAGATTCCTTATGTCCCATGAGAGGAGTGTCTCATGTCTGGGAACTCTCCTCTCACCTTTTTAACATTTCATATTCCTCTCAGAAAGACATCCTGGGCTACTGTTTGCAGGAAAATTGCTTGGTATAATAAGTAATGCACTGTGCTGGATTTCCTCCAGTGCAGCAAAGGCAAATTGGTGCAGTCACTTGCATTTCCTTTCGAGCAGCTCCAGCTGCTTTGGCACTAATTGTCAGTGCCAGACTGAAAACTACAGCAGGGAAATCTAGACTGAGCATTGCTGTGGGGCCAGGACCTTGGTGATGTGACTCATCCATTTAGAGAAACACCCACCTAAAGAGACTCATTCTGAGATGGCCCCATGTAAATGACACGAGAGGGACTGTCAGCCAAAACACAAATCCTGTTTCCACTTGTTGTAGGAACAGGGGAAGTGGATCTGCCCCCAGCCACACTGTGAATCTGGGGCAGGACGTTGCAGTATCCTTTTTCCTCTACGTTTGCCTTTGCTCCTACGCTTGCCCTTCCTTTAGGACCCTTCTAACCTTTCAAATGGGAAAGGCAAGTGGCTTCCTGTCCCTCATGTTTATGGAGTGAAGTGGTTCGGGCTGGCTTTGAGGGAGGCTATAGATTTCCTGGCACTCGTTCAGCCCTCCTGTCCCTGCCTTCTGTGCAAACAATTCTCCCGGCCCCACCTCTCAGAGCGGCTGCTGCTGCTGTGTCTTACAGAAGGCACTGGGGGAAGCTTTTATAACCTGCCAAACTGTCCATTTACCATAGGATGAGTTCATTTATTTCCTCAAAGCTTAGAGAACTGGCTTTCTCTCTTTTGAACAGGTAATGTCTTAGATGCTGAAACACAAAGCAAGCTATACCTGACCAGAGGGTATTTGCTGTCACAATGAATAAATTGGGACTCTCTTACCAGCTCGGCTGCTGGTAGTAAGTTTTTGTCCTAATTTTGCTTGCTCCAGATAAGTCTGAATACTTTGCAGCAGAAATGAAGGGATGAGATGTGCCTTGCTAGCACTGCTATTAACCTGACAATCTGTTGGTTTGTTATGGGATTGAAATCCCGTGGGAACGACTCTCTGTCTCACAGCAGAACTGACACACAATCCCATGCAGCTGATTTGCTGTGGACAGTCTTCAAATGTTGAAATCTCAGACTTTCTAAGTACAGCACTCCTATGCATGGGCACACTTCCTGCTAATCTTGAGGCATAAACACTCAGTGGCTCCAGACGCTTGAAGAAATAAACACACTGACTCAGTATTAATATTTCATCACAACACACTAAAGTTAAACCTCACTGATCCAGAGTGACCTGCAACCACTCAAGAAAATGTTTCTTTCCTGTTTTCTTTCTTTTTTTTTTTTTTAATAATTTAACTTTTTATGGGGAGAAAATAAAAGGAAATGGTGTCCTGCATGGCAGGCTTAACATGGACAAGCAGAGCTGTTTCAGCTGGAGCAAAGCTGCTCATGTGCAGAGATGTAGCTTTGGAGATGTTTGTAAGTTCAAGGAGAGCAATTTAACAGCTTTGCTTGTTGTCTCTGCCATGGCAGGTGAACCAGACACATTTAGTGTTATGGAGTATCAGAGACACAATCACTGCATGCTTAAAACAGCAGTTCCTGTAAATAGGACCTGTTAGTGGCTGCTGGAACACAACACAGCCTTGAAAACATGCTTCAAAACATGCCATCAGAACCCCTCCAGTCTAGTCTGGGGCAGGTGACCTTATTGCTGCAATCTCCTGTGAGCTAAGGAGGGTTTTAACTAAGAACATCTCTGCAGGTGATGCCCAAGCAGTTTCCAAGGAGCATGGTTGGAACTGGATGCTAACACCTGCTCTTAGACACACTGCAGGTGTGCTTTTTGTTGAAGGCACGTGATCAGCAGATCAGAACTTGCCACGAGTAGGAAATCTCCCCTGAGCCTGTTCTGCTGAAGGGATGGGCTCACATCCCATGCTGGGAAGTACAGTGAGCTGGGTCCTCTGGCAGCCAAGCAGGCTTAGGAGACTGGAAACTGATCTTAGACACTCACTTCAGAGTTTCTAGATAGTTGATAATATACTTTCTAAAGCTCAGAACTAAAAATTGTCATCTTTTCATCTTTTCCATTAATTAAGCTGGCACTATATGACCTAAAACTACCCAAGGTGAGCCAGTGTGTGGGTTCAACCTTATACATGAGGCCTTCACACCCATCTTTTTCTGTATCTCTCATAGGATTAAGAAATTTAATTCATCTAATAGTGCATTCTTCCCACATTGTTGTTTTGAGTTTCCAAGTATGTTAAACCAAGCCTTAAACAATTATTTAAATTGCCTTGCTTTGCAATTTAAGTTATTTTCTGTCATTTGCTCTTAATGAGGGATAAGCACTCTGTGATCTGCACGTGAAGGGTGTTTTAGGTGTCCATCTCTGAGCAACAGAAACAAGGAATGAGCAGGATAAATGATTCCTTTAGAGCAGAGTTAGTGGCAGGCAGCCCCAAGGACCACACGAGGCAGTGGAGAGCATCAGGAAAAATCGTGCAGGGACACATTAGCAACACTTAGCTATAGCTGCTCCAGCATTTCCACCCGATTTACAAGGGCCCCGTAAAACATACCAGGGGAAAATGTAAAAGCTCAAGTGCAATTTAAACAGTAGCCTCCTGATAAACTCAGGATCAGCTGGTTTTGATCGCAGCACAGTTTGGTGCAGGAGCACCACTTGTGCATTATGAGCGAGGACCGGAGGAAGCTTAAAGCAGCTGTGCTGCTATATTTGCTCACTCTCTGTATTCAAACCTTGGCTTGAGAGCTCAAAGGAAATGAGATGCGTTTTGCATAACCCAGTTGCAATCAGTGGAAGCACCTACTAATCTGCTGGTACTGCTTCTGACCTTTTCAGGATCTCATTCCTTATCAGAAAATGAAAACATTTTTAAAAGAGGAATAGACGTGTTTATTTGGGGGAGGGAAGGAGGGGAGGGTGAAAATTCAGAAGGCATTAATGAAAAGATGCACACAAAAAACTGTATGAGTTTTATTCTCCTGGCTAGAAGGACCTCAGGTTATGCATAGAAGTGTCTTTTTACAGACTGACCTTTCAGATTGTGTTTTACACTTTGATTTCACTGTTTTTGGGAATGCCCATAACGGCACATCCTGATGGCCTTAAAAATAAAAGGCATTCCATTATATCAGTAGGGTCAGATTTGTTACAGTGTGATTCTTCGTCTAAGAGTTGAAATGTAAAATGAGGCCAATTGTTCTGAATAACAGGATGGGGAAGACATCGAAATGTGACGCTTCAGTGTTGAGAACTTGTGATAATTATGGTCATTCACAGAAATCACTACTAAATCCCAAACTACCCTGCCTCTTCTGATCCAGATTCTTATTTGGTAAGGCTGCAGAACAAGAAATAAATACCCTGAATTATAATGACGTAGTCTATGTGCCCCCACCTCTCTCCCTGTTTTAGCATCCATCTGGGAATCAGATCTTCATTTTCTGTCTCATTTTCTGCCTTCTTATTTCAGGGCTTAAATAATCAAGCAGATCTGCAGAAACCAAAGAATTCAGTATATGCAGATTAATAATTGGATGTGAAAAATGGATATCAAATGTTGAGCAAAAATTCTGCAGGGGATTCGGAAGTCTGTTCTGCATTAGCAAGCAGGTGCTGAATGCTTCCTGAGTTACTCTGGAGAGCCTGTTCCTTTCCACCAGATCCCAGAGCTCAAAGGCCTCCCACCTTCCTTATCTGCCAGAATGGGCAGAGCTGCTTTGTGCTGTTCAGGTGAATGCATACGTAGAAGAAATTAAATCATTCCACTTAATTACCTATCAAGACTACAGTACAGGTCTGGATTCTAGATGTAGTTTCCATAAAAGGAATGCTCTAGATCAGTCTTTTCAAGAGTTTGTGAAGGATTGTGAAGGTGTTGTGGTTTCAGTCTTCATGTGGAGGGGACTGCCTTAAAATCTGAATGTGTGTAAGGAAAGCCTTTCTCTTTATTCTTAGCAATTCTTCTTCCATCAGGGCTAAATAGCAGGTTTGCTCCCCTCTTCTTTGTAAACACAAAATCCCTTAAACAAATAGTGGACAGAATGTTGTTTTGTTTTTTTTTTTTTTTGCTCCTCTGTTTATTAGAAGAACTTTGCTAATCCCTGTGTTTACAAGTCGTAGGGTGTGTCACCCTACAAGCTGAGGGAGTTAATGAAATTCATCTGTTCTCTATTTTCCAACAGAATTAAGGGAGGGGGGAGGCCCGAGCAGGCTTCACCCTAAGACAGAAATCTGACTGGCAGTGGTGTTTGCAGGCACAGACTCAAAGGGAGCAGCGGGTGGGAGGAGGTGAAGCGGCCGAATGGCAGAAATGTAGGGAAATACTCCCCCTCCAATTAGAGTAATTAAAAAGTAGTAAAAATAAACCACTCAAAGGAGAGTCTGGCCAAAACAAAGTCTCAATGTACACTTATGGTTTAAAGGGTCTGCTGGAGGCCACCACCATGTGCTGCCACAGCCCTCTTGTGTCTGACTCTGACTTCAGGCAAATTCCAGCCCGGAATGAGGTTGGAGGTGGCTGCTGGAGCTCACTCCAGCTCGGTGGGACAGGGCTGAGCCTCCTGGGCAAGGCATTCATCAGAGCTACCCTGCCAAGCTCCAGTGCCTGGGTCCAGCCTCCTTTGTGCAGCTGGAGTTTGGCACATTGAGTATTAGGAGAAGCCACTGTAAGGTTGAGCTGATCCATGGGGGGAATTAAAACTTGTCAGAAAAGCTGGAAAAATCCTATTTGTTACTCTGCAAAAGCTGTTGTCCTGTCCTTTTCATTGCCACAGGGCTTGTTTTCCTTGCCCTCATTATCTGTGCAGCTCTTCTTTGGGTTCTTCCAGTTTGCTATTTGCCTTCTTGGCCTTTAACTCCTTGGAAGAACAGGCAGGGTGGAGCAACTTTCATTGGTGATTTCTCCCTGGTAATTTCTTTGTCAGCATGGGTGTATTTTGTCATGTGAGCTTCACTGAAGCACGGTGGGGACCAGCCCTGCTGAGCTCCTTGTTGTACATTTCCTAGAAGCCTCGTTCCTGACTCCAAATGCACTTTTATTAAATGTGTACAAGCAATTCTGTCAGCTTGCCTTGTGTTCTTCCTGTGACGTGGAAAGACAAGAGTGGTTGGAGAATGAGTGAAGAGTCTTCAAATCTGTAACTGGAGGTCTGAAATTATGTGGGAAAATATGGTAATTTCAACTTCTGGGAGATGCAGCAACCTTTGCCAGCAATCCAGAGGTTCTGTGATTAACAGGCTCAGTGGAAGGAATTTTTGGCATTCCCAGTGCTAGGGTCAGTAGATGAAAATTTTTTGTTGTAATCCTCAAAACACTTCATGTAATAACAAACATGTCCTTTCTAAGGGTGCCCTGGGAAGGAGGACCAAACTGGGACTCCTGATCTTTGCAGTTTGAAAGGATTTAGATCTCTAATTCTGATGATATGATGATTTTTTTTTAATTATAAACCATTATGAACTCTCATGAGACAAATTTGTCAAACCTTTAGGGGTACTGATACTTGAGGCAGTGTTTTATTTTGGTTGTGGAGGGGCTTAGGGCTGCTTTTGCATCTAATAACACCCCTTTAGTTTGATTATTGGTGATTGTCTGTGAATTTTTAGACATCTTCAATTGGAGAACTTAGATGTCAGGGATAGAACTACCCTGAGGATGAGAGTTTGCAGTAAGTCAGTTCTCTGCAGTGAATGTCATGCAGATGTGGAGTTTGATTTCATCATGCCTGAGAGCTGGAGTTGGCTCTGCACGTGCAGGGCTGATAACTCCAAAATGCCTTAGTTTGGGTTTGATAACTATTAAAAAAAAGAAATCATCATCTTAAGCATTCAGAGAATTCCCAAGGATTGTCAGCTTGCTATTTCTTTAGTTTTTCTCTTTTTTTTCACCTGTTGTCTGTCCACCACCCTGCTCAGTCTGTGAATTCATCTATGTAACCCACTGTACACAATTCATTTTTAATGTGGCCGCATCTGGAGCCACACAAATTCATGACAGCTGCAGTTTTGATAGCTAAACCAAAATACAACTGAGTAATGAGAAATAAATTTATTGTACACTGGCCATGTTTGAGAATCACTGCTTTAGACGTGTGTGTTTTACAAATAATTAATAAGATAGAGCATGCACACACTCCCATTTGTGCCAAGTGCTCTTTCCTAGCTGGAGCCTGAAGTGAGGGGGCAGGAATGTGCCAGGCTATAAAATATCTGTGTATGCCACTGTTTTCAGAAAGACTGTCAAATGTGGACCTTGGGTCTGTTTTTCCCTGGCTGAGGTTAGGCAGCAAGGAAATGTTAAAAGTCCTGATCTTCACAAAGCCCTGCTGTAGCATCCCTCGCTCAGCTGAGCCAATGGGCAGCTGCAGAGTCAGGTTTTACTTAAACCTAAATCACTTCCAGTTTCTGCCCCTGTTTGTGTTTGGGACGAGGCTGTGTCGGACCCTGCTGCAACCAGAGCTTGAAAACAGCAGCTTCCACTCCTGTGATGTGTGCAATACAAATAAAAGGAATTTCTAAAGAACTAAAGGAGCAATCAGGTAATCTGCAGTTCAACTGAACCATCAGGTTTCTGTTGCTCGAGCTGATGGACCTTTCAGCAGAAAAAGCCAGAATTATATTGGGCAGGACTGACTTCTTGAACCCTTATTAGAGGCAAACTGAAGCCCTGTAGTTTATAGTCTGAGAAAATAAGTCATATTTAACATTGTGGGAAGGTCTGAGAAGGCAGTGCCATGGCAGAGTCCGTGATGATACGTGCTGAGTCCGTTGGCAAAGATAAAATATGAGCATGAGTTTTATCTTCACTCTGAAAAATGCAGATTGTGACTCTCCAGGAAAATTTGTCCGAAGGTTGTCAGTTTAATACAGTGGCAGTGATACCTTAATTGCTGGTCATTTAAGTGGTTACTGCAAGACATATTATTACTGTGGTAGCTGTAGGTAAACTGATGAAATAAATGGAATAAATGAATTTTTGTTTGTTTTTGCTTTTTATACAGAGATGGCATCTTGCAGCTGTTACAAAGTTGTGTTCAGATTATAACATTAGCATCTTTTTCTGAGCCAACTTATGAGCAGTGAGGTAGGTTCCCTGGCATAGAACAGAGGCAAGGATCAGTTACTGGGAGGGAAGAATGGTACCAGTACAAATGATAAGGAATCTAAATTAAACCATAAGACCAGAGAGAAGACGACGCTATAATATTTAAAAATGGCAAACTAAATAATATATAATTTACAGAAAATGACAGGGTAATGCTGGGACTATTTTTAAATCAACAGCAAATTAGAATTCAAACCTCTGATAGGTTTAACAGATGGTCTGGATCCTAGAATCCAAAACCCACACACTTCATTTCCCAGTATATTAAGAACAAAATAATGCTGTGCAGCCTTTGCGGAATGTTTCTTGCTATTAAACTATGTTGAAGATAACTTTTGACCAAGGAGGACTGATTTTGGAGTGGAAAAATAGAATAAGTGGGTCCAGCAAGAAAAACAACCCCACACTCTGTACCAGGGGTGACTGTGGACATGTTACAGCTTCTAGACAAGGGTTTGGGAAACTGAAGGAATGTGATTTCCCAGTGGCCTCGTGCAGCAGAGTTTAGTGTTTTATAGTCAGAAGTGGATGTGTCCCTTTTCCTTGACTTCCATGGATTTCAGGAAATGTTCTCTCGTGTCAGTGATGGAGGGAAGTGTTTAGATGTGACTGGGTGATGGAAACCTTGCTGAGCAGCACCCAGCTCTGAGGGTGACCCTCAGTGCCTGAACACTCCATAGGAGTGTTTAAAGCAAAAGTTACCACAAACTGTTTAAACCTTTGAGTGAACAATATCTCATAATGAGAGTCTGTGTTCCCTTTAGGAAGGCTCAGAAATTGAACTGGTACCTACCAAATTTTGATCAAGATGATGACTTGACACAATTTGAGGAGCAGCAGCACAGCACACACGTTCCTCAGCTTCCTCCATTATGTGAACCAGTATTTTTTTAACCAAAAAGGAACATTTTATTCTTAGGTATCTATCTCCTTATCTGATGTCTGCTCAGAATGCTCCTCATGCCTGTTTCAGTGCCTCCCTGATGGGCACCCCTGCAGTACTTCACCTACTGCCCCCTGAGTCACCAAATTAGAAATTATGAATTGTTTCAGCAAATGGGATCCATAAGCCTTCTGATCCAATATCCTGCCTCCATCAGTAGCCAGCCAGGACACTTCAGAAGAAACCTGCATGATACCCTATAACCAGGGAATTGCATTTTGCACAAGTGAGGTATTTATATCTCAGGCAGTTAATATTTGGCATTTGTCCAAGCATATTTTTAAGTTTTTATTTTAACTTATTGTTTTGATTATCTATGCCAATGGCTAATCCTTTTTGGATCTTTATAAATGCTTAAATCAGTGATAATTTATATGAAGCAATCTACTCGATAACTTGGTTGTGGGCTGCACAGGAAACAGAAATTTTTTATTGGTTTTGAATTTGTTTTCATTCATCTTTACCTACTGTTTCTTTGTTTCTGTTTTATAAGGGTAAAAAAGAACACATGTGCTGTGCTCTCTGCTGCTCACTCTTCCTGATCTTCTCACTAAATCAAGTCCTTTCACAAATATCATATGGAAGTCTTTCCCTGAATCTCAAAAAAATCTTTCCTTCTCCCTTCTTGGGCTGCTTATTTCCTCTACATCTGGTTTTGAAATGGAGGGAGGAGTGAACATAGCCATCCAAGGAAGGGTGTGCCATCAATTTACTGAATGTTATTAATATCACTGTTTTCAGATTGTTCCAAAAATTGACTTATTTTCAAAATACTACTGAAGTGGGTGTGTGCAGGGCAGAATGTGAATTTCAAATACTATTACATTAATTAGATATATTTTTCAGTGTTATATTAATAATCTTTCTTTTGATTGGCAACTTAGCTTGATATCACCAGACAAATCATCTACTTTCCCCCAAGGGTGTGCTGGATGCAAAGAGGTATAATGGCAAGAATTAGTCAGAAATAATTGCAGAGACAAAATAATTCCACGTCTGCCTATTAAGACACAAAAAATCATGGACTGGATCCTTGGCTGGCATGTCATGATTGGCACGATGCCACTCTGCACCAGTGAGGGAGCTGGCCCTTTACCTCAATAATCCCCATTCTGGAGGTGACCAGTCACACAAATGCTGGTGGCTTTGGTTCGTGACAGAAACCTGGCTGCTCCTCCAGCTGCAGGGAACGTGGGATTCGGGAAACTTTAGCAGGCTTGTGGCAAGAGTTGCCCTGAGATTGCTGATTCCATTCCTGCTTTTTGTTTTGTTTGAGTTGGCTCGCTGGGATTGTTTTCCCTCTCTGCCAGGTGCAGAGTTGAATGGCAGGCCACACTCAAAAGCTCTTCTTTCACAAATCCACCCACGCTACAGATTTCTGTGTTCGTCACGTTCTGTGACATGTAGCTCTTGGAAATATGCAGCTTGGAAATAATATCCTTGAATCTGAGTGTGCTTGGACTAGTAAAGGAGAGATTTTAAAGTGTCCAGAAAGGGCAGGGAGAGAAAATGATAGGAAAATAACAGGGAACCTTAGATTCCCTTAGAGTGAGATTGAGCTGGAACACATGAGCTCTGTGAATTTTGAAGATGTAGACCCAAATATGAGACACCATGCTCATGCTGAAATTAAAGATGAGCCATGGTGCCAAATAAAGATATCTGGTGGGATTTCAATCAGATTTTGAATTTCCCACTACTATGTGCCGTGCTCCTGGCATCCAGTGGTGTGTGTTTGCTGTCCTCCAGCTGCCCTACCCTCCAACCTTTCAGATTTATTTTGTGTCTGCTGCCAGTGATACCTTTTTGTCTGCAGTCAGCAGCCAAACCCAGTTCACTACGGGCAGTGCAGGGTGAAGTTCCTATCTGAGTTCATCACAAATGGACAAAGTGAGCTGAAACATGAACTGTCAGTTTTCTACCAAGAAATACTTTGGGGACGGAGGAAACAAATGAAGAGCTAAATGTGTTCTATTTGGATATATAGACATCTGGCTTAAAAATTGGGTCAATTCTCTGGTCCCTTTCAGGGCCTGATCTTCTCCTTAGTCCTTAGTTTACACCAGTTGGGTTCCTTGACTTTGCAGCAACTTACCTGGAGTTTGTGTTGGAAACATGGTAGGGAAGAAAAGGAGTAATAGTTTTCAAGCTAACATGAAGAAAATTAAAGGCAAAATTCAGAAAATTATGGGGATAAAAGGAAAACTGATCATTTGGCGGATTTCATAATGTTTGGAACAAGGCTGCAATGATCATAAACTCCTACCTTTGTTACTACTACAATTGCCACTCAAGGGGAGGGAAATCAGAAGACATGTGCTAGAAACTGGATTGAATCCAGTGTGTCCTTATCAAAAAAATAAAATTAATTGCAAAACCCACAGTTTAAATGAGGCCTGATACTTCATAGGTTGATATTTTGGCACAGACACTGATGCTGCCTTTTCTTTAGTTTTATCCTCATGGTGTCTGTCTCCAAAATGAGAAGGGAGATGTACTAGGGAGAATATACTTTATTCAGCAGTATTTATATCTAGAATTAGCTGTATATTTTAAACTATTTGAGATTGTCCTGTTTCAACCTTTCTTCTTATAATCTACTAGAAAATATTCTAGTGGGAGTCTTTAATAGTACCCTTTGCCCGTAGCTCTCTGATTTTGATTATGCATTGCATTGCGGGTGAAATTTGGGTTAAAGATAATTGTAAATATGGTATTGATATTAAATGATGTTTTCCCAACATTGCAATAATGCTTGTTTTGTTTGCTGGAGAGTTTATTACTTTTTGATCAATAGCATGTGAGATTTGTGAGGGAAATTAGCATAGTGAATAACAATTAGGAGAAAAATCAATGGCATTCAGACAAATAAGTGACTTGAAAAAGTCCCATAGGCACACATATACTCACACAGATTCTTTAAAGTGTAATACATCTCATTTTGAATTCCAGGAGAGGGGAGAGCTATTTGGACCAGAACTGAAACTGATGGCAGTAAATTGAACTACTGTGGGGCTATTTGTTGATACTTAGTGTTTCTAATAGCTTGAATGTATGACTGCTTCATTCACTGCCTCCACGAACTTCCTCTGACTTCTACCAAGGCTTTTTTCTGCAGTTCACACCAGTCTACTTTCCTCAGGTTACCTACACCATGTAATTTTGGTGTCACTTAATATGCTTACCTTTCCCCTCCACACAGTAAGCTCCAGCTGCCTCACAAGGCCCAGGAGGGCTTCAGATGAGATAAACCATTGAAAAAGGTCTAAACAAACAGCAATTGTTAAAAATAGATTTCAGCTACACAACTCTTTTGCCACAGCATGCCACAGACCCTGTAAAGTTCACAAGGGCTCAAAAACTACTAGATTGTGTCGCAGAAGAAAGATCTGTGTAGGGCTGGGGTACACAACAAAATCCAGCTCAGAGAAGCCCATGCTCTGAGCAGTCAGGGGCTTCCAGAGTTCTTTGGTTCCCTTTTATCTTGGGACATTGAATATTACAGAACAATTTGGGCTTCTTGACTTGGAGAGCCAACATGGCTACTTCAGAGTGAAATGGAGAATTTGGTCCCCAGTCCTTTGTGCTGTGGTGATGTGCAGCATGAAATCCTGCAGAGAGCAGCTGAGAAAAAAAGCTGAAGAAGGAGGAGGGACCTCCAGGATGGTTTGGGTCACAAAAGTGCTGGAAAAGTGGGTTCAGGAGAAGAGAGGGCAAGTCTGTGAATAGTGGATTGGTGTTCTCAGCTTTGTGCTTGGACCAGCCAAGGCTCAGGGAGAGGTGCAGCTGTGCCAGCTGTGTTTGTTCTTAGAGAAGAGAGCCATGAGGAAAAAAGAGAAGCTCCTCAGTTTGGTTACCCTAAATCCCCAATGGCTAATGCTTTGTAGAGACAAATTTCAGTCTCTGCTGCCTTGAAATGAATTCATAATAGTGGCAACTTTAACACATGTTGCAGATTTATTACCCAAGATATCTCTTGTTTTCTAAGGGGAACCTGATTCTGTGTTTCTGGCTGGGACTGGAAACTTCCACTTTTTCTGGGTTTGGATTGAGATTTGTTTGCATGCACATTCCATATATCTGAGCACGCTCCTCTCCTGCAGTCCTGTCCAGGAATCAATGTTTAGAATAATTGCTCTGCTTTCCTCTGAATTGAGCTGGTTAATAACTATTGCTGGGGAAATCAATCAGCTCTATGATATCTTATTACTTACGCTAATTTAATCACAAGGAATGGGTCATTGCTTCAGTTCAGAGGGCAAAATGAGTGTGTGTGGATATGAGAGCCTGTGGAGGAAAAAAGCACAATGAGGAGACTTCAGGAACTCTCCCAAGGCTGTAGGATGGATGATCGAGAGAAAACTCACACCCACTCTCCATAATTCCTGGTAATCTCTAGGTTATAGATCCATTTTTAATGTTGCTCTCATGTTTCAAAGAATCAAATAGGTGGAGATAAATGACAACTTCTCTTTTTTTGATCCTCCTCCATTTTCTCTGCCTTCGCAGGCTCGAAGAGGAGGAACATCAGGAGAGATGAACAAACAGAAAAGATGTGACTTCCACCAGGAGCCTCTGAGCTCATTTCAATTTTTTGCCTGCTCAAGAAAAAGGTAAAAACAAGGGAACTGTTGGTGTGTTAAGGGTAGAACAATTACACAGGAGGAAACAGCATGTAAATAGGGTGTCTGAAGAAATAAGCTTAATTTGCAAAATGCACAAATTCAGATTGTCATAAGGTTTTCAAGCTCTTGTCTCAATTCTTTTCCCTTTCCTGTACTCATGACTGTGTTATGTAGAGCCCTTCCTGCATCCTCTTGTCCCTAGTGGAGAGTCCTTGTCCCTGCTTTTGTCTATCACGGCAGAAAGTTGATTTAAAATCAATTTCTACATACTTAAGTGTATCTCTACTGTAAATTTTTTTCTCAGAAGAAATCTTTCATTCAGGAAAAAAAACCCAAAACAAAGTGTCTGTTTTCTAGTATAACCAAGTGTGGAGTTTCAGAAGCTCAAAAAACCCCAAATAATCAAATGTAGCTGTGTAGAAAGTCCTTGCATCTCCATGATTTTCACATAAGTACTTTTTTCAGGTAGCCTGAGCTCTCACAACTGTACTTTTTACTCCAATCCCATTGGATTTTTATGGCTTCCGTTCCAGAGTGAGAGATTAGATAAGGCTGTTTACAAACTCTGTGAAAGAAAATACCTGTTCTGGAGCTAAACCTTTCCAGTATATTGCAAAAAATCGGTGTGTGTTGGAGGAAAGGCAGTGAACAGCGTTCAGAAAAGCCTTAAACTGAATATTGGTTTGTCTAGACAAAACCAGATGTGTTTTTAAGAGTATTGCCTGATCATGCTTAATCGTTAAGGAATTATTTTTTTCTGAAACAGTGGAATTGCTTTTAGACTTGGTCCTTTTCGGGGGAGAGAGGAAGAAAAGAATCAAAAACGGCCCCATTATGTGATAAACACACATCAAACCATTGCTGAATCTCTCCATGCAAGCAACAGCACTTTCCTGACAAATGGGTGCTGGACACTTTTAGAGAGATTGCAAGCACCAGTGTTAACTGACGTTCTCTAATTCACATTATTAACTAGGTAATGGACTAGAGACATCATGGTTTAATTGAAATAAATAAAACCATTAAAAGTGGGGATTAAAGTAACTGCATTTTGATGTGTTTGGGTTATTCATATTGCTTCAAAATGTTATTTTTAATCCAAACACTGCTGGACACATCTTCTTGTGCCCCAGGGATAGTACAAAGTTATTGTTATTGTTATTGGCCTCTATTTTTGTACCCCATTTATTCCACATTCACATTGCCTCCAGTTGATTTTTTTTCCTAGCAAGATTTGGTAGCTTTAAAAGAAAAAAACAATAAAAAGAGTGAGGGAAATGTCAAAGGGCTTTAAAACAAGAACCAAAATATAAGTTTCTAGTGTTGGGTATCTCTGAAAATCTTAAATGTCGAAAGATTCTCAGAAATTCTCACCTTTAGCCAGATTCTAAGGAATGATGAGGATTTTGCCAAGAACTTGTAAGCAGTTTTTCTGATGCAGAGATATTTTGAAATATGTAACCGTAGGCTTTTTTTTTTGTTTAGTTTGCTGGACTTTGTTTTGTTTTGGGTGTTTTTTTGTGGGTTTTGGTTTAGTTGTTTTTATTTTGTTTTGTTGTTTGTTTGTTTTGTTTTGTTTTTAATCAGCTGCAGCATGTGATGCAATATTATTAAATGAGTTTTAGTGAAAATTTACTCGATCACACAAGCCTGGTCAGTAAGGAGTGTCTCTCTCTGTTTCTCCAATGCCCTGGTGGTCCCTCAGTGCAGGTTCCTCCTGTACCCTGTTCCTTGGGAGCCCCACGTTAGCTCCAGGTTTGTTCTGCATTGTGTTGGACAGCAGAATTGTGCATTATCTTTGACCTTCCAGGGGAGGATTTCTACAGCTGCCACAGAGATGTTTTTTCATCAGCCAGGGAGAGGTTATAAGTGGGAGGAGAGTGCCTTCAAGACTTGTTCTGAAGCTCAGTTCTGAACTGTGTGTGTGACTCGGAGCTTTTTCTCTGGGATTTCTTTTTCCCTTTTGAGAAAATAACGTGGCTTTACACCAACCCATAACATGGCTTTACATGAACCCCCTCTTATTCTGTTAGTCAAGCTGGGCAGGGAGAATAACAACCTCTCTTCTTGTACACTCTTTTTCACACAAATGTGCCACTCTATTTTCAGCACGATGTGTGAGCAGTCACAGGCTGGACCTGTTTCCATTGGCAGTGATAGAAAGCAAGTGCAACTTCATTTGTTCTAGGTTTATATGCATTTTTTTTCCCCTCTGCATTGTTATGTCCACAAAGGTAAGTGGCTGTTCAGCCCATAGCTGTTTTCTGTGTTTGCCTCCTGCTGCTGTGGAAGGAGCAGTTTCAGGCCACAAGTCAGGATTTTTCTCCAGCTCCAAGGTGAGGGAGTTGATCTTTACACTAAGCCAGTTGAGTAATTGAGAGTTTAATTTCTCTTTATCACTTTCACAAAGACAAAGATCCTGGAATAAATACATTACTTTTGTGTGAAGCAGGAACATAAAATTGCACCCAAAGGAAAGTCCTTAGTCTGTAACTTACTACACTCCTGAAATACTCCAATGTCCATATTAAGTTTATTAATGAGGGCTGTGAGGTCTGAACTGCAGTGCTGGCACTGCCATTTTGCTCTGTTGGTTTATAGTTTTGGGAAAGATTAATAATACAGATGATTAATTGTAGGGCAGGGGATCATGGAAGTTCGGGGACAAAGAAACAGGTTTCTTTTAAAAAACATGTATGGTTTAAATTCTAATTAATTGCATATCACCTGTTATATAACAGACTAGTGGTATCAGCAGTGTCAGAAATCAGGGCCTGATCCTACTTCCCACTGAAATCGATGGGAGTTTTGTCATTGATGGAGCAGCTGCAAGTAGCTTGCAAGAATTCATTTATTCAAGAAATCTGGCTGCTGCTTCTGCTTATCTCTATTGATTGTACTCATGTCCAATCAGGTTTGCAGCATTAGCTGCATTACCTTACAATAACAGGGTAATTCACTTGGGGCATGTTCCTACCAAGTTCTAGAATCCAGAAAAAAAATAAACAAAATGTTTATCCCATGCAAACCTCACTTCCTTGTTTTCAGAGGCAGCCACTTCTCTTGTAAGTTTTGCACCTCGAGGAACTCTATTCCTTTTCTGAAATTTCTGTACTAAAACTAGAAAGGTGAAGTGACTTGAAGTTTAGTTAGTAAAATGGAAAGATGATATAGCAACAAAGATAAACTTTAGGCTTGGGAAACCTAGCTTCAGCTTTCAGTTCTGGCACAAATTGTAAGATTCTGAGCAAAGAGTTTTCTATTTATGTGCATAAACTACTTGATGGAAACCTCAGTCCTGCAAAGTGTTCTGTGTATATCCAAATGAAGCACAGGATTTCTGCAGAGGGCAGATCTTATAAATAGAGTTAACAACCTTTCCTACATTAGAGAACAACACTGCTTTAAACATACTCTTATAGTTTTAAGTCCTAAATTCTCTACAGGATTTAGGACTTAAAACAAAGTTGCTTTTTAAGGAATTATTCAAATCTGCATTCCCAGTGACATGATTACGTTAGAAAAAGTCATCTTTAAACACCTGAGTCTTCTTTAAAATTTCCATCAGTATAACCTAACTGATTTTGAAAGAAGAAAAGAAAAAAACACAGACCTGAATACAGTATCCTTTGTGAATGTTTTTGATATACATGGATGAGACTGAATACCAACAGTTATTTCCTGAGTGCTTTACCTTTTAGTGTAGTAATAACAGTTGATTCATTTTTTTCAGTTTTATAACTGTTTGATCTGTAATTTAATCACACTTATTGTTTTGCTTTAGAAAATATCCCAGCAGCTCCAGGTAATTTTTGGTTTACTTACTCCCCAAGCAGACATGGTAAGGCAGAGTCTCTGCTGCTCTTGAGCAAACACAGCAATCTCACCAACACTTGGCCTGCCTGACTTAGCATTCCCCAAAAGTGCATCTTCTTCTAGTAACAGGCTGCTGGGGAGATGACCCAAGGGATTGTTGCCCCTCTGAGTATTTGCAGGCAGAATAATTAACAGGCTTGTGAAATTTTTCCTTGAAGTTTGCTTTCACATGGCTTTTGCTCATAGGAAATCCCACTAATGAAAAATCTGGTCAACTGAATTCAGATTTCAAAAGACTTTGAGCTCTTAATGAAGCCAAGAATTGAATGTTAAAATGGAATTTGGGAAGAGAGGTTAAGCTGAGTTTGTTTGCCTGGCTCCTTGAGTCCCTTGTCTGTTCTCAGCAGAATAATGTATGAAAACATCCTGTGAGTGGGAGCTGCTCCTTTCTGCCGGGCCTTGCTGGGTTGTGCTGCTGTGTCAAGTTTGCAAAATGTCACTGCCTTCACAAAGCAGCACAGATGGAAACAAGTGACAGCTCCCCTCTCTGCCTTGTACTCCTGCAGGAGTTTGTCAGGGGAGCAGTGGGTGACTGGAACACATGGGCAAGCAGGGAATAATCATTAATTAAAGATTAATTGCAGTCACAAATGGCAGCCAATCGCTGGATGAATTTGTTACTGTTCCTCAAGTCATCACTGGGTGGATTTTCTGCAGGTTTAGTCTGAATTGTGGCAGAAGCATCTTTTCAGAATTGATCTGTAAAGGCAGAGTGTGGACAGAAATATGATTGTGACTTGAGGATTTCTACTTAAAGGGCCTTGGGTCAGGCTCATGGACAAAGGATGGGATTGGCTGTAGCACAGAGAACTGGAATTGTGCAAGGAAGACTGAAGGAAGTTTTGAACTTCTTTTGATTTGTGGTAGGATCAGAATCTCCAGCAAAATTAGGCTACTCTTCTAAATACTCATTAAAATTATAATAGAAATACACCCTGGGAATAGATAGAATTCCTCCTTCTTTATTTCATATATTTAAATAAATATTTTCTCTATTCATCTCTTCTCCCTTTTGTTTCCATCTCATAAGTTTTATTTCAGAGGAACGGGACTGATGAGCTGAATGTTGTTGGGGAAGGAGCACAAGTATTACCCTTAAATTTTATGCACCAATTATGAGCACATCTACGATACGAGGAGAGGAGAGAGAGCAGTAGACTGGAAGAGCAGAACTGATTTTGGATCAATAGATGAGCTGACATTGAGGCTGGAGGACTGATAGAAGCAGTGGAAAGGATAGACATATTTGGCAGATTTCTGAAGACATTCAATAGCAACACCGAGATGGAGCTGATAAATCAATAGCTCTTTGGGCAGATTAGATTGATATTTTAAATGTATATGGAACTGTCCTAGCCAGGAAGACTGAACAACCACTGAGGGAATAGATAAGCAGAAAAACATTAATTCATATTTTTGTATAATTTTTGTGTGTTTTTTAAATGAACTGTGTGGAACACCAAGCTGTTTTCTGTCCCTGGAAGGTTGGATCAGATAGCTGTAAGCTTGAATTGAGCTGTTACTACAGAATTCCTGAGGGTGGTGTGGGTTAAATTAAAATTAATTAATGAATTATTGTTGTAGAGAAAAAGCATTTAACACTGGGGTTGTCAGTTAAGAGTGGGACAGGAGTGGGGCAGTGGCAGAGCACTTCCCAAGGTGGGGTGGAAGCTGGGGGTGGAAGCTGGTCCAGTCCCACCATAAGTATTTCCTTTATGTGAGCATTTTCAGGAGCATAAGGATGTGAAGACAATCTTTATGGCAAACTTTTATACATGCCATCAAGAAGACTTCGAATCCAGATGATGCCTCACTGAACGCAAGGAGTTTTGTCAAAAGCAAAACTTTAATGGAAGCAAAACTTGCAAAAGCAAAGGCTTTGTGCTCCTTTTGACCAATCTGGCTGCTTCCTCATGCTGCCAATTAGATCAGCTGTCATAAATCAGGAACTAACAGTTATAAAGTGTTTTTAACCATATTGGAATTCCTGGGATTATTTGCAACTTCTGGTGTGTGCTGATTAGTGTTCTTCTGTCTCATGATGTCTCTCCATCTTCCCCAAAATCCTGCTAGAAGCTGAACTTGAAAGGATTTTTTTTTTTTTTTACTAGTGGCACTGTTGTTGTGTTCACCAGATGTTGTGAAGCTAAATTAAAGAAGGGCTTGTGCTAATGGAATTTCCTAGAAGTTTACAAGTGAATTATTATGCTTGAGAAACTTAGGCTATTTAATATATATTTCCATAGAGGCATGAGTGCTGAATAAAGGAAATGTATAATTCTGAGGGGGGATGGATGTCCTTGGTTTGCCTTCTCTTATTTTGAACTTGATGGATTCTGGATCAGCCTAAAGATAGACCATCCATTCATCTGTCCAGGTTGCATTAACCCAAGGAGTTTGTCTGGTATCCTTTTCCTTTCCAAGACTCGCTGGACTGGACTGGCCTGTTCATCAAGGATCTCTAACATGCTAAAATAACTTTAGAATAATTTATTTAAAAAAAAGGCTGCTAAGAGGAAACCAATTCTGTGACAACTCGGTTAGAGGGATCTTGTCTTTAACTGCAAATCTCACGTTATTGTATTTGCATGTAAATAGGAGCCAGATAAGTGTGACAGATGTAGAGAACCCTTCAAAGTCGTTTGCTTTCTGGAAAAATAGAACAGAGCAGCAGGGCTTGGAGGGCTCCTAACTTGAGATGTGCTACATTCAGTGTGGATAAAACTGATCTTTGCAAGTTTATATCCTCTAAAAGTTACCCTGAGAGAAGAGTGGCTCTCTGCAAGGCCTCTCGCTGATCATTGTTAAATTGTGATATGGTGTTATGAAAAAGAACAGGGAAATGAGACCTGGCAACTGTGTAGGGCCACAAAAAGTGCTTATAGGACTGACAGAATGGATTTATATACTTGAGAAATCAATGAGGTAGAAAAGAAACTGGAACATCACTTTCTTCACCACGTATTTGTGATTGGACACTCATCTTCGTCCTCCTGAGCACAAATACTTGTTTCTGGTTATGTATTTCATGATTGCTCAAATCGTGATCATTTGCTGCAGTGAGGGAGAGCTTAGGAGCAGAAGATTTCATGCCTGAGTTGCTCTCCAGGCCCCTCAGGAATGGCAAGGCCAGGCTGTGCTGTTTGTACTGGTTGTGCTGGTTATACTGGTGTTGGGCTGACTGAGGCTCTGTCTCGTGCTCCCACAGGTCTGGCTGGGGGCTCAAATGCTCTTACCTGGAAATCAGGGGGCTTCCAGAGCTGTGTCATGCTTTTTGGGCTCCCGGTGTCTCAAGCAATGGAACATCACTGGGACAGCTCATAGCCAAACCTAAAAGCTCTGACAGGAACTGTCTGACCAGAATGTTTCCAAGTCAGGGTTTTAGTATGTTGAAGTTAGCTGTTTTCCTGTCATTCTCCAGTGTGAAATTTGTATAAAGTTACTTCAATCTTCCTGAAAGTTCCAAGAAGTATCAAAAAAAGTTAGTGGCAAATATCTACATGGTACAAAACAAGTTTGGAACCAAATCCACTCAAATTAAAGTTGTTTCTTTTATTATTTTTTTAATTTATTTTTTAAAGTATGGTATCATTAAACATAAGATGTAAGCCTGGACTCAGAACATTCAAATGCCTTAATGAAAGCATTTACCATCCTTCCAGAGCAGAGATGAAGTCAAGAGAATGCTTTAAATGTGTGCTGAATCACAATTTGTTTGGATTTCATTTAGCTTAAACCAGCCATTAAATTTTCTTGAGATTGATTTTGAAATTATTTCAGTATGTCAATAATTATCCAATTTTATGCAAGTTTCAATTGAATTGAACTTTTTTTCCCCCCTGTGTATGTGCCCATAGTATGCCTACATTCATGCTTTGTATTTGGTGCCATGACTATATTGGTTTGCAACCTTAAATTTAGAAGACCTGGGTGTTGTTCTGGTTTGTCCTCTCACTGTGGGGCTTTGCAAATGTTTTTGCCTTCTGCATCCCCTCTTGCACTTCCCTCTGGCATATGGATGCCATAACTTTAGGGGAAAAGATCCCTTTCCTTTTCATGTATAGTTTTATGGTTGATGGAGGTGGTGACTCTTGGCACCACCAAAATCCAGAGGAGGTGAATAATTTAAGAGAGTGTTAAACTGCATAATTATGCTAATACTCTATTTGTAAGCACTGGGGTTGAAATAATATTTGTATGCNAAACTGCATAATTATGCTAATACTTATTAAACATAATTCTATTTGTAAGCACTGAGGTTGAAATAATATTTGTATGGTTTAAGCTGATGTCTAAGCCTAGGCTGACCACAGACACATTTAAGAACACTCCCTGAGCCTGGCATTTGGTCGATTTAACCCCAAAAGCCAAACTTTAGTTGTTGAAGTTGAGTGGACGTGAGCTGCTCACCAGGTTTCCTGACCCCACGTGTTGCACCCCCTGGGTGCCCTTGTCCCCCCTCGGTGCTGCAGAGCCCAGCAGGGCCGGTTCTCCATCACCCACCACAGTGCCAGGCTGCCCACTTGGTGCCACCTTGGCCCTTCTGATGTCACCAGGCAATACAGGGACACATTTGTCAAAATTCCATGCAGATCCCTGTCGACTGGAGAGCAGAGCTTCCTGCCCTGCAGTTTGCCAGGTTGTCAATATGGGGAAGCAGCAGAGATGGTTTCACACTAAAGGAAGTGGCAGACTTTGTGTTTGGCACCTCATGCTGGATGTTCCCTGGCTGGGCAGCACCTCTCCCTGTGTGAAAGGGTGAGCTGCCTTTAGGCCATAATGGCTTTGATTAAAATTGGCAATTCTGGGTCTCCTGCTGGCCCCAAGGCAGCTTGGTGAGATGTGACTGTGCCAGCACGAGCCCAGGAGCCTGTCAGCCCATTCCAGCCTGTTTTAGTGGCAGAAGTAGCACTTACAGTAAAATACTCTCTTGTCCTGGAACCTTTGCTTTAATTCAGCAAAAACAGATTAAGCTAAATCAAAGGTTCTCCTTTGTTGATGAAACCACAACTTATGTGGCAAATATCTTCTGCCTGTTTGGAGAGAAAAGGAGGTTCTGGCTAATCCCACACTGAGCAACTGCAGCCACAGGCTGTGATGGAGCCCTTGACACCAGACTGAGCTCCCCCAGGATGGCACTGCCCCACACCACCACATCCCTTCCTTTCCTGCCTCCCTCTAGGCAGGGTTGAGGCAGGTTTAACTGCAAGGTTTGATCTCATTGGAAAAGTACAGAGTATCTAATAACAGGGCAATTTACCAGAGCAGTTCTGAACAGCTGAATGCAGTTTTGTATCAGCATGTTGGTGAGGTGCTGGAGAGTTGCAGGATCTTCTATTTCTGATGGGCCCTGGCCAGGTGAGCTTGACTGGATGATATTATTCCTGCTGACTTTTACACCTTCTCTTTCTTACTTCCATTTCCTCTCCAAGAAAACCTGCAAGTGCCAGGAATTGTACCTTGGCCCATTTGAAATTTGTAGCATTTGAGATGAGTTATCTAAGAATTTCAGACTAAGGAGGGCAGAGAGCACAGACACACAGGGATGAGAGAGGAGAAAGGATACTTGGCAGTTTTGATTCTGTTTGTGGAGCCCAGGTTCCATGAAAACAAAGATACACCTAAAAGTAGAGGGTAATTAGAGATGCCAGGAAAATGAAAGGTACAGATAGCACTGCAAAACCTTTAGAGCCCTCAAATAAATTTGTTAGTGTATGGAAGTACTGGAGTGGAAATGGCAGGCACAGCTGATAGCTCACTGCAAGTTATTTGCACAGATCAGAGTCCATTGCTGGAAAAGAGGAGATTTCAGAAGTCAAAAGTATGATAGAATCTTCAGTGAAAACAGAGAAAGACCACTGGACTCAGGGTAATTCTAGTCAAGAGGACTGAAAGAGCAGATGAAAATGCAGGTCAGCTCTCAGGTATAGAGAGAGGCCTGGGTCCCTCATGCATGGAGTGCTTGTTTTTAGCCTACACTGATCTATGAAGTTTCCTTCTTTCTTTGACCTGCTCAGACTGTGGATCTGGCTGAGTGAAGCTTTGTGAAGCTCTTTCTGTGCAAATAAGTTGAAACCAGCCTCAAACTAAATCAAAGTTTTTACAGGTATTTTAATACTCCAAGCACTAAAGAATCATCTGATAGAAAACATGGAAGTTTTCAATCTTTATTAATACTTTGATCAGCACCTCAATCCACTTGGAAACACAGATGCCCTGCCCAGGGAGAACAGACATGTCCTATGCAGCTGGAACACAGCCAAAGATGTACAGAATATTGAGATATTGGGTAAGGCAAGGAGTGGGAATGCAAAACTGCAGGTTCTGTTGGACAGCCTCTGCCAAAGTAATGTTCGTGCTGAAGGGTGGGGGCTTTTCCCTGCAGTTCAAACCAAACCCCTTATTTTCCAAGCTCTTACAGCGCAGATCTGAGCTGCCCGTGGGCTGAGGCTGCAGGAGGGTGCTGGGCTCAGTCCCAGGGCAGGAATGGCTCCTGGGCTGTGTGTCAGGCTGGGGCTCAGCTCTGCCCTGCAGCTGGGTGAGTCCCTTTGAGCACAGTCCCTCCTGCCGGGCAGGACCGCTGGGTTTCCCTGCCTGGCTCAGCTGCTCAGCAGATCGAAGTTCAGCTGCCTCTGACATGTGGGGTGGGAGAGCAGGAAAAACATTATAGCACAGCTCTGGGAGTTCATGGGATGGGGGCACCTCTGTGCAGAGCAATGGTCTCCAGATGTCACAGGCAGCTTTGAAAATCCCAACCTCTGTGATGCTAGAATTGCAAATGATAAAATCATTTTCATTCAAGTCTTCCTCTCCACCCTCCATTTGCCCCTTTAACCACCCTTAGTGTGCTGAAATCTTGTGTTAAGCTGTTTGGAGCAGATTATCATTTTGTGGGCAGAATGCCTGATGTAATGGGATCCCTGAATTCCCAGTGGTGTCACTAGGGAGAGGAAATAATTACCATGAGTAACCTGTGCTTTCTGATATCATGGCTTTGATTTTGGATCGTAGTAAACTTGTTCTTTGTCTTTCTCATCAATACTGTTAACATTTCAGAATAATAATCCATCTCTCAGCTGCTGGGTAGAGTTTGGATAAGTAAGAAAGCAAAGGTCTGAAAGTTGACTCAAAATTTTTTGCAATGAACTTCTTTAACCTTTGAAAAAAAGATTCATAACTTTTCTAAAAATTATTTTCCATTTTTACTCAGTTCACTTCCTGGTTATTCCTGGGAACAAGAAGCAGGAAGCACCATAAATCTTGCAAAAAAGCCTGTTCTGGCCAACTTCCTAGCCCAGCTTTGCTGATCATTGAGTTTTGGATCGTTTGAATAAGCCTCATGGAAGTAGCCAGGCTCATGTACTTCTTCAAGCCATTTGCAAAGTCCAAATCCCAAGAAGTCAACACATTGCTTAGTCTAGGCAGCCTGAACTCTGCCCTTTCCTACCCAGCTTTCTTTCACATATAAAATACAGCTTTAGGGCTGCTTTGGTGTTTTGGATGAACTTGGTGCTAATGTGACTTTCAGTTTTACAGCCAAGTATAATATAAGTAGGCGTCGTGCAACCTTCCTTCACACTGCTTTGCTAATGCATTCTAATCCTGTCTGGTGATACCTTGTGCAGTCCAGAGGCTGAATTAATCCTAAGCAGAGTTTATTAGTTGTGCTAAACCACCATAAAACCTCTGCAGAGCTTTCCTAGGCTTAGCCTGAAGTTAACAAGTTGTTCCCTGTGCAACAGAGCAGAGTAGATTTGAACCCTTGCTCATGAAAAATTACTTGGGAATAGGTTTGCAAATTCCTTCCCTCCTCACCTGGAGGTGGCACACGGCTCTGTGATGGGTGCCGAGGGGTCGGTTGGGGTGGCAGGTGACCTGGGAACAGAATGCCCAGGTACAGGCACAGGTGTACCCCAGGAAGGGCGGTAGGGTGTGAGTGTTCTCTGAGGCGTTAGGTCCCTTTTAGTCCAGGAGAAATGGGGTGTTTGATGAGGGCAGTACAGCCCCCACTGACAAAGGGCTCTGCTGCCTGTCACACCTTGACTTGTTGAGCGTGAACACAGCCGGGGGATCACAAAGCTGTCATCACAAGGCATTAGCATGAGAAAAGGAGCGCTCCTCGTGTTTTGGCATGTCACACCCCAGTGACAGGGAGCACAAATACAGTCAGGCACACAGAACAGTGCAAGTCACTGTCGGCTTTGACAGTGTTGGGCACCAAGGCTGTCACTCCTTTGACACAGCCCCTCCTTCCCCCTACCCACGCTGCCATTCGCAACAGCAGCTCGCCCACCGCTTTTATTTCTGCACAATGTGTCAATAATTACTTGTCAGGCCTCTGCTTATAGACCTGGGACGGTGAATAAACGCTTATTATGCCTGAAAAATGTTGCAAGCTTTACCATAAATCTTGTGTTACAAATGCACACAATAGGGGCTATTGACAGAGAGGCAAACACTCACATTAACATGTAAAGTCATGCTGCCCAGAATGGAGTTTGACAAACTAACTTGCAGCAAAGGAGTTTGTTGACCTTTTCTTCGCCTTCCTGGCAACCAGGCTGGGCTTGTGTGTGTTAAAAATCCAGATGAATGGGAGATGAGAAGGGATATAAACATCTTCCTGTTCGGGCTGCTGGAGTGAGGATGCTCTACATCTGAGAGCACTTCAGAGATGGTGTTCCCGGATATCATCCTTCAGAGAGACACGAGCTAGGCAAGTGTGCAAAAGCTGGAGATGACCAGATCTGATTTCAGCAGCCCGTTGGGTTCTGCCTGTGCCTGCTGACCCAGTAGAGGCCCTGGCTGAAATGTTATTTTTGACCTGGCAGCTGCTGGTGGATTGCCCTTGCAAACTGCATCTCCCAGCTGCTTCACCTCTTTGGGTTTCAGGTTGCTCCTCGCAGTGGATTGGAGCTTCAGCTTTCATGTGCTGGAATGAATGGCACAGAAGGTGCTTCTCTCAAAGGTGCAGGTGTCATGCACTGAGCTTGGAACAAGAATGTTTAAGAGGAACTTCACACAAGTAATAATTAGGGATTGCATTTAAATACCTGACTGAAGTCTCAGAACCAACAGTTTTATAAGCATGGAGGGATTTGCCCTCTCAGGTACAGTGAACTTCTCAGCATGTTTCTACCTGTAGGTAATCTAACTGCTCCCTGCAACTTTTCATTGTTTTCCCCTGATTTAATTTCATTTTTATGGTTTCTAATGGTTTTCTTTATTTCATCTTTGAAAAGTTCTTGTTTAGTTCATGCCTATTTCTTCCTGCAGTAAGTGATTGAAATTATCCCATACTTGTTCAACCTTTTCATATTTTCAGTACTCTTCCCCTCACAGTTTTTTTGCTATCCTTTAGTATCTTATTTACTTCCTTGTTTATTTGGTTTTGCAATGAGAAGTCAGTTTCATTTCCATTTCATTAACCATTTGTCCATAACCTTTCAGTCTTAGACTTCCTATCTGGATCTAATGATTCAAATGCTAGAAAAAAAATATTTTTAAAGAACTCCTGCTTCAACCACATTGTTATTAAAAAAATAGGAACAGATTTCTTTTGGCTATAGCCCTTACAACAGACAACTTCTTTTAAGGAAACAAGAATTTGTTTTGCTTTTAATAAAACCTGAAGTGTGGAATGTGCTTGACCTAAACCCTTTAAACAACCCAAAAACTCTCTGGCAAACAGAGTTTGCACTGTGTATGTAACCCAGTGATGTATGTGCCAGTTGTGGTGCATAGATGGAGGTGTAAAACTCCCTGTACACACTGCAATAAAAATCATATGAGGGTCTATGTGCTCATGTGTGTCTGTAGAACTTTCAGATTACTTTGCAAGGTCAGTGTGATGGTGAGATAATCTCTGGAAGAAGCACATTGCCTAGATTTATTCCATCTGACTTGAGCTTCGTTTCCACAGCAGTTTAAGCCAGCCTTGGTCTGTCTTGCTGTCCTGCTGCCCCATCCTTACACAGACCCTGATGCACTCACAGCTCTGGGCACTCTCCTCTCTTGCAGCAGGTCAGGCTCGGGGAGGAGCTCCAGGAGCTAAGCTGGCAGCAAACTATTGCCTGGTTTAGTGTCATTAATTTTCTTTTGGTGTTGCTCCCTGCACTGGTTCACTGCAAATTCAGTCAAGAACGAGGGAAGGGTCATAAAAAAGTCATGGGGTGGAAGGAGAGTTTTAGCTTTTGCTAAATAATTCACCTGAATTAGAAGTCTAATTATCCTTGTCCTTCTTTTACAGTCAGTAAAGTAAAAAAGCCACCAGCAGAAGATTTTTCAGGTCCTAGATTTCCCTGTGATCTCTCGACTCACAGTCCTTCCATCTGGTTGTATTTGACATAATGAATATTCATTGCTGTTACCTTAAACAGACCTTGCCTACTTTGTTTTAGGTCTGCTGGTCTCAGTTTGGGCTAAAGGCACTGATTGCAAATGATTTACCACGCAAATGAGATTACTGGACTGCTCTGTTGCTGCTTAGCACTGAACTGGGAAACTCAGCTGTTTCTACTTGTAAAGAAAAGGGATTTTTCACTTCATATTCTGCTTCCTCTGTCTTGTGAGAGCATCTAAAGTCTCGATAGAATGTCCTGGGGCCGTGTTGAGCTGACCTAAATTCTACCCAGAGCCCTAAGCCTGATGTCTTCTAATGGCT
Organism: Thryothorus ludovicianus; assembly: GCA_013397245.1. Taxonomy (NCBI): domain Eukaryota; kingdom Metazoa; phylum Chordata; class Aves; order Passeriformes; family Certhiidae; genus Thryothorus; species Thryothorus ludovicianus. The sequence goes on along the minus strand of VZTB01017146.1, from coordinate 917,944 downwards.
TGGTTTCTCTTACGCCCCGGGGCTAAGGGACAGGGAGAGGTGTAAGGAGAGTGGTATGGAGCACTAATAAAATGAGTTTATAGAGGGAACTACTTGAGCTGGAACTCCTAGTATTTCCTCTTCCATACGTTTTCAGTGCTCCTCTCTTCCAGAAAAAGGTTTAAAAAATCTGAATTTCCAAATAATCTAATTGTTTGGTTTTTTTTTTCTTTCTGAGTGCTGCAGAATTTAAAGAAGATGGGGGCTGTAACAGGACCTTCTAACACAGAGCAGTTGGCTGGGTTTGAGAGCCCCTTCTTGCTTTAGAAAGAATAGATCTAGAAAGTCTGTTCTATTTTCAAGGAGGAAAGTCGCCCTGAAGTACTTATACAGAACAGTGTGCATGCTTAGTACTACAATGTTTTAAGGCTTTTTTCCCCTTTAATTCAATGCACAGGTGTCAATTTAGTGTTCAAATCAATGCATGAGGTATAAAAATTACTAAATCCAGCTGTGATGTTTCATAACCTTGTTTTTAGAGTGTTACGGTAAACTAAAGAATGTCTTTGTTCCATGTATCTACATGAGTGTTGGGCATCTCTTCTCTGTGTTAGGAGAAGTTTCATTCTGTTTCTCTGCATTCCAGTAAACCTCTGGTTTTTTGTGTCACCACTGTGTCCAATCTCAGACTTCATGGCAACCTGAAAAATCTGAATAGCTGAATTCATTGTTCAGAGAGAGATATTGCATCCTTTCCTTCCATCACAGAGGAGCATTGTGGCAGTTTAGCTGAATTTTGCTTTCAACATTAAGGACAGAGAGGGAACAGGGTTTGATTTAACTATAATTGCAGGAGAACCTTTTAGAGGCAGAACTTAATGAGGAGCACTGGCAATTGGCCTGAAAGATAAAACCAAGCCCTTCTCTAAAATAAATAAATAAGCACACAGATTTTTCTCAGATACAAGTGGGCAGGAATTTAGTCTCACATGCAGAAGTTTCCAACTGAAAGGCCTCCAGTTCTTGGGCTCTGCAAATGTTATATCCCTGCCAGAGGTATTATGATGTTGACAATTTAAACTGGGAAGCCTTCATTCCCTACCTTTTTTCCATGTGGCTACTTCCAAAGTTCATCTGGTACCATTAGGGAAATTAAAAGAAAGAAAGAGCCAGTCACTTTGTTTTTTGGTTTTACTTTTTTTTTTAATCCTACATTTTCTGACTTTGGAGTTGATTGCAGGTTTGTTTCAGGGCTGTGTTTTGTAACAGAAAACCTATGGTTAGAGTTCTGGAAACAGAGCCTGTGCTACACTACTGACATCTGCTAACAGAGCTGTGATGGGCAGAGATGGGCTGGTTTGTGATTTTTGGCCAGTTCAGCTGTTCCAACAAGAGTCACTGGTGTAAGAGTAGTTGTACTGACAAAACTCCCAGATTGTAATTTTGTCACTGCTTCTACGACATGACCTTTTCCACCCAAAATAAACATAGTACAAAAATGCTAAATAGTTGCTTAATAGCCACTGTCTCCTGTGCAGGCTCCAGAGATTTTCATGTGAATCTGTGGCTGGAAAACAGGCACGAGACTGGTGCTCGTAGTCTCTGTGTTTAGTGACTTGTTTTGTTTATGGCCCCATTAAAAGTCTTTTAAACTGTTAAACTCGAGCTGAGTCTTGGTGTTTTCTTTGCATACAAGCCTCCTGAGATCCCCCACTATGAAGTTTGTAAGGGTCTCTGGGGAAACCCAGGGGCTAATCCTCTTCTTTGCTTAACCTCAAAGATTATCAATAGAGGGACAGCAGAAAGGAAAATCTGTCCCTGGAGTTAATCTGATCTAAGGTCTATGTATGACTCTTCAGAAAAATGCTCTGATGGTTTGGGTGTTAAAAATCTGATTTTAAAATAGGACTTGAACATTTAGTGATTTGTCTTGGCCTGGCTTCCATTTTTTAAATCTCTGTAATGTGTATTTTTAAAGAAATTTCTCATTTTTTTCTTAAAAATTACAGGTACTGAACTGAAGGTTTTTATATTCAATTAAGAGATGCTTTTTTTCTGTCATTTCAGCATAGCTATAAATGGTCACCTGGTCACTAGACCTGACCTTCCTGATGTGAGGCTAACATTCCTTAATGGAAGAGATTGAGATGGAGCAGGAGAAAGCCTATTGATAGAACCTCAATAATAATATTGAGACAGACACTTCATTTTTGAAATGCTGAAGTTAAATGCTTCATTAGGATGCTGAATGATGTGGAAGAAGTTTTCCTCTGAAACCTGTTAGTAGCTGTTGGGGACTCCCAGTCATCAAAGACATGGCTTGGTTGAGGACAGTGATTTGAGGGATTGTCTGATGATTTCCACGTGTCTGGTTTCACTCACTCCAGAATTCTGATTTGCAGTGATTTGTTCATCTCTGTTGCTACCCAGCTTTTGGACAGTCTGCCCATTTTGAAGTGTCAGATCCATTGCTAGAGTAGAGTTTATGTGTAGCACCATGGTGAGTGTTTTGGTTGAGATAATTTGGAAGGTGCCTGTGAACAATGGTAATCTCACACCAAAGTGTGCATCTGCCTCCTTATAAATCCAGTAAAATTCTTCAGGATATGAGGGTCAGGCATCCATTGCATGGACCAAAGGGCTCTGAGCTTGGCCTTGTGTGCTCCCAGGAACTGCTCAGGAGTTTCTGTATGAATTAAAGCAGATGATGAATTGCAAGATGCAGAGGAAAAAGCCCCTCTGCTGATTTTTCATAAGCATTGCCATGAGTCAGCAGCACATGACAATGTCCTTCAAGGTTACATCTGCAGGAGAGGACAACAAGGAGAGCTGGGCTGAGCACGAGAGCACACTTTCAGCAGATTCCCTGCCCTTATCTTGGATTGTTTATGGCTCCTCTGGGAGGATTATGACCTTCTATCTCTTTTCCACAGAGGGTGGATTTTGTTTTGAAAATATTCTTTTCCTACAGAGTGTCATAGTCAGTTGGAGTCAATTTTATAAACCTTACTTCTCAAAATGCAGTACCAGCAGACTTTTGTTTTTCACTTATATTGGTGACAAATCCAGTAACTATGGAGTGCATTAACCTCTCTGCTGCTGCAGTCTTCTGTATTTTGATGTTTGTTTTCTGAATTTATTTGTCTGAATTGGATCATCTGAGAAACTGAAAACCTCAAATTTAAGTGCAGACTTCTATAAACTACTGTTTTCCAGGCTCTTGTACTGACATACCATTGCTGCAGGGCAAATGTATGTGTGGTTACTCCAGATTATAGTTCTGTCTTTCTAATTGTTGAGGGCAAAATATATAGTTTTAACTGGTTTGTTTGTACCAAACCCAGTTCCTATGATTTCTATTAGGAGTGGAAGCTATATTTTGTTTTGGAGAAAGTTATCTACCATTGTTCTCCCTAAAAAAAAAAAAAAAAAAAATCTTTCCATCAGACTCTTTCCATGCTGAACTTCCAACATCTGTCTTTCAAGAATGGACATTAAATTTTGCTACAGCTTCTTAGGAATTCTGATGCTGAAATTTGAAATGAGACAGAGAAGCATCTTGCTATAACGTAGTTTCTTTCTTTCTTTCCTTCTTGGAAAACCAATTCAGTAGGTCAGGAGGAAAAAAAAATAGATGCAATAGGTCCCAATTTCAGTGAGGCTTTTGCCAGGTTATGTTGTAGGTGAGGAAGGGAAATCTGGTCAAGGTCAAGTGGCTGGAAAATAGGAACATCATTGGTGGCAGGGGATGGGGACAGACATTAAATTAATGATTAAAAAGCTGTGGTGTCAGGCTTGGAGGGTTTATCAAAGGAGCAACTTTGTAGCTGACTGTGCTCACCTCACATATGGTCAACATTTTTTTTTGGGCATTGATATCTGGGCTTGTGTGTTTTAAAGAGGATGTATGAGATTTGTGAAGAGTGGGGATGGGAAGAATTGCAAACATCCTTTAGCATGACACTGGAATTCTAAACTTTGTGAGAAATAGAAGGAGCTTTAGAACTAAGACATCGTATTGGGTCTAGCTGTGATGGAGTTTAGGATCTGGGTACTTTTGCTCCAGGAAAGAAGTTCTTATAAAAAGAACATCGACATTTTTCACCATGTCAGAGGGAATAAGTAAAAAAGTAATTGGATTCAATTACTGCAAAGTTGAACGTTGATTTTTGTAAGATAGTAGGAAAAGTAAATTATGAAAGATGTGAAGCATTTGAAAGATGTATCCAAGAAGGCCTCAAATTTCCTTGACTGTACGATTTTAGCAACAAATTAGATTGAAATCAATCAGGAGTGATCTTGAAATATTTATCCTACTGTTGTGCATGGGGAAGAATTTACTGACCTTTAGTGTCTTCCTTTTCTATGATAATCTCTCTCAAAAACAAATTTCTTCTATTTTGCTTCCAAAATCCTAGTGTGTTTAGAGCTTTTTTAGGTTTTGTGACTGTTCCCCACTTTGGTTTTTTTCTTGTCAATGATTTGTTTGATTTTTCCTCACACTTGTGGATGTATGTTGACTTTATGACTGGCTGGAAGGAGAATGGTGGCTTCCTATATTGAAAATATTGAGATTTCTAGAACAAATTAATCTACTCAAAGAAAGAAAACAATATCTATTTTTTTTTCAAGCAATCTCCATAAAACTAGGGTAAGGCCAAACTGAAATATTCCTTTTGATATGCTTGGCGTGTTTTGATGCCTATCAGAAACAACACATGGAGACACAGATGTGGAATTAAGAGGGAGGAGGAAATACTGATGTTGTTATTAGAAGGCGACGTCCACATTGTTGATTTTGAGCAAATACAACAAAGCTGCTGGTTAATGCAGTGCTGGTGTGTGTTTGGATGACAGCCCCAAGTGTGAGAGTGGGGTTTGAGCACGCAGTTGGCGTGGAGCAGCCCAAAAACCACTGCAGGCCGTGCTGCTCTCCATGCCAGTGCCCATCCTTTTGATGTGGCTGCCACATGTGCACAGCCCTGCCAGCACCGAATTAGGCAAACTTTTCATTAGAAAGAAAATTGTCAACCACTGCTTTTACAGGCTTCCAAGAGTGAGCCTTGCCCTCCACCCCACCCCCAGTACAGTTGTTTGCAGGGAGGAAAAGTTTCTGGACAGAAATCTGGTTTCTTGGTGGTGTGGATAACTAGAACTGGACACAGAATTTGCTGTCTCGATGATAGCAGGGCTGATAGCAAGGCCAGGACCTCTTTTGACTCCAGTGATGGTTTTGGGTGCTCATTTTCTGGTGTGATGGACAAGTGTCTTGATTAACACTGTCAGCCCTCAGGTACAGCTACAGAGGTGACAGCAGGAAGAGAAAATAAATCAGTTAATGAAGTTGTGGGAGTCATTGCTGGGTATCCATGTTAGAATAAGGCTTTTTCACCCTCCTGGCAGGATACATGACCTCATATGCCCACAGGAGACTCTGTGTTGGATTTGTTCCATTTTGTGTAATTTTGAAATTCATGAAGTTCATTGGAAGGATTAATTATGTATAAGGCATGTGTCTGCATGTTCTTTTCATCTGTGAATGTTACCCTGTGTGCAGTTATTAGGGGTCTGATTGGACTCAACATTTTGACAAGAATTCAGTGACAAAAGGGGCCCATTAGCCTTTGAAGTCATGGGCCAAGGAAGAGGAATGCCAGTAACATCAGTAATGACCTCATTTAACTTGTGACAGAGTACAAGATAATCAGGAAAGGTCATTGTAATATAACTGTGGTTTATTCTATATGCAGCCCAACTCATGTTTCAGCCAGGCTGTGTTGCAATTTTAATGAATGTGAAATCCTCTTATGTTCCCATGCAGGAAGGATGGACAGAACAACAACTGGAAAGATATTTCCCTCCCTGATATACTTAAAAGTGAATTAGCAAAGAGCTAGGAACAATAAAAGACTTTTTGTCTTCTGTGAGGTTTTTTTTTTTAAAATAATTTTATACTAAAGAATCTATCTTGTCAACAGGAAAAAAAGTAGTTTCCATGTTGTTTTTCATCATAGCTACACAAAGATTTCTCTTTTCAGTCAAAACTGAAGAGCTGTAGGGACAAACAGCCAGTTTGAAATTGCCAGGGGAAAACAAAATATAGTCTGCATTAATAGAACATTTCTGTGAACCTCTAATGCAATTATCCAGATGCTTTATGAGCAGTATGAGTATGCCATCATCAGCTTTGGAAATCCATCTCCCCTCTGCACAAGTTACACCTAAAGTAACAAAACTTTTGGGAAAAGAAATAATCAAAATAAAACCATTTCTGTTGTCTCTTTCATACTCTTTCCTTATGTTTCATTCTCTTATGAACTTGTACACTTTAGATTTTGGAACAGATTTATATAAAAGAACAAAAATACTCTAAACCAGACAATTGTTTTGGTATTTTTGTCCTGGTGGGAGACAAGAATTACTGGAAATATCTTGGAATAAAGCTGCATTCAGAGGAAACCTCTCTCCATGCAGTCCTCAGAGATTTGGGTATTTTACAAAGGGCTTGAGTCAATATCAGACTTTTCTGTTTCTAGTGTGGTTCAGCTTTTGTGCACGGACACTGGAGGTAGTTTCCATTAGATGCACTCGGGCTGTCATTCTTCTGTTTTGCTTCTTAGCTGTGTCTTTTCAACAGTTAACTTCTATGGCTTCAGCAGCTTCCACTTGAGATTTTCAGACATCTCCAGTTGAGAAGAATTGTCATCCATATGGAAAAACTTCTGTTTCATCGGATTTTTTTGGAATAAAGAATATTTTGTCATCAGCACAAGAAAGGATGATATTTCCTTTGTTTAGCCCTTATTGGGAATGTCTTGAACAGACAGAGCCCACAAGGGCCTGATTTCCAAAAACAGCTCTAGGTTGTGCCACCAGCTCATTTCCCTCCTCTACAGAATTGGTTTTGTGTTTGTTTTTTAGGATGAAAATCATGTCACAGCCAAGGCTGGATGCACAGGCCTTTAGGTGAGGATTCATAGGCTGAGGATGGCAAACCTGCATCTCTGGGGAGCTGGGGTTCCTCAGAGCTGAGTCAGGTCCCCATTGTGCCCCAGAACTAAAGTAACCCTGCAAGAGAGATGGAAACCCTCCCTTCATGCCCAAAGTATGCCACGTTTAAGAGAAACAGTGAAGCAGGAGAAAAGTATGATGCAAGGGCTTGTTTATATCTTATACTCAGCACACAGAGCTATTTGCACATCCACATGCTTTCCTGGTTTCTTCATGGTGTTTGGAATTACGTAAGGACCAGTGACAGTAACCACCGTGTGCTCGACGTGCTCCATTGATCTCATCACCACTGGATGAATTTCCACACTATGGTGACTAAACTTTGTGGATCCTGCATTGGAATGTTTTGGTTACAGCATAAATCATGGCATGGATTTTTCAAGCTAATTCCTTCCGCTGATACCTCACAGTCTTTTCAAGAGTTTTTGAAGAGATATGTCCCATCCCCACTCCTTATACTGATGAGCAGGGCTACAAATTTCAGTTCCACAAGTTGGCTTGAATATCCAAAGAGTTGACTCTGATTTCCCAACAGCTGGATGTTTGAAAACATTCAAGTGTGTAGAAATACTGTGACACTAATTTAAATGTCTCCCAGTCAAAGCCTTGCAGTTGTTTTCTTGCAACACGTGTCTCTTACTGGAAGCAAAACAAGAGTGGCGAGTGGAAAGCATGTGACTCCCTGGGTTATTTACATCCCCTTCCCACCCCCGGCCAGCACAGTTTGAATATGAAAGTCACCGGAGAACAGCAGCCTATAAATATTCAGAGAAATCCAGGCAGGGCAAAAATGTTGCAAAAACCTTTGACTAACAGTTCACAGACCCTGTGAGTTGGGACTAACCACTGCTGGCCAGGGACATGGGCTGGATTCAAACAAAGGCTGATTGTAATTTTGTGGTTGGACATGAATGTTTTGCACAGCACTGATTGAGGCCACTTTGAAAACTGGGCCAGGGTTGTAAAATAACCTATTTACTGCAGTGTGCATTGTATTTGAAAACACAATGAAGCCTTGTAGACTCTAGCTGGGCTTGGTAGAGACCTTGCAGCTGAAAAGAAGTTCTTCTGGCTATGAGGAGTCTTGTGGGACCTTGCTTATTTTATCTGTTGCCTATGATTGGGTGAGGTAAAGTGGAGCAAACACAAAGCAAGGAACTGGGTATCTTTAGGTTCTAATTCCAGTTTTTCCATTGATTTTTCTCTTTAACCTTTGGCAAGTCATTTAATCCTTTGGCCCTTTGATTTCTAACACAAAGAAGCAGGATAAGACTGTGCTGCTCAGACAGCATGATGACTAATGAATTAATTTTAATGAATTAATAATTGTAAAGCCTGTTGTCCATGCAAAGCCTTATGTTAGTGGTAAATGTTACAGGAGTCTCGTGAGTCTGTTCAGCATTGTCTGCACATGATGAAGTCACCTCACATTGATTTACTTTGGGGGTTCAGCTGAAGCCAAGGTTGAGCTTGAGGGTTGAATTTGTGACCCGTGGCACGAGCAGTGTGGTGACCTCCTGCCCGAGGCAGAGCACGAGGAACTGGGCCCTCCAAAGTCAGCAGGTGTTGAGAGCTGCAGGTTTGCTCTTGCTGAGCTTCGCACAGTGCTGTGGGAGCCTGAAGTCCCTCAGCTTGGTGGCAGTCCCTCAGAGCCTCCCTGTGAGCAGCCAGAGAGTCAGCAGCACCTGGAGCAAGGTGGAAACCCTGTTCTCCTCTGTCTGGGGGAGCCCAGGCACCCTGAGGAAAAAGCCCCAGTTTAGCCAAGGGATTGGGGCAGCAAAGGCTCCTCATGGGACAGGAATGTCACCTGCCTGCCCAGGCTCCCTCCAGTGCAGCAAGGGGATTTGCTTTATCACCTCAAGCTGGTTGTCAGTCTTTTCATTTGTTGATTTTGTTGTTTCCATCCTTTCTGTAACACCTTGCACAGCAAGTCTAGTCTCCTGCCTGCCCTGGAAATCTGAGTGGTTTGAGATGTGAAACGAGTGCTGTCTGTAGAGACTGAGGGCTGGCTCTCCTCATCACCCAGCTCAGAGCTGGCTGTTAGCTCAAAGCTGAGCAACTGAGGCCTTTGGGTAGTCAATGTGTAGTAGGCTCCCTGAACCCTTATCCAGTTATTGGGATCTGAGAGTGAACCTAATGAAAATGCTTCCTTTTGTTAGAAAAAAAACCAAAAAGTGCAGATCTTGACTAAATTCCATAGCAAAGGCAAAAATAGAGGCGGAATAGACAAGTACTGTAGATAATTCACTACAACAAATTTGCTTTCAGATATAACTTTGGATTCTTTCTCACCTGGTTAGGACCTAACTGCTACAAATCTACTCTGCATGATCTGCCTCCATATATTTATATGTTGTCTGTGTGACTTCCACACAGAACAAGCCATGATAGAAATCTTTCATTTAATTAAAATTGATTTTAAAATTCCCTTGATCAATAATGAGTTAAAATTCATCCCAGCAGTGATGGGAACATCAAACCTTCTGAGAAAAGCTTTCAGGCCAGTGGTTTTGGCTTTAGAGACTGGGTCTTGCCTGAAATTATCCCTTTCTTGGCTCCAGGCTCCGTGGTGCTTGGCACATTATGGTTTACCCTATAGCCCAGCTTGTCAACCACCCATACAAAAAGCTGAGACATCCAGTCTAAAGGTCTCTTTCTTTTTCTGCCTTTTTCAGTGTAGATGCTTTAAACATCAAACACTTTGTACTCTGTTGTCATCAGTTTGGTAATGCCTACTGGGCATCAAAATGAAATTAGAATTTCATGGAAAATGACCCAATATTTCTTCTTTGATTCCTCCACTGCAGCCTATCTGAAGCATTTGAAGTGCTCTCTCAGATGGCAAAATGGGGTAAGTTATTAGTAAAGGGATATTTAACAGCTGAGTTTTAAAAATTGCAAAATCCCTCTGCATTTAAGTCTTATCCCCCTGCAGAAGAAAGACCCAAAGCAAATATGTATAATATAGAAGAACATGGTTTATGTAACCTTGCCTTAGAGAAATTGGAGAGATTAATAAAGACTGGCTTTAAATGACAGTGATATTCTGTTGTTCACACTCCAGGGTATTTCCTAATTAATTGTCTCAAGCCTTTGCTGAGAGATACTTTACCAAAAGTGCTGTGATCAAGGAAAATTAAGAGGCTGAGGTACTTCACTCAGTGCTGCTTCTCTCCTGAGAGTTCCTCATTTGTCCCATGCCAGCATTCCCATCTCAGTGATGAGAACTTCGTTCCTGATCAGGCAACTGGATCCCCCTGCTTGACTTCCCTTGAAGCCACATTGACCTGGGATAACAAATCAACAAATTAACACAGAGGATCTGATAGCAGGATTGGGGTACTTGTTAGCTCTGGACTGGCCTTAACATTTTAAGTCTGGATAATTAATGTGTAAATAACATCAATTTACAGTTTCATAGAGACTGAAACCAGACAGCTGCAAAAAGTGCATTGAACAGGAATTGCAGAAAATCAGTGTCAAAAAGGAAGAAAAGGAAATGTCAGCTGTAGTAGGAAGGTCTGGCATGATCTTGGATCACATGGGGATATGTCACCATTTTATTCCCTGGTTAGGGGAAACTGGTGTATTAATGCATTGTTAATTGGCATCTTGTGTTGGAAATATTGAGAGCTGATTTGCTGCTGTTTGCTGTCTTATAGAAGTACAGAAATCCAAAAACTGCCATGAGAAGGAAACGTTTTTGGAAGTACAAAACAGGCACCCCACTAAGCATTTCCTAGCACATGGGAAAGGGTGGACAGTGCAAGGATCACTCAGTTTACTAATTAACTCTATCACATTGAAAGCACTGTGTAAAAGTAGCAAACGTGATAATGGGACTTCCTTTGCCATTTACAAAAAACTTAAGACACCTTCATGTTAATATGACAGGTAATAATTTCCTTTTAAGAAGGTTATTCCTGGCAGGAGTGGGGCAGTGCCCTGGGGCTGTAGTTGGCTGTGTTGTACAGCCTGTGACAGGTGGGTGACAGGAGCTGCAGGGGTGCCCAGCCCTGGCTGGGTGTGCTGCCACGAGCAGGTGGCAGTACCAGGAACAGGCTCTTGGTCTCCAGGTTCCCCTCTCTCACCTCCAGACAGCACTGCTCTGCCTGCAAAAAATACCTTTGCCCATTTTTCTTTTTATACCTACATTATCACATTTTCACAGTGAAGTAGCCAAACCTTACTCATTTTACTTTTTGATGAGAAACACTTTTCACAGCTCTGCTTGCTAATAGAATTAGATGTTTCGTGCTTTCCAATCATGCATGTCCTGATTAGGGTCTTGTTTTATGCTTGCTGCAGCCCAGTCTCTCTGAGCATCTTGGATGCATTGCAGGAAAATTCCACACTGTTCCCCAGGTGAGCCTTTTAGGCCATGCTGTGCTGTGGCACCTTGTATTTCAGTACTTGTTCTGTGATTTGAGATGACTGGAACTCTTGCCTTCCCATTTCTCCTCTCTCTCTCTCTTCGCCATTGGTCTGTTCCCAAATAACCAAAATATTTTTCAGGTAATAGGTTCTGGCTATTGATCTGTTTTTCTTGTTTTGCTTGGCACAAGAAGTAGGTAGAAGTGTGTCTGAAACTACCAGGAGGATGACACACAAATGGCTTTCTTAAATTTTCCTACTTATATTGAAAAAAAATAAACCAGTAGCAGTCTGTATTTTTTGTTTTCTCAAACAGTTCTTCCTAGGGAGGCATATTCTTGTGGGAAGAATTCCACGGTCAGAAGAATAGGAAAGCATTTTCTGTGATTTTATTTTATTTTTCTATCCGCTCTCCTGCTATACTATTCCACAGTGGAGCATAAGGCTGTTAGATCCTTGCTAATAATGTAGTTCCAGTGACTGTGCAAAGAAATGTCAAAATGTTAATACAGTCATCAAGAGCTCCCAGGCTGCCTCAGCTATTTGAATTGATTTCAGAGGGTTCTGATCAGAGGAACAGTTCCTTCCTTGGAGTTTAAATATGCTTTATTTTCCATGAAGGCATTTTGGAGTCTCTGCCTTCCTCCCTGATGTCCTAGTTGGGGGAACACTTGCCAAGTCAAACAAACCCCATTTGCCCTCCCTAGCCCATGCACCTGCTATTTGTTTCTCTATGCTCCAGCCTTGTCATGGTGCCATTCCAGTTATTGCTCATTGTCACAAGGAAACTGGGTACAAAAAGCTGAGGGATATGGAAGACAGACAGGTGTAATTGCCCAAATTTTCATTTGGGCCAGGATCTAGGTGGTAATATAAAGGTATTAAACATATATGTATATAAAATAATATATTTCAGGATAAAGAATGACCAGCAGCTGGATTTCTGAATGATGTGAGAAGCAGGAACCATCTCTTCCTGCCACAATGGGGAGCTCAGTCCATCCTACTCCAGACATTTATTGTGAGTAACCACCACCTCCTCCTGAGTGGGAATTTTTGGCCTGTTTACTTTGTCATAATATTATTACCTAATGCAATTTCAATTTTTCTCAGCAATTTCATTAAAGGATATGTGTTTTTCTATAATAAGAGCAAGAATATGTATAATTTTTGCTATGGAACAATGTTGGCTATTTCATGCATCTAATTTTATTTTGATTGGAGATGAAAATTGACAGTGCTTCCCAGAAGAAAACTTGACCCTGCACACAACTACATTGAAGGCAATTTAGGGATTATAGTTTGTATTTTCTGATATAATTGTCTGTTGTGTGGAAAATTTAGCTTGCAGAAAGTCTATAAAACTGGCCAGAGAGCGTAAGAGAGAGATATTACATTACTTTGATTCACCAAACTCTTGGTTTAGATGAAAAGCTTTGCTCTTTTCCTCTTACAGTTTCTGCTTCAACCTTTCTGCTTGTGAGCCATGTAGTCATAGTCTGTGGATGCACCAAAGCTGTGGCAATTATTTTATTTGGTGTTTCTGGTATGGCGTACATGAAATGTTGGAAAATGGCTTTTAAAGCTTACCTGCTTCAAAGGCAGAAATCCTAGATAATGGTTTGAGGGAACTGAGAGAAAGGAAAAACAGCAGAAGCTACTGCTGCTGCTCTGATTTTCCATTGCATCCTTTTCAGTGGATCCCTGGGACACACCTTGAGTTCTGGTACTCCCTGGAGTTCCCTTGTGGTTTCTTTTTGTCTTTTCCTCTCAGGACCCTTTTGACCATCTGTGGCTTGTGGAGAATATGAAAGCTCCTTCCTGTGTCCAAGATCAATAGCTTTAAAACCAGAGCACAAGAAGCCACTAATCATCTTTTCCACCAGGCGTGATTAATTTCTGAAGTGCTTCAGCTTGCTCCCTTTGAAGTTCCCTCTCCATTTATTTTTTATTTTTAATTTTTATTTTTTTTCAGCAAGTGTCCAAAACTCAGAGGCCCACACCCACATGTGTCCTGCAAGAGGCTGGGGCTGGCGAAGACTCCTCTGGAGTTTCTGCTGTTTGGATGTGGGTGGGCCAGAGCACTTTTTGGAAAGCTCTCCCAGATCCTGGAAATGTGATTTAAAAACCAGTTGAGATGTTTCCCAAAGCGCCCTGGCTTCAGTGGAAAGTGGTGCTGCTTTCCTGTCTGAATCTTGGATGGAGAAAAAAAGGAAAAAGAAGGGGGAGGAAAAAACACCCCAAGCAGCCACACTACAAGATTTAATTGAGTGTGTTTCAGTTCTCAGCCTCACGCCAGCTGAATAAGAAAGTGACTGAGAGAAGCTACATCCCCCATCACCTCCTCTTTTCGTGAGTAAATAAGACATTCCAGTGCTGAGGCTGGGCCAGTGGAAAGATTTTTTTTATTATTATTGTTATTATATTTTTTAAGTGTTATTTTTAAAGTTAAGTCATCCACAAATCCACCTGGTCTCTCTTCCTGCCTCTCCTGCACGCCACAGCAACATTGAGAGCTGCTGTTACAGCACCACTCACAGAAGGGGAAACTGCATGTGGTGTGTGAATGGGTTCCCTGGAACTCTGAAACTGCACAAATGCCACACTGTCATCTTTGCAAGTACCAGAAAATGGTTGTACTGCAAATGGGTGATGTGGCATTGGCTCACCCAGAGAGGAACATGCCAGCTTGTCCGTGTGGGGATGTACATGAGCCTCAACACTGCTTCCAGTTGTGTTTGGCCAGAGTTTTCTAATTGATCTCTGGCACTCAGAGCTGCCCTTGTGTACGAGCCACGGATGGCTGAGCTGTAGCTGATTGTTGCTCAGTTTGCAGGTACAGATGACTCTGTGCACACATTTCCTGCTCTGCACAGGTACCTTCCTGGTGATCAGAGTTTGAAAAGGAGGGATTCTGCATGTGTGTCTCAGAGATAAGTGCTGCTCTTGTAAGGCTGCCACTGAATGTGAGGTAGGGAAGGCATCCACAACCTGTTGCCAGGAAATCCCTCTTTAAAAACAGGACTAGGCTACTATTTGTTTTTAGTATACCGGATTTGTTTATTTTTTGTTCATGCATATTCAGTCATAACCACTTCTGGCGGCTACAGGAGCTGTGAGGCTCTAGGAAAAACTCTGTTTTCTTCACTTTTGCAGAACTAGCTAAGGATGGAACTGAAACCTAATGAGGAAGCTTGTGCTGGCAATGCTTCTTTCCCAAATGTGTCGGCTTGAGCATTTCTGGGCATCTGTGCTCAATATGAAGCACCTGCTCATGTAAGGTATGTTCTGTAAAGATTGGAAGATGGCCCAATTGGAAAGGAAGAATTCACACATTTAAGAAAAAATACCTGTTGAAAGCACAGTGGTGAGCAAAGAAGCTCATGGTTCTACAGAAACAGAGTATCAGGGGTGGGGGGGAAGTCTCCACAGCAGGAACAGAGGATGTAGACAGAAAATGAAAATGTTCTACAGTGATTGCAGTAAACTGCTAATGTGCAAAACAGAGGCAAGTGGTTCCCTCTGTGCTTCTGGCAGTGTGAAATGCATTTTCTGCTCTCTCTTAGGGTGACCCACTTATAAAGTAGTTGAACGATGACAATAGACATCACTGAGGCTAAAACTAAGTAGATACAGCTGTAGATGTTCTCCTAAAGGAGAATCTCACAGAAAATAGCTCTTTTAGGGAATCCAGGCCTTGGTTTTGGTTAACAGTGGATGCAGTTTCTCTGGGTCCTACTGGAGATGTGTGTTTGTCAAACAGAGTATAAAAATTATGCCCTATTTAAACCCTTCTCCCTTGTTTCTCTCTTATCCATCCTGTTTCTGTTCTGTATTCTAAGACTTCTTTTCTGTTCTGTATTCTAAGACTTCTTTTTGTCCAGAATTGGACAAGATATCTTGTCTCTAGACACTTCACATTCCAGGGTTTCATGGGTAGTGCTTGTACCCCTGGTGTCTCCTTAATTGTGGCTGGATGTTATGAGGGAATCATGACCACTGTCATTTGGAATATAGACAAAAACTATGGTTTTCATGACCTTGTAAACATTAGGTAGTAGGAGACATTATTCATTAAATTATGTGATAAATAATATAGAAATATTTGTATTTTTTTCCCTTAAAAAAGAAAATAACTATTAGTCCTTATATTGAATTTTCATGCTCTGGTCACCCAGTGATCAGGGGTGTCCTGCAGGTTTCCTGCAGGTTTCTCCCCAAGCTGAGTCCAGAATTGGGTGCAGCTGATGTTGTATTAACTTGGCCAATAACCAGATAAGAACTTCAAGTGAAATTCTGTTCCCAAGCAAGGGCAGCATTGCCAGCTCAAGGCTTGGATTGTCCCTGAGCCATCCTCTGGGTTTTTTTCCTAGGAAAACAAGTGATTCCCAAACTGGCTGTTAGTGCTGAGACCATTTGAAACCATCAGCTCCAATTGCTTTGAACAATCCTAACTTCAAAACAGGCATGGAATTTTCTGTGCTGAATCCAAAGTGGAGAAAACAGCTATTTCTGGGGCTGGAAACTTGCATGAAGGACCAAGTTTAGCTGTAATTCAAATACTTATGAGTGAGTTATGATCCCCTGAAACTCACCAGGCCACCCTTGGAAAGAATGGGGCCACCCAGAGTATGGGGATATTAGTCTGCAGGAAAAGGCTGCACATCCATGAATTCCTTCCCATCCCCTTCTTCTCCTTGTGTGCTGTTCCTTAACTTGTCTCCTGTCCAATAGATTTTCTCATTTGCTGCCCATTTACTGCCAAGGCATTCTTGCACCTGCTGCAGCAGCTCCAGGCAAGGAATGTGGGGTACAAGTGCTTGTGCTGGAAGGTGCAGGATATTTTAAGGGTTCATTCTTTTGCCAGTGATGCTTCATCCCTGCCTAGTTACTTTCTGGTTATCTTCCTCCCAGTTTGTCCCTGTGTCTCAGGCCACAGACTGCAGGTCAGTCCTCTCTCATGGGGGTTGAAGATCTGAATCACAGCTAAAAGCCTCTTTCCTGGCTTCTCTACATTTTGGTTTTTCCCTTGTACAGAGGAACACGGGGCACAGTGTGTAACTGGGATTCAGCCTTTTCAGAGTGGCAGTGTTTCCCTAGTCCAATGAGCAATGAGAGGTGAAGGTGGCACAATGTTAGGTCTAGCATTGACTGCTTGGGTGATACTTATTTCATATAATGAATAATATTAAACCTTTTTTTTTTTTTTCTGCTTTGTCTGCTTTCCTTATCCATTACAGTTTTTCCTTTCCTGGTTTTGGAGGGGGGTAAGGATGAAGCTGTAGTTTCAGTAAAGTCATTAAGAGTAGAGTTTCATCACACCCACGCAAATGATGGTTGGTGATGCACTATTTCTGTACAAACATTTCACTGAATTTGTAGCTTTTGTATTGAGCTGCATTTTCCTCCTGGATGGTTTATAAATGGTTGGTAAAAGAGGATTTGAGGTCCTTCAAATCTCACCCTACCCCCCAGTAAAATTAATGTGCTATTAAACATGTTGGATGGAAAAATAATACTAAAAAAATGGGTCAGAAATATTATTAATATAAAAATGAAAGGTTTTCCCTGTGGTTGTTTAGTGTCTTTATCTTGTGCCTGGGAATGCTGGTTTGGATTCATGTGTGAAATGGCGGGGGCTTTTCCTCCTCTTGTAAACCATTTATTTCGTTCTCGTGGAGAAAGAAGCTTTGCAAAAAGAAGTGAGGCAAAGAGAGACAAAGAGACTGAGGGATGGATGATGGAGTGCTGATATTGGCACACGTACAGGTCTGTGTTCTTTGTGGCTGACACAGTGCACTGTGCCTCGGTGATGCAGCATCTGCCTTGGCACAGGGGCTCTCTAATATTCGTGGAAGTTATAAAGCACATGAAAATACATTTCTTTCCTCTTTCCCCGCCTTTCTCCCTTCTTTTGAAACCTCAAGGTGTTGACTGGTGGCTCACTATAGCACTTAGTTTGTTACCACCCATTCACACCTCTTCGTGTCTACTGTCCCCACCTCCTCTCACACTTCCCTTGCTGTAACGATGTGTTGCAGAAATAAATTGTGTTGCACAATGAGTGCGTAGAAAGAACAAGAGGGTATTTAAAAGCTGAGAAATTGGAGAACTGGTGTGGAAAGAGAGAGGGAAGTGCTTTTGGCACACTGAGCTGGTAGTATATTATAATTCAAGCTCCATGTCTGCTGTGCTGCAGTGATTATAACACTCATTTGAATGCTGGAAGTTGAATTTAACAGGAAGGGATTGAAAAGCCCAGGACTTGGGGTGCTGCTTGAGAGCCTGGGAGCTCAGAATGTGGCTTCTCTGCTTTCCTCTAGGATCTGTATGAGATAGAAATGTTTTTCCTGTTTTGGTTTTTGGGCTTGTTTTCTTCCCCACACTCAGGTCTGAAACCACCAGAGGTCTTGCAAAGATCCTGCTTAATTGCAGATCCTTAAAATTCCCACTCAATACCTTGAGAGGTTTCCCTTGTTGTGAAGAGACTTTCTGAGACAGAGGAATGAGTTGAAATAAACATTTAGTGTTTCAGCCATGCAATTGTAACATTTTCCTTTAGTTCCACATCTCTCTGGGAAAATTGTGCCCCTTGATCACACTCTAAACGAGCCAAGGCCGTGCTTTGCATTCACACGGCACAAGCAGACACCAGGCACCTTTTGCATTCCATGTGCAAACCTCCTCTGCTCGCTCTTGGAAGCTGGTGCTGAAGGAGATGGTACCAAACTTTATTATTTTCTTTCCAATTCTGTTAAATCTCAGTTAGCTCCCAATTTGAAATGATGGCTTGCCCTTAAAGAGCTGCTTGCACTTGACAAGTGTGTGGCAGTACTTCATTAATTACCAGCAGCCCTTCCCAGCACAACCTCAGTTAGGTAGAATATTTGTTCAGCGCACATAATTATCTCTCTGTCGTTCTCTCTCTCATATCGATTCATGTGGAAAATATGATTAAAACATGAACATCTACAAATGATTCAGAATAACGAGAGGAAAGGCCATTGTTTTTTCACACTGACTATACTAGATTACTATAATTACAGCTGAATGGTTATACATTTCTCTGTGTCCCCCACAAGACTATGCTCATTCACAGCCTCGACGTACCGTTTAAAATTAGAGAGATTTAAAAGAAATAGCCTCTTAAGGATGTTTCTTTGACCCATTAAGGACCTTTACCTTGGCACTTGTACATGTAATCTCTGGCATAAGGTCACGCAAAGCGGGGGTAGGGCTAGGAAAAGAAACACCAACCCTTCAGACATCTGTTGTGGTGCTTCGGCCAAGAGCGGAGGGGAGGCTGTGCCAGTTCGGCAGCCGCTCCTGCAGATTGCAGTCGGCTTGCTTTTGATGCCAGCGTTAATAATGTGGGCTTCCCGCTGAGTGGGTGGCACTGCCAGATTCCTAATTAGAGCCCACTAAAAGCAGCAAAAGGTGAAGTGGTCATTTCTTTCCACCCCCCACGCCTTCAGCTCTTCTCCCAGCAGGTTTGTTTAGCCTCATTTTTGTTTTGGCCTCTTAGCCTGATGGAGAGGAGCAGGGCAGGGTCCTGTGCGCTCTTGCCTTGATCTCAAATTAAACAACTGGAAATTTTGATCTGCTGAAGCCCTCAGGAAGGCCTGATTCACTGTGCTGTGTGTGGAGATGACAGAACTAATTTCACACTTCATCCATTGTGCGCAGTGGGTTCACTTGTTGTTTGCTCCTGCAGCTGGTGCAGACTCCTGAGACAGGACATGGTTATCCTCTCCTGATTTGATACCAGCTAAGCAGGAAGAGCCTGGTTCAGAGGGCAAGATCGTGTTATGTGTGCCCCATTGGCAGCTCTTGCTTTCCCTTAAGAGGCTGTAAACACTATTCCAGTGGTTTTTGTTTGTTCCTGAATATCTTCAGGCTCCTTTTTTTACAGAATCATTGAATGGTTTGGCTTGGAGGGGACCTTAAAGATAATCTTGTTCCAACTCCTTGCCATAGGCAGGGACACCTTCCATTGTCCCAGGTTGCTCCAAGCTCCATCTAACCTGGCCTTGGCCACTTTCAGGGATGGGGCAGCCACAGCTTCTCTTTTTAGTTAGTTCCAGATTATTTGACCAATTTGGTGATCCTTGAAAATTCTCTGGGTATTCAGGCAGAGAAATAATTGAATTGTAAGATTTTGACAAGGAGTGTGGCTAGATGTGCTTATGCCCTCTGGGAGAACAAGTTTGGAAATGGGCAGGACACAGAGTCACAGCTTGGAGAAACCAGCCCAGGTGAGCACAAGCCAGCCTGAATGTACTGTGGCCATCCCTTTTCAGCTGGATGTGGCACATCCCAAAAGCTCTGTTGTGAAGGAATGGATGGGAAGTTCCTGAAAGATGGAATAACAGTTTTCAGGATGAGATTTCTGCCTTTTTGCCTCCTTCCCTTCACTTTTCTTAGGAGGGTGCCTCCTCAGAAGTTTATTGTAGATCTCTTTATCTGTGGATGCTTGATAAAGTAATGGGATTAATCATACCAAAAACCAGGCAAAATGCAACCTGCGAAATGTGAGCCAAAGAGTTCAGCAAGAATTACAGACCTGGACCTGAAGCTGCTGTCACTGCATCTCTCATAAGGAATGTGCAGAAGTTTTTTCTAGCCATGAAACAAGGCATTCAGTTTTTGCTTGTAAGGTTTCAGTTGCAAACCTGGAAGTCGAGCTGCACAGAGTTACACATGAATCAAAACTGGAGAAAGGAGTCCCGTGAACTCTTGCCAGCTGAAACTTCTGGCTTTTCCTTGGCTTTACCTTTAATTTGCTGTTGAAAAACCTGTGATCAAGTTTTAGCCTGTGAGCCAGAATTAGCCAACTAATCAGCAGCCTTTCTCATCGCCTGATGAAATGAAATCCTTCATACTGTCCTGCCTTTTGATCAGTAATGCAATAGGATGCATATTCCAGTAATTGTGACTGCAGAACAATGAGTTTTCTGCCAGAATTATTTCAGGACAACTGCACTGCCCCCTCCAAATAGCCCCTGATGAGCCCAACCTTTAGGATGGAAGGGAAATTGCCTTTCTTGGTGTCCACAAAATATTTACCATTGACCAGTAAATATCTTCTAGTCAAACATTATTTCAATTCCTTTCTATTTGCATTCTATAAAAGAAAAAAAAACAAAAAAAAGCCAACTCTTTTATTTATTTATTATTTTGCTATCTCCTAACAAGGACATAATATTTATGACAAATGTTTTGGAAAATTGCTATAACATATGTATGGATATAAATGAGAAAGAAATGAAAAGAAGAAAAAGTCCAGGTTCCAGAAAGGGTGAGAGAGAAAGGGGAAAAAAAATAATTCTGACAGACAGTAAATGTGTATCTTTTGTTTGGTAATATGGTATCCATGTAATGTCTCTGAAATGGCCTCAGTTAAAGTTCATGCTACATTAGGAAAGCAAAGTGGTTTACATTGAAACTTAATAGAAGTCAATTGTGTTTGAAACATCTGATGCAGAAATAAAACACCTTATGTTTTACGGGAGCGAGGAGCTGCATCTCTGGCACTCGTTCTTCTTTCTAAACACGTGTGCTCCCTCTATCAGTTAGAGATAATCCAGGTCTGGCTCCTGCCCAGCCACTCCTCCTAACCAGAATTCCGTGAGACACGTTGGGCTCCCTGAGCACACTCCTCTCCCTCTTGGGCCACTGAAAGCCTTGAGAGAGAATTAGTTACCATCTTCTACAAATCTAACACCTTCCAAGGGAACATTATTAACAATGAGTATTTTTTTGTTTCATCATCATTTCTTTTCTTTGTGTGGAGAGACCTTGGGTGTTTTCCACCTACATTTTTTTTTCCCTGTTACTTAATGTTTTTTCATGCAAACTTAAAACTCTTGAAGTTCACATCAGAACATGATCTCTAGGGCTGCTGTTGTTTGATACACTTCCCTACACAACCAGAAAATAAAGTTTCACTGACAAATCTACTCTGTTTTGTAGGAAGGTGCGGTCATGAACTGATCCTCCAATTGAACTAAGTTTTCCTGTGGACACCTTCCAATTTCTGCTGCCTTCCACTCAATTACATGCTTATTTTCCTAATCCTCTATTTGACAGGCACAGAGTTTTGCATTTTTGCATTCCAGCTGAAACAGGAACCTCTATTCTTTGCTGCTTTAGATGTGTGCAGGCGTTCACACCTCCAGGGTGTCAGGGGATCTGAACACAGGGAGTCAGGCTATGAGAACATAATCTAGAATTTGCAGGAATTTGTGCACTCCTGCACCCGCTTCTTTCTGGGGGCTGAAAACCAATTCAATTAGCTATTGAAGTGTTCTATTTGGTAGATTAGTTGGGATTTGGATTTTAAGATAGGATTAATGTGTTGTTTTGGGGTTTTTTTCTCTACAATGTAATATGACAATTCTACAAGAGAACTGAAAATATCAAGCAGAACTCCAAATCCAAAGTTCAGTGCTGTCACTATTCCTTCAGTCATCCTCTCTTTAAATGTCAAAACATCTTCATTGGGAACAAGTAACAAACTTTATCTCATCACTTGTGTATATGAGGTTCAAACTGAGTAAGTAAATGACGCATTTGTTTTTGCTTGTCTAATTTAGACAAGTTAATGTGTCAAAATTTATCTGATACTCTCACTTAAAAATAAAAAAAAAAGGAAGGAAAAAAAATTAAGCTTGTCAGCCAGTTATGATTATAAGCATTTAGCTTAATTATTCAAAATAAGGCTTTTATTTTTCAATATAAATCTTCAATTCTAAGAGAAAATTAATCTGAAATGTTGTGAAAATCTGTATATGTTTTTAACAGCTAGCAGTCATTTTACCTAGCAACATTTCCTATGCTTTCAGTGTGTTTTAATTAGATGTTAAGAATACAATTAGGATAGGCCCTCTTTTGCAATTTATGGCGCGTTATTGGAAACCAAGATTGGTTTAGAGTCTTGATCTGTGCAAGAATGGGAGATCAAGTTGTTCTGCTTCATAGACTAATATATTAAATCATATTCTCCTAGCAGCTATTCCTGTTAAATAGAAATTGGTCAGTTCTGTACCTGTTGTCATAAGTAGGAGAGCAAATTATTTTGTGAAACAACCCAAAGAGCGTGGAAAACCTGGTCCAAAAGGGAAAAGTGATAACGCAGTGAACTTCTCACATCAAAATTTTAAACTCTGCTCTAACATTCCCTTTCCTAGGGGATTAATTTCCATGGCACTGAAGCTGTAAGTCACCTTCCATTGCCAGGCTTTTTTGGCACTCTTGGAGGTTTTCCTTTTTTCCTTTGCAAAACTTTGGTGAGTGTATGAAGACAATCTGGTTTGCTGTGCATGAGAAGGTGAGAGGGGTAAAAGTCCCTGAAAAGAGCTGGGGGTGTTGTTCTGCTGACTTCAGTAGAACCTTGCACAGCACAATTTTTCACAAGGAAGAAAATGCTCCAGCCAGAATTAAATGCTGAGCACAGGAACAGAAAGGAGCTTAAGCACTGAGATGGTAGAGAATGTAGAGCTGTATTTTTAAGTTTAGTCCTCTCCACATCATCATGGATGGTCTGGGAGGAAGGGACCTTGTAGATAATCCTGTTTCAACTCCCTGCCATGGGCAAGGACACTTTCCACTCTCCCAGACTGCTCCAAGCCCCGTCCAGTTTGGCCCTGGACACTTCCAGGGATCCAGGGGCAGCCCCAGCTTCTCTGGGCACCCTGTGCCAGGACCTCAGCACCTGCTGAGTGAAGGATTTCTTCCTAACACATCATCTAAACCTCCTCTCTTTTAGTTTAATATCATTCCTCCTAGCCCTATCATTTATGCCCTGAATCATATACCTTGAACATTCTCATTCAAAAATATACAATCAGAAATTTTCTCCTGGTTTTAGCTCTGGCTACTTCAAGCTTTGAGCAGTTTTGGTTTGTTTTTTTTTGTTGTTGTTTTTTTGTTTAGTTTTTTTTTTGGTGGAGGGTTTTTGTGTATGTTTTTTTAACAAAAATATGTTCTTTTCTTTGGATTCCAGCTTTTCTGTACTCATTTGTCCCTTCATTTGGTTTTTTTTAAAANTAGTTTTTTTTTTGGTGGAGGGTTTTTGTGTATGTTTTTTTAACAAAAATATGGGTTTTTTTAGCATTCCAGCTTTTCCTTTTCCGTACTCATTTGTCCCTTCATTTGCTTTTTTTAAAGCATATTTCTAAAATGAACAAGAATGAAATATGAACACGCCTTCCCCACGAGAGTGCAAGTTTGAAACCATTTGAATGCACAGCATAAGGCAGGAATCACAAGTTTTCTCACCATAACATTAATATTGTCATAAAAAACAGACAGTGCTGTGGCTAAATAAGAGTCCTATCTGGATTTTATCAGGTAGGACTTTATTTTTCCTAAAACCAGAGTTCGTGGTATCCCAGAACCAGTTGAATATCTGGTCCTCCCACAAGTGAAAATTTAGGATCTTGAGCAAAAAAAATGATCTAAAACTTGAAAAGAAGATATGGCTTCTGGTTAGAAAAGAGGGGGCTGGGAGTGAGTGGTGTTTTTTCATTTTTTCAGTTTTGGTTGTTTTGTGGTCTTAAGTCCTGGCTTTTGAATACCCAGATTTGACAGTGCTAGAGAATATTGGAAAGTTGTTCCTGGTGGGGAAGGCCGGCCTGCACACCCCAGTTCTGCCATGGTGTGTGCTCCTTGAGTGGGCCCAGCACGAAATCAAAACCTAATGTTGCCAAAAGCCAGAGGAAGAAAGCAATTCCCTGGGCAGACTGGGCCAGCAGTGCAGCCATGGGACAGGAGCCCTTCCTTGCCTGCCCTCCCTGGACATATGCTCAGCTCCTGTGTGAGCCCTGCCCTGCCCCGGGCTGCTGCTGGGGCAGCTGGCTCCCATCAGTGCTGCTGTCAGCAGCAGCCCCAGCCTGCAGCACACTGCTCCTGTGCTCTCCAGCTCCCAGCAGGGCTCCCTGGCCCAATCTGTTGGGCACAGTGAGTATCCCTGAGCAGGAGCCTTTGTCTCTGCTCCCCTTGATCACAGTGACGCCGTCAGTAACTGCAAATACATTTCACGTACGGCATCCACGGGATTCACACAGCACTGCAGATTTTAGTGCTTCCTCGTGCTTTTAAGTTCTCAGCATTGGCTTTGCATGCACCTAGGTTGTGCTACCTCTGCCCTTCATCACTGCAGCTGCAGCATGGCAGGAAATCCTCTCTTTGGGGACCAGTCGCTGCTGTCTCCTTCCTCCTCTCCTAGCCCCACGCTTGAGCAGTGCTGTTCCTTGATTGTGATCTAAATTGTCCTTATCTCATGCCAGACACCGGGATGGCTGCAAGGCATCATTTCCTGCCGGGCACTGCCAGGCACAGAGCATATGCTAGACATCCACGGGCAGATGGGGTTGGTTGGGGCCAGTGAAGCATGAAAAAACAGGGGCCTGGGTAGGAAGAGGCTGAAGAACTCCACAAACTGGTTGAGTGCCACATCCCAAGCAATGTTAACAGCTCATTAACATTCCCTACAGGGCTGGCGGGTCAGCACTAGAGGTCAAAAAAATTAAGGACTATTTTCTTAAGGAAACAGGAGGTAAAGAGGTTTAGATCCATACAGCTGGTGTAGGACACAATGCAAAGATTGGCCTGAAAGAAGGCAAAGGGGAATGCTTCATCTCAGTCTCTGCCTGCTTAACTAGGACCAGCCATCTGCCCATTTTCTACCTGGGATTCTCCCCATGCTGAGCTGAAACTTGCTTCATTATTCAAAGGCAAACTTGCCCAATGGCACAAGATGTTGGGAGGCAGCTGATTCGTGACCTAGCCAAAGACATCGGGAGGAGGGAGCGAGGTTTTCCTTTGAACCAGGCTCTGGAAGCATATGGCAGGCCTTGTACTTCAGGACGTGATCCATATGCTGCTCTTCACTGCCCATATGCTTTCTATATTTTCTGTATTTATTTATTTTAATCGGGATTGAGTCTGTGATCTTGATTTTCCTTTTGCTGCTGGCTGTAATTACATTTGGTTGTGCTACTGGAGGTAAAGGCAACGAGGTTAAAAATGAGCACCAGAGTGTTCAGTTTTGTCCTTTTAACATCATCTTGTCCTGTGCATTTTGTGTCGAGAGTTGTGTTCTGGGTTAATGATCTGTAATGCTGTCAGTTTACATTTCTCCTTGTTGCAGCTCGGAAGTGGAGTTTCATTGACTCAGGGTCAGAGAAGAGACAAGCTCCAACAATAGAGCTGTACAAACATTAACTGATATTCACTGTTTATTGTGGGGTTAGTGGCCATAAATCAGTGTATTCCTATTTCACTGGAAAAAGCAGCAGAATTGAGAAGGCAGCTCCGGATTCTGCCTCCAACCAGTGTGGCAGAATTTGACCTAAGATATTTAAGATTTATAGGCACAAGGAAGCACTATCAGCCACTCTCTTTGTCTCCCTCACTCATACAGGGATATTCTGGCTGCAGCAGGGCAGCATTTCCTGCTCTCTTCAGCTGAGCCCTTCCTGTCCCAAAGGCTACGTGGTGGTGACAGACCCGTTTCCTTCGCTCCCAAATTGATGCTGGGGAGGTCCCACCTGTGCCCTGCACACCTGAGCATGGAGGGTCCCTGCTGGCAACCCCCCAGCCCAGAGGAGCAGCAGCTCCTGAGCACAGCACGGGGCTGTCCTGGTGCCTGGGAGGGTGAGAGGCTCCAGCCCCATCCTCAGTGCCTGTTCCTCCTTCCACACCCCGGCGGGGATGCCCCTGGCACTCCCCACGCAGCAGAGCAGGAGCTGGAACAGCAGCCCCTGCCTGGCATGTCCAGCCTGTGCCCATCTGCAGAAAATCCACCACGATCTAAGCCAAAGTATTTGTGGGAACAATGGGTGTCCAGAACAAAATGAAAGCGTTCTGAAAAGAAGAGCAACATTTTTGTGCATTTAGTGCTTCAGCCTGCAAGAAGTCCTGTTTCCACACTGCTGCTGAAAACAGTCATTCCTCACAGACAAAGGGCTTGAATGCCCAATAATTTTTACCACGTGCTTTTTGTTTTCCTGTGAACCTGCTAAATAATTAGTGGTGAGATCTGGTTTCTTTTTTTATTTCCTCATTTTCATAGGAAAAAAGCTCCTGACAAAATAACTCCTCTTTGATATTGGGGCAAGGGGTACTGATTTTGATTTTGTTTTTATTTGTTTGATTTTTTCCTGTGGGGAAAAAATGCAGCATACTCTGGGTCTGATATTAATGTAACCAGACTCTTTTGAGGATCCTCACCAGTAACTAAATGACTATTCCTCACTTTTTGTTGCATACAAAGAAGAAATGAGCAGATTGGGTATTTCCTGCAAGAAGTGATAACATCTGTGTATTATTGGGGAATATTTAAGTCCTTTATCACTGTGTACTAATTCATGGTAAAATTATTTGGAATTAATGACAGTTTTGTGTGAGCAAAAACAATGTCCTGAATTCTGAGAGGTTTTATCATTGACGTGTTTTTCCACCACAACATTTTTAGACGCTGAGGAGATCTTATGGTATCAAGGACTCAGAACAAAACAAGGGCCTTTTTGCAAGAAGAATCATGTCTAATTTTCATTTAAATCTTGTTCTGAAAAGTATTTATCTATAAATACTTCTGGATTTCAAGTTTGTTATTACTAGAGAATGGAAAGTGCCAAAATACTGCTCACAAGTCTGTTTCTGCTCTCAAAAGGAAGCAGGGGATATTATAAACCTTGCAAAAGAGCTTGCTTTGGTGAGAATATAGAGAGCCTTTTCCAGAATGAAGCTTTAGAAAGAGAACTCTTCATGAGATTTTGGTGGAAGGTGTTTTGGTAGAAAATCAAATATTTAAAACTCAAAGATTTTCTGCTAAGGAGGTATAACATGATTCTCCCAGGATACTGGGGGCCCTGCAACATTGAATTTCCCCTCTTGTACATTCAGACATCACAAAGCTTGAAGCTGATCTTAACAGGGGATATTAAAATATTAACAGCGGCAAAAACTATTTCTAATTTCTACAGTAAAATTTGTATTGGAACTTTCTGCTCTACCCATTCACCTTGACAAATATTTTTTATTTTCATCTCAATTGGGAAGAGAAATCAAATGAAAAAATGCTGGAGTTTCCAGAGCACAAGACTTCCAGTAGGACTCCAGTTAGGAAAGATGGAAAATGTAGGAAAGAATCTGAGTTTCAGTCCTTCTAAGGTTCAGTCATTTCCTGCTTTAACACTTAGGTTATCATATAAATATAGGGTCTCATGTACTTCTTTCTACACTCTTTTGAGTCACAGGATAGAACCCAAATCTTTAACTCATCACAGGATAATTCTCTGGGCAGCCTTCCCTTCCTGTCAGAAGCAGCTGGAGAATGTGGAAACCTCACTTTGGGCTCTACCATCCCAACCTGTGCAAGCCTCAGGCTGCTGCCAAATCCAGTGCTGGTAACGATGGCAGCCATGGCTCTGCTGAGGCTTGAATGAAAACTTCCCTTACAATTCTGGAAACAACATCATTATCTTGCAACACGTTCTGAGAAACTTCGCATTTTAGCTTTGACACAGAAGGTACCCGTGTGTTTTATGGCAAGCCTTGGATGGGAGCTCCCAAGCATAATTGGAAAATAGAGGGCAGAACAAGTCTTGACTGGATTTTAAGGGTCCGTGTGAGGCAGAGTCCTTGATACAAAGCAGAGGGAACACCATGAATGTTTGCTTGGGTGTGTTGCTGTCACACTGAGCAAACTGGTATTGGCCAGGAGGGTTTTGGCACCTGGGCTCAGGTAAGGGCAGAGCAGAGCAGAGTCTGTGCTCTGCAGCCTCAGGGAAATCCATGCTCCTTGTCCACCCTGCACAGCTGGAACTGGGGAAGAGGATGGGAAGCTCTGAGGCCCAGGCTCCCTCTCTCTGGATGGGGTAATTTTCTCTTTGTTCTCTGGGTGAAATTTCAGTGCATCTGTGTCTGTCTCCTCTTTCTCCATTTAAAGGATAAGAAGCAAACAAATCTGAAAATGTCTCCTGCATCTTACAGCAGTGAGCTTTGATTCACACTTCCCTTAATTCACTGCTGTGAAAAATGGGCTGGCATCCTACTGTGAATTTAAATACTCCCAGCCCAGGAATAAATGGATCCCATGGCTCATTTATCTTTCAGATATTAATTAATAGTGGTTAATTGTAGTTATGAACTGCAGCATTCTAGTCTCCAGCATCCATACATTTTATTTAATATATTCTGATTAAGGTGGAGTCAGCGAGTTGGAGAATAATTAAAACAGCTCTTTACCATCAGCTTCTTAGAAAATTTCAGCTTCCTCATGAATTCATAAGATGATTGCATCGGCCTCTTCAGAGAGAGAGAGTTGTTTTGGGGCTGAAGCATGGCAAACACTGTGGGAAGATCCATTTGAACTTGGTTTGCCTGTCCTTGGTGGCACAGACTGACACACCCGCACTTTTCCCAGCCTGGCACTGATGGAATAGCTCTGCACATCTGCAGACTCACAGGATGAAACCAGTTTCCACTCTTCATTCTGTCCCTCCTTTATGCAATGAAATAGTTGATAATAAGCGTAGGGCAGCCCATGCCTGTGAGTTTACAGTACAAGAAAATTCCATGAATGGCTGGTATTAACTTTCTGAAACGTGTTGTTACCCCAGAAAGGACAGGTCATGGTACAGAGCTAAGAAAGTAGTTTGCTTGGATAAAAAGCATTTTCTTCATAGATTCATGGAATAGTTTGGGTTGGAAGGGACCTTAAATATTCCCTCATCCCAATCCCCTGCTACAGGCAGGGACACACTAGGACTTCCACTAGGCCAGATTGCTCCAAATCTGGTATTTTCTTATTTCATTTCCTTTTTCTGGACACAAATAAATGCTATTTTTCTGTGCTTTGAGATTTCTTTTATCAGTGGTGGCACAAGTAGATTTCAGGCTGATGGAAATACAAAATATTGTTCATTTTAATCTGTGTTAGTGAGCTTTGGTTTCAAATCTCACCCCTGATGTTGAGTGCAGAGCTATGTTTGAATCACATCCCATAGCTCTGGGCAAAGTGGGGGTCCATGAAGGCTGGCAGGTGCTAAGGCCCAGCACACTGCAAGTTTTAAGGGTGGTTTCCTGAGGGATTTCCTCCTGAAGGCAGCTATTGTTTGGTTAAGAGACAGCCATATCCACTCTGCTCCCAGTGGCATCCTGAAACACTTGCAACCCAGAAAAAATGATGACTCCAGAACTGATTTGATGATAAAGTTTCCCCCCACCCGTCACAAATGCTTGTGGCTGAGCTCTGGCAGGGAGATGTCCTGTTGGAAACTGAACTTGGTTCATCTGGGCTCTGCTGGGAACCCCGTGTTCAAGATAAACATGAGAGTGCTCTTTGAAGTTGTTTGCTCATCAAAAGCACAGTTACTTTGTTTGTATTATGCTTGATACTCCCATGAGATGTAATTCAATTTATGGTATAAAATCTTGGCAAGAGGAGGCAGTTTAGAAAGAAAAATCCCCCTCAAACCAAACAAAACCCCCTTTATGCTGCTGGGAAGGTGGGAATATCGTCCTCTGAGTCCCTCAGATGTTTCTTTTCATAGCATTTAACAGATTTTAATTTTACTTTTGTGTTGTCTATATGAAAAATCTTCCTCCTGTCTCCAATATGAGTCTTTTGGGCTAAGTTATGTGAATTCACTTGAGGTTTTAAGCTTGGCCAGGACTTTATTGTGTTACTAATGTGGTGGTTGTGCTTTGGTGATCTCTGACTGCCACTGCTGTAGGAGTAAAAATTCCCCTATGCCAACGATCATTCACTCCTTCTCTCTCTGTATCCCATGGAATGGATGTTAGTGATGTACCTTTGATGGTAGTTTTCAGATTTGAAAATTATCCTGTTATACAAAATCTGAGATGGGTGAAATAGAAGCTGCAAGAGGCATAATGGAAATGTGAGAGGATGGGAATAAGTTCTGCTCCTGGAGAAAGCATCGTCCATCCTCACATGTTTTATCATACATGCATAAATACTGATGGCTGAAGGTGTTTGAAATGTACTTTTATCGAGATCATAGTTTCAGCTCATAGCTCAATTATCAAGTTTTATTAGTGAACAGAAGTTTAGACTTTATTTTTCCCTATTCATAATTTGAAGAAACCTTAACCAAACAACAACCAAGTGAAAGCATATTGGAAGTAAGTCACAGGAATGAACTGGTCACTCTGAAAGGTAATTTTCTAAGTTTTTGTGCAGATGCAATCAATCTCCAACTGTAACAAATCTGCGAGTCCCAGCAATTTGTAGCAAGATGGGTACTATATGCATAAATATGTATATTAATATATAATCTCTCTAAGTGTGTAAAAATGCACTCTGAGCAGTCATAACTGAACTGAGGGACATTTGTCATCACTAGGGACATGAATAGGAAAGGAAAATTACTTTTTTTCCTCATAGTGTGCTTTTTTTTTCCTTTGAGAGAAATGATACATTCCCTGCCTCTTTCTCATCTACATTACTGATAATTGATACATCTGAAGAAATACTGGGAAATTAAACATAATTTTAAGCTTCTTCATTGCCTTCTGAGAATCTAAAAGTAATTTGCTTTTAGTAAAGAATTCAAGAAGGATGTCACTGTCCCAAAACTGGTCGTCATCGTAACAATGATAATTTTTTTAAAAGGCGAGACATCTAAATCATAGAAAAGCTAAGCTCAGGATTTTCAGAGCACTTTAAGTACATAATTTTTGTGGTTGTTTGCTTTGAGTTGCTTAATGTAGTCATCTAAAATTCAAGACTCCTAAAATCACTCCATGGAATCGCTCCATCACTACATGGATTTTGCCCAAGATCACAGTGGGAGTCTGTAATGCTGCTGGGCCCAGAACCTGCACGCTGATTCTGACCTTGCTTAAGCTAATCTTAAATCTTCTATAGTTATAAATGTCAGTATATTTGCTTTTTGTACAAAATTACTGTCACCAAGATTAAAATTCACATTTCCAGACTTTTCATCCTGTGCTTTAGCTCAGCAGAAAATAATTCTTTCTCCATATGCTATTTTTTGGATGCGCTTTAAAATCAGATACTTATCTCAGTCTTCTTTTGGCAAAAGTGAACTGGAAATCCCAGCTGGAGATTTCTATTCTGGCTGTGTCAGAAATGTCTTGGGAGCAGCTTTCTTTGCAGTGTTTCAGTGCTGCTCATTCTGCTCCCATTCACAATATCAGGAAGTACAAAACAAAATTTACATTCTGGTGTTTTAGACTAAGGGAAATCTCCTTGATTGGTTTAGAGGTGGCTGAGAACACTCATGTTTTTAAATAGAGCTGTGTAGCTGGAGACAAGCTCACAAGTGATTTTTATTTTCTTTCTGTTTACCTCAGACAGAACACCAAGGGTAAATTTACACCAGAGATAACTAATAGAGGTCTTAAGTTCATAGTCAGTCATTTGACAGTCAGGGTGTTGTGCATGAAGCTGTTTTGTCTTTCTGATTCCATATTTCTATGTGCATGCACAGGTTGTGATGATGCAAGGAGGTAAAGCTCAATTTAGATGTTTCACCTTGTTGATAAAACCATCCCTTTTTCAAACAGATTGGACTCACTACTTGTCTAACCATGAATTTCTCCTTTATTATGATGTTAATAATGATCCAAAATATCCTTTAATCTCTCAAGAATGCCTCCTTTCCTTGTGTAAGAAGAGCACTCAGATTTTTTCTGTGTCTCGTAGCTGTGGTTCAGCCCAAGGGAGGTGAGAGAATGTGCTGCTTCAAAGGTGATTCAAGTGAGCCTAATGTTTTCAGAGTCTTTTCATTTTCAACAAGGACCTCCTGAATCTTGGTTTATCCCCAGGTGTTTCCACTGACAAATGACTGGCTCTGAGAACAACCACGTGTGTTCTGCTAATGGGAGACAGCACTGGCATGCTCCTCAAAACTCTGTGTACAGCCTGGCTCTTCTCCTATCCCAGCTTGATTTACTTGGAGTGTTATCTTGGAGGGAGCTGGCTCTGAAAATGAGAGTAGGTGGAAAAAGTTTCACTGAAAAGAACAAATTAATGTTTCCTGTCTTCCATCCACACAGACTCTTTTGGACAGAGCTTCTGCTGAGGTGTGTACCATATGTAAGTACTCTTTAAAGCTGGTTACTCTCTGGTGTCATGACCTAGAGAACAAACGCAGAGTTGTTGAGTGGATAAGCTGCAGGTTTTTCCCTTCTTCTTTGCCCAGTATTTCTTAATTTCTCCATTCACGTCTTAGTCCTGTGGGGATTTTTTGCATGGGACATCAAACAGAAATTTTGGTTCTGTACTGCCAGTGAAAATCAGGATTCACCTGTGAATCAGTAGGCTCGGCGTTAAGCCAGGAGGCAACAATAAAAACCCATTGCCTACAGCTGGGCACTTTGTAAAATATGCAGCTGTGAGAGGGGCTGGAGGCCTACTGGGACCCTTTCAGCCAGCTCTGACCAGCTTTGGATGACTGTCCTGTCTGCCCACAAAGGGCTGATGTGGCAGCATTTTATCCTCTTGTTCTGGCACTCCTGAGGGATCAGCATAAGAACCACATTGTGGTGGGATTATGAGTGTCCCTGCACCTTTCTTTGGCTTTGCATGTTTCCTAATACAAGTAGTGTCAACAGAGCTCAAAAAACAGTGACTTATTTCATGGCAATGATTGCTGTGGCTCACAAGCTTGCAGGATATGGGTCAAGATTATTTGGAAATCTACAATAAAAAAAAGCATTTTTACTTCAAAAGAAGGTCCTGATTATGACCTATTAGCTTGATTGTGGAAATTAGAATTGTTCTTACATTGCTAATACCTTAATTTGTTGTCTTGGAATTTCAGCTTTTGCAAATAATTTCTCATTTGACAAAAAAGCACCCTCACTTGCTGTCCTCTAGTGCCTTCCATAAGGCCCATCCATTCTTGGCTGAGGAGTGAGATTTGAGCACTCTTGAGAGGGTTTGGTGCTGTGTTCATGCTGCAAAAATGAGGGATATTCCCAGCCTGGCTTTATCACTGGCTGTCCTATTCTGCCTCCCTCTTCCTTGTCAGTTCATTTAGCTAATTCCTTTCTTCTTAAATTACTCCCTTCTGCTTAACAACTTTCACAACTTGTTTGCAACCACCCGCAGTCATTGTGGTTGTGTATTCTTTTCTTGGGGATATATTAGACTGTTTATTTAGGCTGAAAGCTGCGAAGGGAAGGTTTGCAACTGTGTTTTCATGCTGTCTAACACCACCAGAGCCTGACCATTGTTTGTTTCAAAACAGCCTACAATAAAAACAATTGATGTTGCGTGCATTCATCAACAAAAGTAATAAAGCAGTTGTAACTAAATCCCTTTATTTATTACGTTGTTGCGCCCCAAGACTCTGTGAATGGGCCAGAGAAAGGCAAATGCGGCCCACAGAGATTTCACAGAGCAATTGTTGCTCTGAAGAGCCCATTTCACCTGCTCTCCCCTCCTCGCTCATTCCCGTCAGCGTCTCCGCTTGGAGCTTCTGCTCCAGGCTCCAATCAAGCGAGCACCCAAATTCCTAGAGGTACCATTTTGCAGCAATATGAGCCTAATTGTTTCTAGATTGAATATTTTCATGGGGTATCAGTCTCAGTGTTCCTGGAATTAGCATGCTCACTGAAGGATTGAAGATGCTTATCGGGCCCGACAGCTTTAGTGTCAGCGGGATCACCGGCAGCGCCGCGAAGCTGCGCTGGGCTGGCGACAATATTTATCTATGCGGAATGGAGACATATGGCCAGAATCATCCGCTCCCTTTCCTCAGTAATTAAAACATCTGGGAGCACAAAAGGGCTGTAAGAATAAAAAAAAAAAACCCTCTCTCTGCTAAATAAAACAGGAGCATGGTGCCTTTACATAATTGCCGAGGCTTTCTCTTGCTGTCGTGGCGGCGTCTCTGGAGGACCAACCTTCCCTAATGTTTTTTGAATGTGTGACGGTCAATAGAAGCACAAACTGAGCTGAGCACGGCGCTCAAACTTTTTATTAATACTGTATCTTACTTTATTTTCCAAAGGATGGATTTGAATGCTCCTGAGAGGCATTGCGGATTATTTAAGGAGTAGCAAAAGCATACTGAAGTCATCAACTGTTTTACAGACCGTGATTACACAGTGATAGCTTTCTGTGTCTGGAGTATTCTGCAGATATATCTTTGATAAACACTATTTCACTGAGAGCTTTAAGGTTCAACTTCAGACCAGGGCAGCATGATGACAGCTGTTATCATTTGATGGATATTCAGTACAGTGTGTGAAGTGTGTTTAATACAGTTTTATGTAATTTTCAGAGATTATGTGTCCCAAGCACAAAGCCATCTCAAAATGAAGTAATTGTCTGACTACTTGGCCCTTGTGAAATCCCCAGCAGAGCTGTGCGGTCCCAGCCTTGCAGGGCTGGACTTCAGAAGAGAAATCTTATTTTTGATATAAAACACTTTTAAATCTTAAAATTTGTCATCTGCAGAGATGGGCAGCCATTTTGAGAGTTACTGTTGTTTTATTGTGTACCGGGCTCACAATGTAGTGCTTTGAAGATATTTTCTTTGTCTTTTTTTTTTTTTTTTGATGGAGTAAGATCACAGAATTTTTAAGGTTGAAAAAGACCTTAAAGATCAACAAGTCTGTCAGCCCAGCACCGTGATTTGAGTGGATGTTATTCATAAGCAAGTACCTGAATAACATCTCATCCACATTTTGCTGACAGTGGTGAATTTACCCAGCATCTCCTGAGAGAGGACTGAGAAACTGAGGCAAAGGGGTGGAATAGAATTGCCCACAAACACATAAAAATCTGTGCCTAAGGTGGCTAAATTGAATTAAGCTCCTCTGAGGCACCTCCTGTGACAGCTTTGTGTTTTGAAACTACAGCTGAGCAGTACGCAGTGCTCCCACCAAGGAACCAGACTAGAGGGTCATAATGAATTTTATCTTCAAATCTGTGCAAGTAAAAACCCACTACCAATGAGGAGTGATACCACAGCCAGTTTCTGTAGAATTGCTCCTTGCTAGGCCCTGGTCTGTGATATCTGCACCTGTGTAACACAGCTGAGCCAAGCACAGCCTGAGCTGCTGGTGGGGATGAGTGCCCTCACCTGCTGCTGGGGCTCACAGCCCCTCCCTGATTCCTTCAGAGGAGGAGTTTGGTGCCAGCTCCTCCATGGCTGAAGTGAGAGTGCAACCTCCTTGCCTCTTATGTGTCTTCTGGATTTAAAAACATTTCCAAAAAGTGGTGGTGCTTGGGTACCTTTCCTTTCCATGCTCTGGCAGTGTTACAGCAGCAGCTCTTGGCATCTGGAGACCGCTTTTACAACTGCTCCAAGGTAAGGGGAGTTATGGATGGGGCTGAAGTTTGTTCCTGTGTGAAGGAGCATTTCCTGCCTCCAGTTTCTCTTTTGGAACCCTCTGTGGGTGCCTGAGGAAACCTCAGCTTGTCATGTCTGGTTTGTGTGGAGCAGGAAGAGGTAGTGCCCAGGGTCTGAGGTATGTAGGTGATAGTGTTATGGCTTCAATTTTCAGAAGTGCTGTAAGGAGGGACATGGATGAAAGGCTGATTTAGGGAGATGGATAAAATGGAAGCAGAGGGGAGAAGCGGATTAAGTTCTTTGCTGGGAATTTAGAGAAGAACATGGAAATGCAGAATCTGAGTGCTGCTGCTGTTTAGTTTGCACTTCACACTTGCTTCCAACAGTACTCAAGCAAACTAAATTGGGAGCCATTGGCAGTAATATCCAGATTAGCTTTAATGTAGTACTGGGAGGCTTTGCAGTGTAGCACCTCTGCACTAATTTAGCTCTTTGTCAATGAAATGAGCTCTTGTGATGTTTCCAGTAACTGAACTGGCTTCTTGACCTGGCTGGGTCCTGCCGTGCTGCATCAAGCTTGGGCAGCACAGCTTGGCTCAGAAGTGAGGCATGTAAGGAGGGAGACTTGGGCATTCTCATTATCCATATTTCTGATTTGTTACTTCTCCTCCATACATCTTATGGCTTCTTTTAGCTGAAGGTAGCTCTCCCTGCAGTGTTAGCAGCTATTGCATTTTGTAGAATACCCCAGATAATGACAAGTGATCTTTTTCCTAAAGAAAACTTATCCCAGTAGAGGTCTAATCCAATATACTTATATGACAAACAGCTGAAGCCTTGAAAATGTCTAGCTAGCTCAAAGATTCAATTAAATCCAGCCCAGTTCTAGGTGTACTTCCTAATTAAGGTATTTGACATCCACACAGACATAAATATTTATACTCAGTAGAACCTATCCCAAACAGCAAAACAAATTATTCTGACAACATGGAAAACATGAATGCTCTCCATGGCTCTATTATCTGCACGCATAGCTTAAGTTTCAGCAGCTGTCATTTTAAAAACTGTGGAAGAAGCTGTCAGATGTGTTTGGGAGAAGGCTGACAGTATGAGGGAAGGTGATAGTTTTAGTGGGAATGGAACAAGAATTCTGCAAGCAGCATCGTGGACCCAATTCTGACCTCACTTTCTTAGGCTCAACAATCCAGGCCATATTCTCAGAAATTTCATCTTTTACCCTGTCTGGGTGCCACAACAACCCTGACAGCACATACAAATATGGCAACAGGTCATTTTTACCTTGGGAATTGTGAATATTTGTTTGGTGGGTTCCATGTTGCTGCCTCTTGTTCTCTGGCCAGTAACCTCAGCCAGATGTGTGCTACATGTCTATGTTTCCTGGTTTCCTAACAAATCCAGAAACCATCCATTTCCTCATAAATTCCAGTGTTATCAACCCATAATTCCTGCAGCCCCACAGTCTAGTACAGACAAGCACTTTGCAAGATATTTTGGGGCTGTATTTTTCTGCTTGCTTTGGAAGTTAAAGTTACTGGCATGAACAGAGTTCTTAAATTATAGCATTAGTTAATTTTCCCTGGAGACTCGGGATCCTAAACTATCCCAATTCTGTATTTCAGGCTCTATTAAATGGCATTATGAGGGTGGTCATGATTTAACATTCTTCTGGCTGGTGTAAACAAGGGATCTTGGATTTGGAAAGACCCCAGTGTTCAAACAAAAAAATAAATCTCAGAAGAAAGGTTCAGAACCAAGATGCATACAAGATTAGGTGTTTCTGCTTTGTTTACCAGCCTTCATTTAACCCCTAATTTTTGTTTTCCCCTGTGCTTTGCTGTTGAAAATGGGATTAAAAAAAGCAAACCCAAATC
The DNA here is from genome assembly GCA_013397245.1 of Thryothorus ludovicianus. Lineage (NCBI taxonomy): Eukaryota > Metazoa > Chordata > Aves > Passeriformes > Certhiidae > Thryothorus > Thryothorus ludovicianus. The sequence goes on along the minus strand of VZTB01017146.1, from coordinate 880,386 downwards.
TGGGGACATCTCATAGAATAGAACACACTTGCATTTATTTTATTTATTTAACAACAGACATCTATTTTTAAAGCAGTCAGTATTCACTCACATCCCTGCTTCCAAGCAGGAAGAACACTGGTCATAAATAGTGTAATAGACTTGGTGCCAGGTGAGCATCTGCATATTTTTTCCATTTGCCTCCCTTTGTGCTGGTGATGCTCCAGGATCCCAGAACTCTGTCCCTATCCTCCCCTCTGCTTCTGTGGTCACTTATGGAGTGGCCACCCCTTTATCCATCCCACCTTTGCTGTTCCCTGCATGAATACCCCAAGCTCTCACGTTGACCTCTGCTCCTTGTAGGAGAATCCAAACCTGTGGTGCTGCCAGCTTGGAGCAGGGCAAGGGAGAGGAAAGGAAGGGATACTCCCAGGGAAAAATCTATTTGTCTTGATGCCTTTTTGGGGCTACCTAAAAACAGAGCCAAACAAAATTAGGAGAATAAAAAGCAGTTTTATTTATTGAAGGGCCTTCAGGTGCATTTGGGCAGATGAAGCCTCCCAGGTGCTACATCCAAAATGGACCACGGGTCATGGGATTTTCACACTTTTATCAGTTTGTTCCATTTGCATATTGGGGGTTAATCTTCCAATTACAGCTCCAGGTAAAGAAGTAATTTACCCCAAGTTTGCTCCCCAACTCACTTTTGTTTGCATTTCTCAGGGCCTGAGGCACTGAGGTAACCTCAATTCCCAGGCCTAGTGAGGAATTGTAGTATCTGACTAAAATGGGAAAGCAGTAGTTAGCACTCAGTATGGAGTTTAGAGTCATACACTACAGAATTGTAGGATTACAAATATATGGAAAATAGAAAAGCTAAAATCCTAAGGCATCAGTGTCCTTTTCCCCAGGCACATTTGGAGGAACACAGCATACGGACCCCTGTGGGGATGTTTATCAGAGTGCAGGGTGGAAAAGCCTGCCCAGGCTTTTCTAGGAGCTGTTCCTTGGGAGAGCAGCCTGGATTTACACTGCTGGTTAGTGTTAACATTGCCTCTGTGAGCAATGGGGGAATTGTAGTAAATCTTCCAAGAATGGAGAGCTGGTTTCATCTTGTTTGACACATTGTTTCCTGATAAGAGCTGCTGGGAAAATACTTCAGTTTTCTTGTCAGACCAAGCTAGCTGAGTTGCCAGGAGAGACTCTGAATCCACAAGGTCCTGAAAAAGAAATTTAAACAGCCATGCTGTGGAGGGAGGGAGCAGTGATGTGTGAAATGGCTGAACACCAGGGGCAACTATCTGAAGTACAGATAAATGTAAAAGCATGTGGAAATCTCTCTTTGTCTCTGCTTGACAAAGAAAGGTGAAGCTTTTAATTTTCTCTGTGATTCCTGGTTACTGTTGCTGTTTCCCCAGTTGTGCCTCCAGGTGGGGCTGGGGTGTTTGATCCTGACTGAAATTTGCAGTACCCAAAAACTCCAAACAAGGGACTTGTTCACCTGGAGAAACTTTGGAGAGCCAAAGTGGCTCAAATGATGCTGTGTAGTTTACAGGCAATAAGGAAAAGGACACAAAAGCAGTACAAGAATGTGATTTATTTTTTATTTTTGGTGGGGGTTTGAAGGGATTTGTGTTCATTGTAGCTTAGTTGTGCTGCAAGTCTGTTCCTTATGTTATAGTTCGTGTTCCCATGCATCCCAAGATTTCTCATAATCCCCCTGATGCTTCTTGGAATCACAGTCTTCATTGCAGAACGTTGTTTTGCAAGTGTGGGAGTGTGTGCCAGCAAACACAGAGGCTTCTGTCCTGAAAACCCAAAGCTTGGATAATTCTTGAGCTCTTTTTGTGTGTATGAAGTTAAACATTGCTTAGGTTTCGGTGGCAAACCTGCACTAAAAATTTATGCCAACCTGTGTTGCAGCCCACAGCCTGTGCACGGGCTCAACAGGACTTGATGGTTGGTTTTTGACTGAAGTCCTTTCAGAGTCTGAAATTCAAGGGCTGCAAGCTCAGATAAAAGTAAACAGACTTTCCATGAACCATGGTGAACTGAAGCCATTATTCTCAGCAAAACTCACACTGAGTGGTGTTCAGCCCTGAACTGCAATGACTCCAGCAGAGAGTGAGCATTTTCTGTAAAACAATTGTGGATTTTATTTTTGGCATCTCTGAAAATCCAGCCATGGGTATAGGTGTGTAGCGAGGATTTATTTGCCACCTGACCTGCAAAGTATTTTCTGTGGATACAGCATGGGAAAGAAATTAAAATATGAGTGTGGAGAGGGATATGATTTCATCATATCTATGTGAAGTCAGAAATACATCTTCATACCCTGTGAACATTTCTTTTCAATCTGAGTTTCTAGTTGCAAGAAAGGATAAACACTTTTGAAAGAGCACACTCATGACAGACACACACAGTGACAAACTTTTAAAAAATACATGTCCCTAATTTTCTGAGCAGCTGTTTAAAACTAGATACATGTCAAAAATTACCTTAGTGATGTCAGCTCAGCCTTTTGCATTTTTCACTACCTGTCCCTGGGCAAATTCTGATCCACCACCCTGCACAATCAGAGATGTGTTTCTTCTACAAATTAAAGTAGTTAAGCAAAATGAGAGCTTGAATAGAAAAGTTTATAAATTAGCTATGAAGTTCTGTAAACATGTTTGTGGGGTTTTTTTTGTTTGTTTTTTTTTTTTCTTTTTGAAGACTTAATTGCAGCTCTAAATGTTTAATTCAGAGATTTCAGCAGCAGACATAGCTAAGGGTTCTGATGGAGCTGCTGCAGCACAGCCTCCTGTCTGTCAAATGGACAGTGCTCCCAGAAAAAACAACCCAGATTCCCCAAAAGACATCTGTGTCAAATTGATGATGAGCTCGACTGGCATCTTAGAAAGATCTTGAGATGGCAAGATTAACCCTCAAATGGCCTGGGAGGCAAAGGGCATGGCATTTGAAAAGAGGGCCACACACAGGACTTGGCAGGTGGAAAAACCTGCAAGACTCAGCTAAATTCAAGTCTTCTTTGGAAATAATAACTTTGGAACTGGGGGAGGGGATGCAGGTAATGCTGTTGGCTCTCCCTGGTTTTCCTTGGGATGGTACAGGATTTTAGGATGTGTTTTCTATGTAAATAGCCACTGTGGAGTGCTTCATGGAAGTTGCAGGCTGTGTAATGTTTTTCAGGCAATATGTTGGAAAGTCCCAAACACAGAACCCTAAAATACGCTGAGCTGGAGGGGTCTCACAAGAATCATCAAGTCCAGGTCCTGGCTCTCCACAGGACAACACCAAAAATCTCAGCCTGTCCCTGAGGGTGTCTTCCAAGCACTGCTGGAGCTCTGGCAGCCTTGGGGCTGTGACGCTGCCCTGGGGAGCCTGGGCAGTGCCTGCCACCCTCTGGGGAGGAGCCTTTTCCTATCATCCACCAAACCCTCCCATGGCACAGCACCTGTGCCATTCTCTTGGGTCCTGTCCCTGGTCACAGAGAGCAGAGATCAGAGCTGTCCTTTGGGAGGAGCTGCAGCCCCCGTTGAGGTCTGGCCTCAGCTCCTCCTCGTGTGGCTTTCCCTCTAGACCCTTCATGTCCTAGTGCTCCTCCTTTGGACACTCTGTAGTAAATTTATGCTTTTTTTATACTGTAGTGCCCAAAACTGCACCCAGGACTAGAGCTGAGGCAGCACCAGCACATCCTCCTGCTTTTCTCCAAACTGGAGAAATCCATCATGGCTGGCCCTTGGTGCTGCTCTGGTGCCACCAGATACTAATGAGCCACCTTAAAAATTCAACAGTAGCTCCTTAATGTTTCCCTGAAGGAAAATAAAGCCCACGAAAGACCAACAATTGCCCTGATAGTCAAGGGAGAGCAGTTGCCTGTGTTTGAATTTCCTCGTGTTTGAGTTTCTGTGCTTGTGTAGTGTCAGCAGTGTGACTCCTGGAATGGAAGGAGCCAGCTCCTCCACTGGTGTGTACTGGTGGGTCTCTGCTGCTGTCACTGGAGCAAGAGTTATTTACACCAGAGGAAGAGCTGACCTTCATAAATTGTAAATAGTCTTTGACAGAAATATGTATCCGTGGCCTTGTCAGCTCTCAAAGGTTTTGTCAGTGTTGGTCTGCTGGTAAATGTACTGGCAAACTTCCTCTAGCAGAGCCAGCAAAATCTTGTCCTTCCTGGCCTCATATTCCAGCATCTCCAGTAAGAACATTCCAATATCTGCAGTAAGAAACTCAAAGAGCCCCATCTGACCCAAAGTGAGTTCTGCTGTTGTCATTGCATCCATGGCATAGTGATGCTCATTGGAAACTCTGTGTCCCTGCATTTCTCAGTGTCTGGATTCTTAGCGAAATTGTGCATTGTAGGTATGACTTGATGTCTGTAATAACTCCACCACTGGAAGAAATTGACTGTCTCAGTGAATTTAGCTTTGTTTCCAAGGCTTGCCAGTGTTTATAGAGCTGTGAAAAAAAAAAACAAAACAACAAAAACATTCTGGACATAAGGAGATAATCATATGTCTTTTAAACATTATTTTTAGGTCTCATAAAAATATAGGCAAAGATTTGGGGTTTTCTCTCATGGTAGTCACTGGCTTCAGTTTGGAAATAGTCTTTGGAAACCAAATGTAAATTTTTTGCAAGTCTTATGTTGCTTGTGGTGTTATGACAGCGTTAGAGCCCCTTGTGCTTCCCCTGTTCCTTGGGAATTAATCAAAGTGTGCCTGACATTTTCTGAGGATCAAAATAGATACTTAATAGTGGATAAATACAGAGATTGTTTTATTCCTAAAAATGAGCAATAAATTGCCTAGAAACAGTCGCTGAGAATGTAAAAATTATTTAATACCTATTAGGCAGAAGCTGATGGACCTCAAGGCACTTTATTAACGAGGAACACGGCTCCCACATAGTGTTGTGATTGATATGAGTGTCTCCATGTACAGATGTGAAATACTAATGGAGGCTTCAGGAGAAGAGTTAGAGCTCTCCTGGGGATTTATCACATTGCTTCTGACTGGGGAGAAGCAGAAGTTAACAGCCAGTTGTAAAGGCTCTTGCAGGTTTTCTCACCTGCTGTATATACTTGTTTAAGAAACAACAGGTTTATTGAAGAGAAAATGGACTCTGAAAATATGAAGTTTTATGAAAAAATGCATTCAGAAAAATTTGAGGACATATGAATTCCAAACGAGAGCTTCTCAGAGTAGAAATCTCTAAAGTTTACAAGTTTCGTTTGGGGCTGCAGGATGAGATCAGGAGTAAACAGAACTGGAAGCTGGAAATTGGGCAGGCAAATGCAGCTCTGCAGCCTTCAGAGAGCCCTTCTGGCAGCCTGGATGGTGCCCGGGAGAATCCTGGCTGTGATGGAGAGCCAGGGCATGAGCTGCAGCCATTTCAGATAAATGTTTCCTATTGGTCTGTTCACTGGCATCATAAATACAGGTGACCAGAGCATTATCCTCTGTGTCAGGGCATCCACCAGCTCTGGGTTTGCGGGTCATTAATATCTCAAAGTTCTAAACTGGCACAGACCACAGCGGTTTGCAGCATGTGAATTAGATCAATTAATTTCCAACCCAAACCTAATGGGCATTTTAGAAAAGGATTTAATGTCTCATTTACTCTCTACAGTTATCTTGTTAAATGCCAATTAAGTATCTAAATATTTCTTACAACCTTAATGAATTACAATATAAGTAATAAATGATCATGAGTTTTTGCTAACATGCTGAAGTCTGCTGTTAACTTGAGGAAGTGAACATTAAATTTTCTTAGGACAGTTGTTTGTGCCAGCAAAAGAATTATTTTTAATAACACTGTAATTTTAAAGTAATATAACTGGTAGACTACAGTCTCTTTTTTTTCTTTTTTTTGGTCCAGTAGGATAATGTCAACAAGAAAAAGTTGAGATTGCTCTTTAAAGGTCACATGTTTGAAAAAGTTCTTAAACTTATTTTTCTGCTAAATTTTGCAAATACTTCTATTTTTTCCAATTAGTCAGTGATGTAATTAGCCCCATTTTCACATGCAGTTGCACAGCTAAACTGGAAACCTGGCCCCACATTTTCAAACTGATGAAAATATTATTGTGGAATTTCAGAGTGCAGTAGCACAAATATATTTTTCCAAGTGTATTTGGTGTCCTCCAAAAAATCTGTGACTTTTTAATTTTTTTTTTTTTATTATTTGCATGAACTACAACAGAATATATATGAGTACGCAGGTACAAAGAAAATACTTGGAGGTGATTTCTCCCCCATTTATATTTGGGCTCCATCCTTTCTTTCTATTATTTGAGAACCGTATGCAAACATCAAGGAGGTGATTTTTAATCAATCCTTTCTGTTATCCTCGAAGAGAAGGAAATCTCCTTCTTTGGGACAAGCTGGGTTATGCCAAGGTAAGAGGTGCATAGAGCTGCAAAATCCTGCAGGCAGGGTCAGGTGGGGTGAGGCAAAGGACAGGAGCTCCCCAAGCCTGTGAGTAACCCCTGGAGTGAAACCTGGGCTGCACAGATTCCATGATCATGGTGCTGTGGGGTTCTGGACCTATTGCAGCGAAAGATCTTTCACTCTTCCGAGGCCTTGGTCCTTCTGATGAAGTGGATGTGAATAAATTAACTTGGTAAAGCCACAAAGGACACTGTTCCTGCAATAATTTATTCCCCCCAGAGCAGCCTCAGGTTGCAGCAGGATGGGGGCCTGTGGCTGGCACTGGGATTTGGAGAGTGGCTGAGTCCCTGGGCAATGGGAGCTGTGCCTTGCAGCCATGCCCACAGCTTTCTGTTCCTACAGCAGAGCTCTTGCCAAAGCTGGCTTGTGGCTTTTTGTGCTTTGTTCCCAGATTAGGAGCTCTTAGGAGTATTCTGCAGGTATTGTTTCTAAGCAGCGTCTCTGTGCATTGTATTAAAGAGAATGCAAAGGGATTTCACCTCCTGTGCTGTATTAAAGAGAGTACAAAGGTATTTTCAGAGTCTCTTTCCTTTGAGCATTGTCCTCCCTATTTATGTCAGCAATTAGTTTATTCTTTAAAGGAGGGGAATAGAAAAAGCAGCACACAAGCACTCAAACTGTGCAGCTCCCTAAGTGCTTTTTTCCAATTTATGAAACAAACAAAACAAAAAAATTCCCTGCGAAGTTAAACTAATATGAAACAGCCCCAGCATTTGAACTTGTCGCACGAAGCTGGTTTAAATTTTAATGTGAGCTCTGGAGTAGATTTGTGTAAGGCAAGGTAAAGCAAGTCCCATGAAATATTGATTCTGTACATTTTCTTATGAATTTTTATACTCCAATTTAGTAAATTTTTCATCTCGCCTGCACTTAGAGGTTGCCTATAAAGTCGTTACTACCAATTGTATTAACTGTTGTAAATAAATCATCTTGGTTTGGGCTATTTGTATGAACATGGGCCGACAGGGCCTGGTTTTGTTTGAGCTGTGGCGTGTTATGGCCTTAGTCTGAAAGGGCTAAAAAGGGATTATCAAAATTTAAAATCCGTCATGGCACAGTGGCAGGGCTGCAAAGCCCAGGAGCATCTGTCAGAGGCAGGAATTTTCCTTCTGCGTGTCCCACCTGGATCAGACAAAGCAGCAGGGAGGGGTCTCCAGCAGGAAGGTTGTTTTCTGTTCTATGTCAGGAGAAAATGAGGTGGGAGGGGTGGCATTATATCCTTATAGCTGCTTTGCTCCATTGAAGAGAAGAATAAAAATTACAAATCTCCAAATGTTTGCAATTCTTAGGTATAGCTTCACTTTGCAAGGTGTTTTCTTTAAAATGCCACCTGCAAAGGGACATTAGAACACCTGATTCAAGGGAAATCAGTGAGGGAAAATTTTTCCTTTGGCAGTTTCAAGCCTCTAAATCCCAGTTATCTCTACTCAGAGCTCGATCATGAGCTAACTAATATCCTCCATCAAACCTAGCTCAGATGTTCACACTGCCTCCTCATCTCTAATTATAACATATTAAGTGGGTAGGTAGGCAAGATTCTGTTCTACTTTGTGTCTCTGTATGAAACACAGAGAAACACAGGTTTTCTGATGCCTTTCCTTTTAAAATAATATTTGCAAAACAGCTTCTAAAATGTTACATAACATTCAGCTGAATAAGCCTAATGATTTCTTTTCTATGAGCAATTCCACTGGTGCGTTTGGCTGCTTAACAGAAGCACAGCATGAGAGCTTCAAGGTGTTTAAATGGTCTCATTGTTAATTTTGAACTGCATTCCAATTAATGCATTTTTTTTTTGTTTTTAATTTACTATTCAGTGCTCCTCTTCTCTTGAAACTCTAACTTCAGCAGCACTCTGAGCTGAAGGCTGTTCATGTCTGGGCTCTGCTGTAGACACAAGTGAAGGCTGTGAGCTATTAAAGTTGTTGCAGCTCTTTGAGTCATAAATGTCAGCAATCATTTGATGAGGGCCTGACTCGAAGCAAGTTTTTGTATGTGCTTATACCCTGTAGTCTTGAGAGATGCTTAAATATCTCCTTAAAGCTGGAGTATATGCTTCAGCGTTCTGAAGATGGATGACATGAATGTGGCTTGCTGTGGTTGATGTATAAATAAGAACAGATGGTTTCTCCAGATTCTAGTTAATGGCAATTAAACTCTAATTTGTTATTTTATACAGAACAAATCTCTGTTAAATTTCTGGCTTTGTAAATATTCTGAAACAATGCTTTTTGAGATACTGTCATGAATGTTTGGGCTATTTTGAGATAAATCTTATGGTAATTTGATAACAAAATATATCAGGTGCACTTCTCCTGATTCTTGGTTGTCTATGTACAATTTCCCAACTGTTTTCTATTTCACTTACCTTTAAATAAAGATTATAAGCTTATTTTCACAGTAGCCCTAAGTATAACATTTTTCATAAAATGAACCTGTTAATAACAAGAAATTTAGTAAGTGTTTGGAGATAACAACAAAACAATTAATAACTGAGAGAAATTCACTCAAAGTGTGCAAATAATCCTCTAGCTTGTCTCTTCTCTCCAAGCTGAGTCCTGCTCAGAAACCAGCTGTTCTCTGTTGGTTTGTGTGCTGCTTGTAAGTTGGTTTCTTAGATAGATTTAAAGCTTTTCTTAAAATTCAGAGTATCAATAGTATCCAAGGAAAAAACTCGACTATTTTTCCAATGGAGCAGCACCTCATTAGTTAAAAGGCTTTCTGTAATCATCACCTCATATTCCGTTTAATTTGCCCTCCCTGGCTGGAGCTGACCTTTCTGCTGGCTGTATATTCGGAGTGTTTGTGTAAACAGCAAAGGATCCCGTTAATTACAGAGCCTTCCTCCCATTCAGCAGAGCGATGTCCGGCCTCCTCTGATGGCCCAGGCGATAGGAGAAACCCCTGGGAGACAGGAAGGAGCTCACAGAGAGGGAAAACTCAGGGAGGGAAGGAGGGAGGAGGCAGTGGGAGCAGGGGCACAGGGGACACAGATCCCCTTGCACCGTGGTTTTTGGAAGCTGTGGGAGGCAGATCTGGGATTCCAGAGCTGAATTCTCTCATTGTTGGGGTTACCAGGGCTGTAGCACCAATACGTTTGGCCCGAGAAGTCCTCACCAAACATTGATGTTGGGGTCTGTGTCATATTCCCCAATGTGTACTGAGGGGAGAGCTGACGTGCTAAGAAGTGATCCAAATACTTTCTCCAAACTTTGAGCCACTCCTTGAATCTTAGGGGAGTTAATCAGGTTAACCCCCTTTTGTTGCTGCTTTTCCCCACTTAGCTCTCACTGAGTTTGTAGTTTCTCCTCCTCAGCCACGGCTCCCACTGGTGTGGAACCTTCCTTTCCCTGGCACAGCCTCTGTGGGACTCTGTGCTCTCAGGCAGAGAGCAGGGCTCGGCCTCAGGTGCCTTTTCTCAAGGGATGTGGGATTTTTGTGTAGTGATAAATGGGATTTCACTACAGAAAGCAACATTGACAGCAAACCTTTGTGAAAGGGTCGGCATCTACATTGCCTTGGTGTAGAGTGCCAAGACCAGGAAGGAAAATTAATTGTAGAAGAAAACCAAGTTTTTTTCTTTCGTGTGTTTATTTTTACAACCCTGATTAGTGTTGGCCATTCCAGATTTCCACGCTATTCAGCCTCATTGTAGATATGATGTTGGAATGATGGCGATGTGTTTTGTGGGTTTGGGTTGGATGGCAGCCCTGCTGGGGCTGTAAAATTTGAAGAATCTCAGATGTCACTCTTCCTCTGCAAACCTGCATGTTATTGTTTCATTTTGTTTCAAAGATACAAGTGAAATCCTGCTGTTTGTTTAGGATTGACAAAGTGTAACTCAATCAGTTGTATATGAGAGACTTGTGGACAGCTAGAAACCAATGTTATGTTAAGTTCAGATATTTAGACTTCAACATATATGGCAAAAGCCTTATGTAGAAATTTTCAAAAACTATTTTCTCATCACAGTATTCTCAACCAAAAAGCTATTTCTTTTGATTAGCTGCTAAATGCATCATTCTCAAATTCTCTATGTGGAACAAATAAGATGAAGATACAACTAGTTGATATCAGGGGAGGGAGGATGGTTGAATGCAGGAAGAACATCCTGCATGTTTCCAACTGAATTTTTAACCAAATAGATATGCAGGATTGTCTTCTTGGCTGTGATGTTGCCCAGTGTGCTAAAACAAAACTGCTCTGGTAAATGAAGCTCAGGGCCAGCCCTGTGTTCTCACAGGGACTATTGTTGAAACGTCAGCTAAACTTTCCAGTAGTTATATATGGTTAAATATTGCTAGTATTTCTACTTTTCTTAATCAACTGAGCAAGTAAAAGCTCAGAATACAGTTTTGATAGAAAAATGTCTGATTTAAAAATATTCTGTCCATTTTTCTCGTGAGATACAGCTGGAAGCATGGATAGCCAACCCCTGCTTTGTGTGTTGGAGTGAAATAATGATCACATTAGATATAAACTCCTAATGGAGGCTGCAGTTTTGGTGTATATCAGCTTATTTTCTGAGTTTCCTTAACTCCTCATAACTCACCCTGAATAAACTCGAATGTCAGCAGGGAGCAAGGTCAGGCCCAAGAGCCCGGCACTTTCAGAGACAGGAGCAGATTAAGTTCACCCTTCAACCCTCTCTTCTGAGAATCTGCCACTCCTGTAAACCTGTTTTAGCTGTAGTATCCAAAAGTCTGACAAACAGAAACCAGAAACACTCAGTGTGTATTTCTCCTGGAAGCAGGCAGTGTCATGAAATGCAATTCTATTAGATGACTGCATTAGCCTTGAACTTTTCAGACAAATCTAAATGAAGAGGAGGAGTCTATCCTGGCTTCTAGGAACCGATGGGAGCCCTGTGGGGCGTAGGTTCAAGTTTTTAAATGTTCACATAAAATCAGATAGTGGCATCCGCCCCCTCAAAAGCTCCACGGGTGGAGAAGGAAAGAGCATCCCAGCAAGCACATGCAATCCTTCAGAGTTCATTATACAGCAAGTGTGTTTCAAAGGACCTTGAGAGCATGTTTCCAAGGGAGGGGTAGGGTCGATGCATGGATGGGAGAAGCCAATTGAAATCAATGGGAATTGATTTAGAGTCCGGGGGCACTGTGTTAAAATCTCCAGTCTTACGATACACCTTCATGAATATTAACAGGAGCGGGATCAATACGCAGCTGATTTTCAGATGTACAGCTGGCTCCTTTTCGTCTGCAGATTAAAGCCACGGCAATCTTTCTTTCCTTAGATAAGACTGAGAATTCCAAAAAAAATGACTTGTGACTTCAGATCCCCTTCTCCAGGGCTGTTTGATGATGTTTACGATATTTTCCTACTTTTTAAGAACGCACTTTCCCAGTTACGTTTATCTCCGGTGTCTGTTTCAAGGATTTAATCTAAATTAAGTGGAGTGGGCTGCTCCTGGGAGCACTGAGGTGGTTCTTTGATGTGTTGGGAGTGCTGGGATTTGGGAAAGCCCTGGTGCCTGCCCTCCTGCCGGCTGCCTGCCAGCAGATGGCTGCCGCTCTCTGATGGAAGTGAGCGCTTCTTCCACCTCGTGCTCTGCAGAAAGTCCCTGCAAAGCTCCCTGCTCGTCTAATCCGTGACAGCTCTGCCTCCAAACGTGTGCTCTGCCAGCCTGCAAGCCCAAATGCCTGGCACAATCCACTTGGAAGAGCTCTGCAGGGCTCGGGGTGGGAACCTGTGATGCTGCTGTGAGCGTGGTGCATCAGCTGAGCCTTCACCATCCCAGATGCTGCCTGAGCTCTGAAAGTGAAATCAGACTTTCTCAAGTCTCCTTTTTTTCTCCATTAACAAAGGATGCACATTATTTGAAACATCCTGAACGGTTTTGTTTGTTTTGAAAGTGCAGGTCAGGATCCAGACTTGGCAGCTTGTCCTGACTTCCTTAAGGAGCTGAGCAAATGTCCCAGGTCCAACCAACTGAAATTCTGGGAACATTTTGGACTCCTCTTTACAGCAGACAGAAATTACTAAGTTCAGGCAGATTAATGGAAAAGAAAAATGTCTCAGGCTTCTATATACATTACAAAATACTTATAGAAAGCTGAGTATGTCTCAGGGCTTACAAATTTAATGCTTTTCCTGTGGTTTCTTTAGTTAGTATCTGACAAAATGTGTATAATGGAAAATCTGCTTGTTTTATTCCAGTTTTGTCACTATGGCATGTGATAAAGAGGCAAGATATGCACATTATCTCTGGCATCAGATACTGGAGGAAATTACAGGGATTCCTCAGGGGGCCTGGGCATGCTAAGGGTGATCTAATGCACCCCAGGAACACGAAGTGGCCAGGGCTGCTTCCAGCCAGGGTTTGTTGTATCCTTGTGCTGTTGAGCTGTTCCTGTTTGTTCTGAAAGTGACAAAGTTACCCCTGTGCTGAATTCTGGTGGTTGCTTGCACTTGTAAAGACATTGCTACATTTGCTTGTTGTGTTTGTTTTGCATTTAAGAGAGTTTGGAGTTTGAGACAATTTGCTTGTATTGTTTTTTCAATTAATTCTGCAAAACTGGACATTGGGGGCTGAGCTGATGCCTGTGACAGGAGAAAAATAGCTTGAAAAATCAGGAAAGAAGCTGAAAAATGGTTTCTGTAAGTTTGATAAAGGTCCATGTAGTGGTGCTGCAGTGGCTTTCACAACAGTTTTTGAAAAATAGAAATGGTGTGGAGGAAGGCAATGGGAACAATGTAATAGAAAATGGGGTAAACTTTGAGACTTTGTCTTTCTATACATTATTCATCACAGCTCATGAAAGGCGACTTGGCTTCTCTTGTGTTTTTGACGGCCAATTGGAAATGGTAAAAATGTTTGTAACTTCTATTGTGTTTTTTTCTAATTAGACAAGACAAATAGTTTATGAAGAGCAAGGACAGAATTAATCATGGGCTCTTGCTCATCACAGCTGTGCTCTGAATGCCTGACAGAGCCACTTTATGGCATATAATTCAACATATAGAATAAATGTAGTACAAAGGACAGAGTTTTGAAAGCATTTTCAGTGGCGATCACGTTGTTTTGCAAAGTCCTGAGCATAACTGATTACAATTGAACTGAATGGGAGCTGGGAGATGCTTTGGAAAGTGAAATCCTCGCTGGCATTTCCAAAGAGGAGATCTGAATCTGGATTACAGCTTTTTGTGCAATTTGGATATAATTTCCATGTCTAATTTGGTGGGTGCATAGATGTATTGAGTGTTTTCTGCAGGCAGTTGGTTACCTAAGCATCCAACTCTCCCTTTGGGTTTAAAAGCATAGAAACCAGGAGATTCTGATTGCACTTTCAAGTCATATGAATTAAGTCTTCCCTTTATGTCAATCTGAAGATTAGAAGCTGTATTTGTATTCCATATAAACTATATGTGTGATTTTCTGAGTGATCTGTTGCCAGTAGCAATTGTAATTAATGTTTCTTAGGACCTTCAGAATGTATACTGCTTGGTATTAGCTTTTCAATGAAATATCAGCTTGCTTATTGCTCTTCAACTCTTTTTCTTTCATCTTAGAATGAATCTGAATGGCTTCTGATGTTCTTTAGTTTTAAAAGCTCTCTCCTATTTTACCTTCGTGACTGTCCACACTTGTGCATAGCACTAACATTTGCATTGTGTAAGAGCAGTTTAACTTTACAGGGTGCAGCTGAAGTGGCTTCTCAGCCTTTTACCTGAGTCAGCTTCAGAAATGATCAGTGACCATTTTCACCTGCAAATGGACATTTGTCTGCCTTGTAGCTACTTGCACTGAATAACTGACCTACAAGCACAAATTCTGTCTAGATGTGCAAAGTCAGTTCATTTGCATATTTAAGTAGCTGTCTACACTTTAAAGGTCTGTTTAAAGTCACTTTAAGCATGCTACTGACAGGCAGAAGTGTGAGCCTAAGTGTTAGTGCATAAAATGTCTAGCAGAAAAGAAAGAGGTTTATACTCTATCACAATATTATTATATTGCAGCGATGTCTGTAAATGTCAGGCTGATGTAAAAATGGAATTGGATGAAAGTGGCTTGTTTGGCTCTCAGTTCATCTCTTGCTAGAACAAGATGTTCACAGGTTTCCATTTGATTCATTGGTGTTTGTATATAGTATGCTGAAACCTCTGACTTAAACTCTGCCAGCTCTGGCTGCAAACACTGGGAGCATTGCAGCTACACAGATTAAGGTTTCAGAGAGGTGAGATAAGTGTCTGATCATGGGGATGCCTCGTGAAAACCAACCTGGTCTTTCAAAATCTGCCACAGCTGTCCCATATCATGTGGTGTGAGCAGGTTGTGACTGTTAGATCCAACACACTTTTGATTATCAGTTTTTAGAGCACCAGTTTTCATGGGGTAGAAGAGGAATCTTGGTTTGCTTATTTGTCTTATGAGCAGACAGGTTTCCAATGTGATTGTCTCAATGTCTGGTATCTTACACTGGTATTTAGAATTTGGGAGAGTTGAGATCCTCATGGTAAGAGATGGTGTAAAACAAACCTTACTGATCTTTGATACTTATTTCAGTACAGCAATTCAAAGTTTCACTGGGTTCAGAAGTGCCAAACCAGCACATTTTGTGCTCCTCAAAAAAAAAAAAATCAGCTTCTGGAAGCGAAGAACATCTGCATCTAAAACATGCCAATTAGCAAGAAGACACGAGTGATGCTAACGCGCTTGCTCTATTTTTGGTCACAGGCTACGTGATCAGGAAAGAAACAGAGAATGCTATGGCTTTGATTAACTCTTCTCATTCCTTTTTAAATGCATTTCTTCTTCTTTTCACCAGTGAAAGGCTGGTGAACAAAGCAAGTCCATGATGTATAAATATGGCCGAAATCAAGCAAATATGTGGTCATGGGCAATTTATTTCATATATTTACTAAATAGTCTGCAGCCTACTGATTGTGGTACAATGTACTCTGCCATGCAGAAAACCAAGTAAGGCCTTTTACATAATTCATATTTATATAGCTAAAGCTTGAATTTTCACGTTTCCAATTTTTATTTCATTTTGACTTCTGTCATGTCACTTCTGGCATGCCATTCATCCCTGGTGGCCTGATTCAGCCCCTTGGAAGTGAAGGCAAAACTCCCCATGGATTCTGTAATTTTTCAGACAAAGCCATTAGCAGCTCTGCACCTGTCAGAGTTGCCATACCTTAATGGATTTGAAGCTGATTTACAAATACTTTAGTGTTGTTTTATCTCAAATGTTTAGCAATTTTCATGGTCCTGTCAGGTAAAACAAACTCAGGTGTTAATTATTGTTATTCCAAGTGCAGCATATGGGGAAATGAAAAATGTCTTGCAGGTACAGCAATAAAACGAAATCTTAATTAGTCTTTGGGTAAAACTGACATCAAAAGAGGGCACTAGTTCTCCACTGAACCCAGGTGTGATGTGTTCCCAGGTTTCCCCTCTCTGTGAGTGTAGAGTGTTGATGATAGAACAGTTATCTTTTTGGAGTGGAGCAAAATCTGTGTTTATTTGTATTTGTAATTTCAGTGGAATCCTTCCAATGCTATTTATGAGACCTCGAATAGACTGTGAGATAAGGAACAGGAAAGCTCACTGCAGAGCAGCAGCAGCCTCTGTTTCAATCCTTCAGACCAGGGATGTGGAATTCAGCAATAGTCTTGGTGCTGGCAGAGTAATAGATGTGACCTTTGAAAGGGACCACTCAAGTTGTTTAAAACTAGCCAGACCATGGCAACAGATGCCATCAAACTGCTTTTTCTGCACCAAGAGTGGGTGGGTTGCATGGACCTCCATGGTGCTTTCACAAGCTTTGTCACAGAGTCCACTGAAATGAATGAGAAGACACCTTCAGAGCTAAATTTTGGTGACTTTACCATAATTTGGTAAAGTCACCATATTGGTGGGTTTGGGACTTTGCTTATATATCTCACAGTAGTTTTTTCTGTGCTGCTGAACAGCAGGTCCCTGAGTACCTCAAAACTGCATTGTTTTAGTCAGCAAGAGTTACAGATGGTGACTGGCCTCAGTTTGGAGAGAAATAAAAAAATAAAAAACAAAATCAGCCATTTTTATTTGGTGATAGTTCAACCCGTGGTTGTTCTGGTCTTCGTGTTGTGTGTGTTGGCTGAGTCTCTTCCCTGGGGAAAGCAGATGGGTCAGTCTGCACAGCTCTGGGAAACGACTGCAGCGTGGTGGTTCCATCTCAGTCCAGCTGAAACACAGGGAGCCAATGGCTTTGGCACCAATCTCCAGAGGGCTCAAATAGATCTGCTGCAGTCACACTGCTGCCACTGCTCCACAGAGCAGCTGAAGCTCTGAAATGTGTGTGTGAGCTGAACATCCTGAGAAGCAAGAATGGTTTGGTGGGTGATAGCACTGCCCAGCTGGCTGTTAAATGAGGTCTTGCATTTATATATCAAGGATAATCTTGTTCCAGCTACTTCCTTTGTTCCTCCACTTCAGCCTTGACTTAAATGGAGTATATTTTCTAGACATACCCAACAAGAATAGGAAGTATCCTACACATACTAGTTATTCCAGCTGCAAAAAAAAAATAGAAAAAAAAAAATCACAGGTTTTAAAACTCATTTTATATTGGTATTATTTAAACATCAGGCATTTTTTAGTATTACAGATGTCTTGAAATTAAGTAATATACTCACTGTTTACCCTAGAGCTTTTTATGTTTTCACTTTAGTGATCTTTGGTGATCAGAAGGTTCTATTTATATTTAATTTGTGTGCCTGTCCGGGTTTTGGCTGGGGGAGTTAATTTTCTTCCCAGCTGCTGGGACAGTGCTGGAGTTTGGATTTCAGATGACAAAGAGGTTGGTGTTCAGGTGTTGTTGGGTGGTGCTTGTACAAAGTCAAGAACTTTTCACCTCCTCTCTCTGCCCTGACAGCGAGGGGATGGGGGACACAACAAGCTGGGAGAGGACACTGCAGGGACAGCTGATCCCAGCTGACCAAAGGGGTGTCCCAGGCTATGGGACTTCATGGTTCATCTAGAAACAGGGAGAGGTGCTCGGGGACTGCCTGGGCATCAGTCAGGGAGTGGCAAGCAATTGCACAGTGCATCACTTCTTTTGTGTATTCTTTTGTCATTCCATCGTTATTTTCCTTTTCCTTTTCCTTTTCCTTTTCCTTTTCCTTTTCCTTTTCCTTTTCCTTTTCCTTTTCCTTTTCCTTTTCCTTTTCCTTTTCCTTTTCCTTTCTTTCCTTTCCTTTCCTCCTATTAAACTGTCTTTATCTCACCCCACCTTATTTTTTTGGATTTTCTCCTCCATCCCACTGGGAGTGAGCAGCTGTGGGGTGTTCCACTGCCTGTCCAGTTAAACCACAGCCATTGCTTAAGCTTCAGTGGAAACACTGAAAACTTCTGGTTTAAACTCTGAATTTAGGTGTAGTACAACTAGATAAATGATTACGCATCAAAGGCTTCAAATACCTTTGCATTATAATTGATCTCTCTTACAAACCTATCAGAATTTCTTTCAAAATTTAAAACAGCCTCAGGCTTTCCCCATATAAGAAGTGGATCCTGCCTTTCCCATATTTAAAGAGTCGATTCCAGAGAGGTTTAGCAGTGTTTGGTTCCTCTTAAATGCTTGCTATTTCTGTAATTCCCTGAAGTGTATGATGGTTTATTTGATTTCATTAACATTTGGAAAGGATTTGAGGAATTTCATGGTTTGGTCACTACAGTAAAAAGGTAATAATGCTCTTGGGAGCAGCTAAATGTGGAAATTGCATGTGAGAAGCTGTATGTCCATCCTTGGAGGCTGTAACAGCCTCTGTCTATGGTGTGCTATAAAGTTTTAACTGCTCTAATCAGCCAGGACCATCACTACCACTCATGTCAGAGGAATGGCTCCCTCTGATGATAACATCTGAGGGCTGTTCTCATTGATGGCCCTGCCTATATATCATGTTCCAAGCATGAGAACACATCCAAGTCCAAACTTGTTGCATATTGAAATAATTTGGAGGGAGGGCCACCACGAGAGGAGGACTGGCCGGGATCTGGCCCAGGATGGGGAAAGCTTGGATTCACATTTCCTCCTTCCATGCCTTCAAGCACACCTGCATTACAGGCATGGGTATAAAACCATTTTCTTCACCCAGCCACCTCTTTTACCAGCTACACAGTGCCATGAACAGTGTCACACTGCCAGGGCAGACTGGTTAGCTTGTTCCTTTCCCTAAAAGAAAGGGCAGGAGGCAGGTGAACTGCACTAACACCCTGGCTGGCAATGGCAGCCCCCAGTGTGCTCTGGGCTGCTCTTCCAGGAATGCCTTAAACTCTCACAGTCCACGTGGACCAGCTGATAAGTGTTGATGTGACTCCTGTATTTCAGCAACATCTTACAAAGGTGTTTGTGGAGACTTAAAAGTTTTTATTGAGTTTGGCAGGGATGTGGAGGGACTTGTGGGATGTGGCACGCTTCATGCAAATCTCTGTTGCTTGCTGGTATTTAGATAGGCTTTTGCAAGACCTCAGAAGAGGATGTAGTGATTCCTGTGCCATAACTTGTTGCAGTGGTTTGCCCCAGAGACCTTCCAGCACTGCTTGCAGCCATGGGAAATTGCACTTGAAAGAGGCTGCTATCACAGCAGCCCAGGCTGACAGCAAGAACAAAGCAGCGTGTGGCCTGCAGCAGGGTCCTTGCTCAGGATCACTGCCTGCAAACCAGAAAAAGGATTGGAATGCTGCTCTAAGGATATTGAACAGTCTCATCTCTCTTTTTGAACTTGGTCCTTACACTTTAACAGAGCTGTGTACATTACCCAGCATTTGAGAGGATATAACAGGGCTTTATCTCAAATCTTTGAAAACTGCCTCCCTTGAAGTCTGAAATGCTGTATCTGATAGTAACCACTTCTTGGGAAGAGGACTGCCCTGCTCCAAATTAAAAAGGCAAAATATTAATTTTATTTTTCTTTTCTTTTCAAAGCAAACAGTGTGAATGAGGCACAGAAAAACTTACCAGCCCACTGTCACTGTGGCCTCTTGTGCTGACAATTCAAGCTACAGCTTACACCCCTCCCTCCATCTTCCCTTCCCTCCCCACCTCTTCTCCCAGCACCGTACATGTGTTTAATCTTACACATGGATGTAAACCTGTCTATTCCTTATTTTGCATCCTTCGAGTATTATTATAATCAGGCCAGTTTATTAAGAATTAATGCCCCTTCGTGAACAGAGAATAATGGAATGGCCACATTTCCTCTTGTGCTGGACTGTGATTTACTAATAGGAGCTTCTAGGGAAAGGATCATAAAAGAGTGAGTCCCCCACCTCTGGATTAATATTTAATCAGGTGTTAAGAGAGACTTGTGTTGGATCCTAGAGTTGCTAGCAGAAACCTGCAGGGGAAATGAGAGGGTCCTGCATCTTAAAGGGGCAATTCAATTATAATTAAAGGCTTGATCCAAAGCTCTTGGACATAAATGAAAAGCTCCTGTTGATTTGAAGACCTCTGGATCTGGCCCAAAGGGAACCAAAAATAATCAATGTTTTTGCATGTGAGACAGAAAAAACAGGCATACTTATATAATTATTTCAAAGGTATCAAACAAGGTTAACATGCATGGTCTGAATTTAAAATGAATTGGATGGAAGAGTTCTGCTGCCAAAAATATGCATCAAATAAGCTGGGGGCCAAACTGTTCCAAACTTTTAAGTCTGTGAACATGAATTCAGATGGCCTAGCTCTTGTATTTCATGGCTAAATCAGCTACACTGAGAGAACTGTGGCAGTTGACTTGATCCAAGTCTCATTATAGTTCGTGGACTATAGCTCAATAATCTGTTTTTAAGAAGGCACAGAACAACTCCCTTCAGTTTACAGGCTTGCAGCTGGTTCCCTAAATCAGCTGTACCTCATCCTCTGTCCTCCTGCAGCAGCAGCTCAGGTGGGATGCTCTGGGTGGGACACAGCCCTGCAGGTCCCAGAGGAGAAAGTGCAGGCAGCCCATCTGACAGTGCCTCTTGTAAATCTGATTTCTGCAAACCATGTGCCTTTTTCAGTTACTGTATCATGCTCCCAGTGCTGTCACTGGTTTATTTCATAATAAAGCTGGGCATATAGATTTTTAAATATGCTATTGACTTGGAACAGGGTGTTGGGGGGTGTGTTGTTGGTCAATGTAGTTTATTGCTGTTTCCAGCTTTGCCCAATAAGGAAAGCCTCCAGCTGATGTGAAACCCCTGAGAAGAGAAAAGGGTGCAAAAATGAAGGTGGTGCTGAGGCTGTTCTCTTCAAATGAGGGAGGAGAGGAGGGGCTGCTCTGCTTGTGTAGTGCCTGTGGGAGAATGAAGTTTGACCATGGCAGATCTCTCTTCTTGCTACAAAAAACACTTTCCTATCTGGAAGTGGTGTGATGAGGGGCAGCCCAGCTGAGCTGATTTTTATGATCTTGTGCCATCGTTAAATCTGGCCCTTCAACCCAACACCCTCAGTGTGTCTGGGAGCACGTTACATCCCCCAGGAAGGTGGCACGTGCAGGTGCTCAGTGTGGCTCACTGTAACTCAGAGCAGCCTGGCGTGTCCTAGGTCACTGTGTTTCCATTGATCTCAGTTTGCATCTGCTTTCCATCTACGCTGGTTTTGCATTTGTGCTAAATATAGCACAGACAGGGGGCACTGATTAGGGCTGTGTTTGTATCAATAAATCTCTGCCTCTCTCTGCACATCCTCAGGATGCCTTGCACAAGGTAACTTGGCTCAGTGTAACGTGGGATGATGGCATGGTGCATTACATCTGGTTAATTTAGAAAATCTGCCAGTATCCCTTCAATTGATTTTGACTATTTGTATTTTAAAAAATAAATCCCATGACAGGAGTGTAGATTTACCTCTAAAACACAGCTATAGTGCTTGCATGAGTGAGAAATCATTTGAGAGAACATTGGTCGTGCACTTTCTTGTTTTATTTTTTTGCGATTGCACTTTGAGCATGAATTCCAGTTTTCCTGCAAACTCACAACCTAGAGTTCAACAGAGACCCATAACATGCTGTGTCTTCCAAACAGCAGTGGAACTGAATTTCTTTACTTTGGAACTGGATATGTTTAGTTCTAATAGCAGAATTCTTATGAGTATCTAAACCAAATATATTTGTAATAAGCCTCTTCTCTCCTTTTTTCCAAAGTCATCTTTTCATTCATTTGATGCTTACAGCTTTATGAGGGAAATTGGAAATCTTTTATGCAGAATTTTTAGATTTTTTGTTTATGGTTTTCCACATCCTGTGCTTTTGAAACCAGAAATCAGAAATTTGATTTTACAAATTGAAATCTAGAACAAGAGAAGAATTTTTTAACCTCAGATTCGCACTGAAAAAGTTGATTTTATTGTACCCTGTAGTTTTCATGATCTGAATTCAATAGAAAATAGACTGTATGTTTTTATTGGATTTGTTTTCATAATCTTGAGGTCTTTGCAGCAATCTCAGGCTCCATGAAAAGTTAGGATGCCAAATTGTGGCATTTTGAAATATTACAGTACAATCAGTACCTATGAGACTCCACAGCAGAGATGTACAGGGATAACAAGGGCATGTGCCAAGCAGGAAAAGCAGGAATCAGAGGTGGATGTGGAACCTGCACGGGCTGGATCTCAGCCGTGCTCCTGAGCTCCAGCTAAACAGCTGCCTCCCTCGTGATGATTGTTCCCAGAGAAAGACTTTCCCTGAAAACCTCTTTCCAGCACCATCTCTAATAGGCAAGGCTTATTTCAGAGGTTTATTCCAGCTCATTTAAGTTTAGGGACCTTCCCTGTTGTTCATTAATCTCAAGGAAAAATGCAGATGAGAGAGGTTCAGCCGGTGTGCAGCCACTCCAGATGAATCTGGAGAAGGGCTTTGCTTTCCTCCTGCTGGCTGGAGGTCAGGAGCCATGGCTGTATTAAAACAGCTCAACAGAGCAATGCCCAATTACACAGCCTCTCGTAAGGGCTGGAGACTGTCAGACCATTACTATTGGGGAGGAAGAGCTGGATCTCCCCATCGTTTGGTGAGAGATGAGAAATGATCAAAGAAAACTGACTGGTGTTTGAAATGAAGTAGGGAAGGGACTTTTGCTTCTAATGAAACACTAACAGCTGCTTTGTGATTCAGCCTGCTGCTCTTGCTTGAGAAAAGTACCAAATTGTCCATTAGTGGCACATAGCATTGCAATAAAACTTATGAAAATTATTTATTGCTACATCGAGCTGTACAGCTCCTTCTCACAAAGCAAGATATAGCAAAAATGGGGTAAAGGCCAAGCATTTAGCATTAAGTTCCCAAATAGTAAGGTCTTACCTAACGTGCAATGTATCCTTTGCAATTAAGAGTAGAAGTTAATGAAGTTTCTGACAGTCCTTATTTTTTCCTGGGGAAACTTTGGCAGTCTGGGGCTGGCCACAAAGCAAGTTTTCTCCAATTCATGCAAACCTCAGCTTTGCTTAGAAAAGCTTCCTTCTTTTCTCAGAACCTATCTATTAACCTTGCTGTCCTTTCCTTTTGAAGAGTGAATTCCTTTTTTGTGGATGTAGCTGTGAGGGAGTTTGTTGTCTGTGCAATTCTCAACCAACCAGACCTCATCCCCTCGATGTCTGAGAGCTTCAGTAGGTAGTGGCAGTACCTGACCTGATCAGGCAAAAGCCTCTCCCTTCCTGTGGTCGATGGGAATTTTGCCACTGACTTGTTAGAGTCAGAATTTCAGCCCTGATGTTCTCAAAGAGATCTTGATGGCACATGGTGGAAAGCAAAACAAGGTATTTTATCACAAAAACAAGCACAAATGTGCAAAAAAACCCACAGAGATAATAAAGGTCAAAGCTGTTTAATGGACCTTCATAAAGTTATGTACCACTTAAATCCTAATTAACTCCAGTTTGGGGCATTTCAGTGGGGTTTCATATATGGGCTTGTGGAGAACCTCTGCACAGGGTTGAATTTCAACCTTCACAGGGAAAACAGGAGGAGGTTAGTTTACATTTGGCATCTGTGTATTTTGTTCCCAAAGTAGCATTTAGGAAAACGGCCACAAACAGCACATGCTGTGTTATAGCTGGCAATTTAATCTGCAGGCAGGAACATATAAAATCCATGATAGGATGAAGTTTTGCATTGCTGTGAGTGTTGTATAATAGAAGTACTCAACAAGAGCCAGAAGGTTCAACAACAAGTGGCATTTCAAACCTCTGGGTTTACCACAGGCTCATGTATTGTGCAGGATGGATATTGTATTTAGGTTTCTAGTATTCCAAATGCTCAACTTGTCACAGAAACAACGGGGCTGCATTAGCAAGGGTGGAGCCAAGTGGTGTTACTATGATGCAGGAAAAAAATCAATTTATTCTGTGGCTTACAATTTATTTCATGGTTGGGGAAATATCAGTTTAAGTGATGATTATGTTCCTCAAGCATGTGGTACACTGGCTCTGTGTTTAATATAAACACTCACTGTATATGGGTTGCATGTGTGGTTGTAATGTGGTGGTGTGGTACTGAGATTTTATCAGGTCTGGGCTTGTCACATTCCTCACCAGTTCAAACTTTCCCTTCGGTCAAATTCTTACTATCTGTGCAGGTCATCCCAAGTGAATGTGAGCAAAACCTTTACACTGCCAGTTTCTCATCAGATATTCCATTGCTGGTATATCTTGAATATTATAAATTCAATGTCTGGTGAGTCCTTAAAAGCACTTGTGGGACTCTACTTGGAAGGGTTGGTTTCTTCATTCTCAAAATCCCATGGAACAAACTGTTAGAAAAAAACAAAATGATAATTTTTTTTTATGGCTCTTTGGATATTTTTTCTTTATGTTTCTCTGTGGCATCTCAAGATTTTTGGCAATGCAGGGATAAGTGGTTTGAGCTCCTTGAAAGTGTCCAAGGAATTGCACTGTTCCATAGCATGTTTAGCTCAGAAGACACTGTACTTGCTACCAGTTTCTTGGTTAATCCAGACATCTTTATCATCTGTTCTCTGAATTTGCAAAGCAGAAAAATCAGCTTCAGTATTCCAAAATGTGGGAAATAAAAGCACTGCTCATTTCAGCCTCACCCCTGGATCCTAGTGATGCATTTGGAGTTGCAGGCTCCAAGCCCCGTGCCTAGTCTGCCAGGGCAAGCAGAAATGTTGTCAAACCCTGCCTGAGGTTTTGTGAGCCCCCGAGGGCTTTTCCCTCCCCCGGGGCAGCCTTGGGCAGGTGAGGAACCGGCCAGGCTGACCTGACAGGAGAGCTGGGTGGGGCATGGAAAGAGGCCCTGTCACAAAGCCTCTGAAAACAGCCAAAGCCCTGCTTTTGGTTAGCTGGGAGCACAGGGAAGAGGAAGGGATGGGGCAGTGTTTCCTTGCCAGCAGGCAGATGAGGGTTACTGTCTCAGCGTGGCATCTCAGCCTTGCCTCTTACTCCAGTCCCCTCCCCCATCCTCCCTTCAGCTTTAATATCTAGGTTTGTCTGATTTTTAAACTGGGTTATTTGAATGTCAAACTTTCAATAACACTTTAACAGAGGTGTCCATTAACCCGTGCTAAATTACAGCAGAACATCTCTGGAAATACATGTGACATCCACATGAATACCAAATGAATTCATTAGGATCAGTGCTATTACAATGAATACCAAATGAAACCCACAATGATGGGGACATCATCTCTCTGGGAATAATCGACAGCGTTCCTTTGGCACTAGTCAAACACATCAGCTGTTTGTTTCCACTGATGAGAGGTGGCAGTCTAGGTTTTGGTTAGATAAACAAATGATGACACCAATAATCACTTAGTTGGTGGCTGTAATGCTTAATAATCACATCCTGATATCATGCACACTAGAAGCAGTGCTGCACTTTCTATGCATAATGAATCCCAAACACTTCATAAAAGGTGATAACTTTCTTTGACCACTGAATATATTATTTATAAAAGTGCTCCCTTCCCTTCCCCCTTCCACCCTTGGAGATCCTTTTACTTTTTTTTTTTTTTATCATGTAGAATACATTGGTAGCACATCTTAGACTATGAAGTCTCTTCTTATACATAATTTATAAAACAATTTACAAGTGATTTATTTTTAGCAATAAGATAAAACATGGTGTGAAGGGTTTTACCAACAGATATAGATGGTTTGGGAGTAATACTTGTGGAGGAGCCTGGGATCAAGTGAAAATTATTTTTCTGTTTTTCCCTGAGGTGTGAACTTTAAGGAAGGAGCCTTCTCTTGAACCGATTTGCACAGTGAAATAAATACACACACTTCACTAAAACTGCATGAAATTGTATGGCACCATGTTTCAGATGGCCTGGAAAAACATCCTTTCAGCAAACATAGTGGTGGTAGGTAGATCTTGCTGAGAGACACAATGAGAGTGTCCTTTCCAGGTGCTGTCTGGTTTAGTGGCTCTGCCTGGCTTGGGCCCTACTGTGGAGCTGCTGATGCCCGCAGAGGTGATAGGAGCCCTAGTTTGTAATTAACCCCTCTCTGATGAAGAGGAGGGGCTGTGCTGCCTCCCCTGCCCCAGGAGATGGCAGTGTTTAAGAGCAGGAGCAGAGCATCCTGCACGCCAGGAACCTCCCGTCCTGGCACCAGCCCAGGTCCTCACCAACCAGGAATTCGCAAATGTCCTGCTGGTAGTGTAATGGGAGAAGAAACTTGGGTTGACCGAAGGATGGAGAGAGGGCTGTGTTGCAGCAGAACCTCTTTATTCCTCTTGTGGCGGTCTTTGAGTTGAA
Source organism: Thryothorus ludovicianus (assembly GCA_013397245.1). Taxonomy (NCBI): domain Eukaryota; kingdom Metazoa; phylum Chordata; class Aves; order Passeriformes; family Certhiidae; genus Thryothorus; species Thryothorus ludovicianus. Next base: position 854,250 of record VZTB01017146.1, on the reverse strand, counting down.
TTACTGTTTTGGGCTTGTGTGTAGCAAGATGTTCAAAGATGTCGACCTTTTAGCTCTCACATACCAGCTTGCAGCTGTGTGTACTGCAGTAGGAAAACCCATCTCGCTGGCTTTCTCTCATGCTAAATATTATTTCATATCAACCATGATTTTTCACAAAGGTAAAATGTTCATTTCTACAGGGACCCTGCCTTGGACCACTGGTAACCAGCACAGCATAAAATGCAGTCAGCATCAAGGGCAACATGTGCCTACCCAGTAACCACTGGATGAGGTTCAGGCCTTCTCTTTCCAAGGCTCTTCAAAGAGATGTCAGGAAAAATTGCCTGTTCTCACTGGCTGTGTAGAAACATCAGTCAGGGGTCATCTCTACCTGATGTGGTGGCTTTGAAAATTGAAGCTGTAGGCTGGGTTCTGCAGCATCACAGCCATTTGTGACCATGCAGCATGCACCTAATGAGGACACTGGTGTTCTGCTGGAGTGCTTAGAGCTTTGCAACTTTTCTCTGTACTTGACTGTGTAAGATAACAGAGAACAAGACTTCCAATTTCCAGTATTTGCTTTTCATATTGCGCTGGTTCTAATTTCTGACATTTATGTGTCAGAGCTGGGGAAATGCACAGCTGTTGTGGATGTTCAGGTAGGAGCAGGGCACCAAGACTTGTGTGCCTGATGGAAACATCCTCTTGGGAGACCATCTGAAAGGGTACATCTGTCCTGACTTAACTGAAAGCTTAATCAATTGTGTTGTGTCCAGAGACAACAATGCCTGTGGCATGAGAGGACAGTGCAGAAACTGAGGATATCCAGTCATTTTTGAGGGGCATGTTCAAAAAATCTGAGGAGGAAGCTGGAAGAACAGTCTGGGCTGTTTTGGAGATGCCTTGCTGAATTTCTTTTTTGTGTTCCACTCCTCTGTGCCTCACCCTGCACTCCTGGGCTCTCTCTGAGTTCTCCATTGTAAGATCTTGGCCTTGAAATGTTTCAGCCTTCCAACTCCTAGGAAACTAATTTTCTACTAATCTATTTGTTTAAAATTAGCATCTACAAAGATAACTCTGTGAGCAGCCTGGGCTTTGATTTGGGGAGACTGGGGACATACACCCCAGAAAACTGTAAATGCAGGCACTGCTTTCCTTTGCATCCAGAATTCAACAGAGCTGTCAGATAACACATGAGAGATGGTTAATAATAAATTAAAAACATTGCAGCCACAGGGAAACTGCATCTCTCCCCTCCCCCCAAACTCCCCCTTTCTTTTGCTTTTTTCTACCCCATGGGCTTAATCAGCATCAAAGAGTAACAAATCCAATAAAATGCTTCCCTGAGCCAGGAACCAGCCTGAACTGGATACACACACACACACACACCAGCCCCTCTCTTCTCCCCCTGACTGCCAGCCCCTTTGCAAAACAGCTGACAGTCGAGGTGGAGATAGAACAAAGGGAGAGATGTGGAATGGTAAATCACAGAGACCCCCCCATCTCTCATCTGGCACTGGAAAGCTCTAACAGGCCTCCTGTGCTTTTGGGCTACCAGTGCAGAAAAAGCTCTTCTTGCTCCTGACTTGATTTTTATCCCACTAGGACCAGAGATTCAAAGGGAGGGAAAGGAAAGGGGAAAGCACACATGCATTTCTACAGATTTCTCCCTTTCTAAACATGAATTTAAACAACAGCAGTTCCATCAAATTGCACCAGGCCATACGTAGACCTTAGATGGGATAATGGCTGTGGTGCTCCTCAAACACCTGCCAGTGCCTTGCTTGGCTGAGTGCAGGTGATGCTGTGCCAGGAGGGTCCCCAGTGAGGGTCTGTACAGTGGCCCCCTCCCCACCCTGCACTTGCAGGTTTCTCCTGTCCAGGAAAATCTCTTTTCAGAGCTGGAGGGAGAATCTGGTGGGCTGGATCTTCAGGGGTGAGAATAAATGTGAGCGTGTTTGAAGTCAATGGCCTGACATTGCTTTTCCAAAGCTAAAGATTCAGCCTGAGGGGTCACCTGCCCAGCAGCAGTGTGCAAGTAATCCAGTAGTGCTTATGGCACCAGGAGATTGGAAAAAAGTTAAAAAGAGGTTAGCAGGAAGAACTAAGGAGAACATAGTCTCAGCACCTTCTTATTTCTGTGTTGCTCTTTGTGGATTACTTCTCAGGTTATGTCTGTGTCCCCTGAAGCTGTAATAACTAAGCACTTCCAAGTCATTAATATGGTGAGTGCATCTTCTCCATAGCCTTGGAGACAGAGTTGCCATCATTTCTGTCTTATACATGAAAACTGGAGCAACACAGGAAAGAAGATTTTGCTCATGGCCATGCAGAAAGCCTATGGCAGAGTCAAGAAATGAATCCTCATAACTCAAAATTTGCTGTATCAGATCATAGCTGGAAGAAAATCCTTGCCTTTGGCCTGCCTGAGCTGTAACACTTTCAGGTGAGCTCAGACATCAAATCTGTGCTGTGCTGAGTCCAGCTTCCTAAATCTATGCTAGAGAATAACCCTGCTAAAGGTAGAGATTCCAAGTAGCTGACAAACTGTCAGCTGTCTGCCAGCTATGGAATCTGTCTGCCAGGCCAATGGACATCTGGACAGCAAATACTTTGGAACTTGAAAAGCCTGTGTCAATTGGCTGTGCGTTTTGCCTGTGCACACCTCTCTTAAATGAGAGCTCCAAACTGCCCCAAAGTTTGACACACATTGCCAGAAATATCCCTTGGTATTTTTCACAAGATTATTTCTTTACATTCCCTGTTCTGTAATAATCCTCCCTGCATGCTGCAGTGCTGGGGGTGCTGTCACCCTTAGCTGGATCTCTAGAGGTACTCTGCCAGCAGTCCTGAGCAGGAGGAGAATCTGGTGGGCTGGACCTGCCATTGTTGCTTGTGTGGACAGGGTAGGTGTAAGGTGAGAGGAGTCTGTGGCTCCTGTGCTGCCCCACTGTACAGGAGTGGATCACCCTGAATCCAGTATTAGTCATGAGAGGAGGTTGGGGTGATGTTGCTGGAGGAATTCTATCACAGCACTGGAAGATGCTGTCTTTTTTAGAGAGCAGAGTTCTTTGGATACACTTTCCCTGCAAATGTCCCCCATGAGAAGGTGTAGCACTGTGAAATAGCCAGGCTTTAATGAATGAATTCAGAAACTACCAAAGAATTCCTATGGAAATACAGATGACATCTGCATTACGGCCATAATTAATTAACCAATCAATTATCATGATGAATGCTATTTTAATGAATCAGTTGCAAATCATTTTTGGTTCTTACGGTTTTCATTCAGAGCACATTAATCATGGCAGGCTCTCTGGGTTGCAGAGGAATGCAGGATGTGAATCCAAGACCTTAGTACATCTTTAACGGAGGTGAGCCAGGTTCTGAGCAATCAGATCCAGATGCAGGTATGGAAAGCTCTCCTCTGAAGGTCAGAGGACCTTCAAATATGGGAAAGTTGTGCTGGCATATTATAGACATTGGCCCAGAGCATGAAAGAAGCAAGTAAGAAATGGCCCAGGACTGGGATGGGCTTTCAAACACTTTCAGATTTGGACTTTGCTGCTAATTCCATTTATACTGGGAAGAAGGTAGAATAGTGGTTTTGAAAACTGGAAAAACCATACTGGTTTGGGGCTTGTTTGGTTTGGATTTTTCCTGTATTAGACTAGAATTCTTTTAAATTTGTATAAATTCAATTGGCTTTGGCAGTGCTGTGCAGGGGCACGGGCTATCTGAGTTGAATCTGTTGAGGGTTAAACTTGTTCTTGAATGTCTGTCAGGACATTGCACTCACTTCCAGTGTAGTTTTCAGTTATTCCTGGGGAGACCTTGCATGGTTTTACCATCTCTGAAAGATTCCGAAGAGTGTGATGAAAGAAGCACCAATTTGAATTAATTATTAGACTTTAACCCTTGGGTATAACACCTTTATTTATCTGAGGTGTTGCCAAAACTCACTGCTTGCTCCTGGAACCAGTCAGAAGATGAACTGACTGAGCTGGGATGTTTTGTGCAGCTGTGCCTAAAGCTCCTTGGAGGTGGAACTGCTGCAGAGAAGTGCAGCAGGTTCTCCACAACCCTCATGAAACTGAACTGGAATGTCACAGGGAGCACAGGCTTTTCTGCTGCAGAGAACAGTGGATTTGTGATGTGGAGGGGGATTTTATTTATATTTTTTAAAATTTATTTTAAAGTACAGATGCCAACGAAAAGAAAATGTAATAGAGAGATGGAGTCTTGGATAAAAAGAGTTCTGAACCACTCTAAGGAGAATTATTGGCTCTTTATTCCAGGGCATTTTATCTGATGAGGAGAATCAGAATAGAACAAAACCTTAAAACAGGTAGAAAATATGTAATTTAATCCACAATGCCCAGCTTGAGCCTAGAGGTAGTTTTATAGTGCATGTTGCCATATAAGCATTAATTTAGGAATTGATCTCTGCAGTGTACTTGTTATGAATAGCTTATTTCCCTTGCAGCTAAGAAATACATGGATATCCTCCCTGCACAGCTGAGGGAACACCCTGGGGTGGAGTTTGGATAACTTATTTCATTATTTCTGCTCACTCTGTTGGTGTAGCAGCTCAGAATGAAGTAAGAAGAGGGATCTTTAGTTTACTAGTTAGATAATGCTGGAAAGATTTTTGAAGGCAAAGCTATTATTTATATTATTAGTTCAGATAATACGTTTTCTTTCAATGTTTATTATAAGTTACACTCTAAGAGGCCCAGTTTTGGCAAATGAGAGCTTAATATTTGTTTCATGAAGCAGTACAAAAGTATCCATTGAATTCTGGAATCCCTTTGAAACCTCTGTCTTCTGATGGGATGTGGGCACCCAATTCATGCAACAAATACAAAAGCTTGTGAATAGTCCTGACATGGCTGTATTAAAAAATGTGGGGAAATATTTGTGGGATATTTTTTGGAGTCTTTATGCTGCTTTACTGGCAATCACATGAATTTTATATCTGTCATGAAATCTCCTGACATTTCCACCAATATGTTGCAAGGAGATCACTAGAACAATTACTGAGATGTGGGAAAAGAAGTAGCATTCCATAGCATCAGTTGCCAGCACTGCCATCTCTAAGGAATTAAAAACCATGAGAGCAAAAAATTGACATTTTTCTGGCCTATGTATCAAGAGGGTGCACCCGCACTTGTTTTTGAGGTTTTCAGCATTGCTGTAGTACTAGACATTCATTCTTGAAAAAGATGAAGCTGTTTTGAAAAAAAAAAAATTGAAGTCAAATAAAAAATCCTCTTCATTTCATCCATTAGAACTCACTGACCTGATACACGTTAAGATTTTATAGGAGCTATTGAATTTTGAGGAACTCTCATGAGAAACACACAAGTTTGGTAGAAAGTTTGTTTTTCTGGGTTTCCATCAAGTTTAGTTTCTGTTGTTTGTGAACCTGAAGAAAAGAGTTGGTCCAATCCAATAGTCACAGCTGCTCATAGTTGCTTCAGCACTGAGCCTGGCCAGTTCTCGTGGGCTGAAGAGGAACAAGTGAATTTGGGAACAAATTTGGTGTAGGGTGCTGAGGTGGGGTAATGGTGTTTCTGGGCTCCCAGATCCCCACCTGCCTTCCTCTGGAGAGAGGGAATTTTCCCAAGGGCACATAGTGATAGGAAAAGGGGAAAAGTCCTGAAGGAGAAGGGAGGGAAGGTTTAGATCAGATATTAGGATGAAATTCTTTACTATAAGTGTAGAAGGACCTGGTGCAGGTTGTGTTTTCTCCATCCCTGGAAGTGTTCAAGACCAGGTTGGATGAGGTTGAGAGCAATCAGGTCTAGAGGAAGGCATCCCTGCCCATGGCAGGGGGTTGGAATTAGTTGGCTTTTAAGGTCTCTTCCAACCCAAACCATTCCACAATATCTGTGATTTCAACCTACTGCCAGCGACCTGTGGTTGTCACGGCCTTTGGATCCCAGAGGTCTTTAATTGCCAAATGGCTGCGACAGATTTGAAAATGAGTGTGACACTTTTCAATGTGGAGTGGTAATGGCAAAATTACTGAGATGCTTTTTCACCCTTGCTTGGCAGGGACAGGAGATGTTGAAGCCAACAAAAATTTTGTCAGGATTGGGCTGTAGCGACCAAGGCTGTTTGACTTGCTGTAGTCCTCTAGGAAGGTATTTGGACATCTGAGAGATTGTAATTCATTCTGGAAATGACATATTTCAATATTAAAGTTGAATTTCACTTCCGTGACATGAAGCTGATTTCTGAATCCAGATGGAAAAAAATTCCAAAACTTAAATAACTGATATCTGGTTTCTTGACAAGCTCTATTTCTCCTGTGGCAATAAGCTAGAGTTCTTGAGAAAATCGTCAAGGACTGAAAGAACTGAGGACTGGATGTATCAAAAGGCTCAGGCAGTCTCCCACTGTCAATAAGGCACGTAGGATTATTTCCCTGGAGACTCAGAGCTGAGCCTTCTGACAGTGTGGCCGTTAATAAAACAGGAAAAAATATTAGTGAGGTTTGTCTGAGACCTGCTTTGAGTTTGTGGAAACACTTTATAGTCTTCTTGGATCCAAATACGTGATATATTCCTCTTAAATCCTAAATTTAGCAGAAAATAAACCAAACTGGCCTTTCCTCAGCTAGGTAAGGAATTCCTGTATGTTATGTTGCTGGACCTTAGTTTTGGGCTGTAGGGAAGGGATTAGTTTGTTGATCAGCCAGACTGCATCTTCCTTCCCATGCCTTTGGTTTGCCCACCCTCTTACACCTGGATATTTCCTCTCAGGTGGGAGCACGGAGTTGGTGTTGGGACAGCTGATAGAACTGCACAGGACAGGGAGTGTGCTGGGTCTGGTATCTCCTGCTGGGTGAGAGCTCAGGGTGGGGGCCTGATGGAGTGAGGGGGCTTTGTGGGAACACCTGCCTGCTTTTGGGGCAAGCCCCTTGACTGAGCCATCCTTGAGCCTTCAGACCAAACCTCCAGAGACTGCACTGCTGTTGGAGAGGTGATGGCTTGCACTTTCCCAAACAAAGCACAGCGATGTTTCCTGTAATTCGAACCAAAGAGACAACTTGCTGCTTTGTAATCTGTGGGTGGGGGAGGCACCGTTGAGTCAGGAAGCCCCCAGAGGGTGCTGGCTTTACTGGTTTCAGCTGTGAAATCAAAACACATGCATGAGTCAGGCCAGTGGTTAAGTTCTGCTCACTTTGAGGCCCTGGCTTTGATTAAATTCATGTGTCATTTTCAAAGGTCCATGTTTAGCTTGGTTTTAGATCATGCTCGTATAATTAGTTTATTTAAACTATGTCTCATGTTAAATCAGATTTTGCCTGTGGACTTAAGTACAACTATGTAATAAGATATACCTATTAAACAGATGTTTAATCTTAATGACTGTGTTCTTGACAATCAATTGGAATTGAACATCTAATAACTACATTGCAACTAGGCATATCTCTTTGCATTTAATAAGATACTCTAGTAATATAATTATAGTTATATAGGATATTATAAATAACATATTCATGGCAGTNTATATATATATATAAAATGAGGAGGCTTTAGCTCAGCTCATCATTTCCCTGAAGGAAGAGAACAAAAAGAAGCTCCAGCCCCTCAAATGTTATCCTCTTACAGAGGAAACAATTTGTATTGGCACTTTGCACTGCGTGTCCTGTAATAGCTCTGTGTCCCCAGGTCATCACCCCAGGCAAAGTCCAAAGCAGTGGTGTCACAGCAAAGCTCCAACCTGTGTTCATATATTTGGTGACTGGTGGGATGCTTTTGTCAGACTCGACAGAAAGCAAGGGGATTAAGAAAAATAAGGGGAACAATTAGGAGAGAGATGTAGAAACACCTGGAAAAAGAGGCAGCCAACCCAATCAATCCTTATTGGAACTGTGCTTCTAGTTGTGTGTAAACACAATATTTCTGCATTTGTGCACCCAAGTCTCTGATTTTTGGTTGTGACGAATAAATGAGCTCTTTCATTAACAGGTCCCACAGAATATCTGATTGTTCTACAAATTTGATCTGATAGTCCCAACTCCAGAACTTTATATCCTGCTACCAAGATGTGCACAAATATATTTGGATAATATATTTTTGTCATGCTTCTGTACCATAACTGTATACTGATGGATATTTAAGTATAAAACTTCATGATGTTCTGTTCAGAATTAGCAAGTATGTGTCAAATAGCCTGTTGAAACAGTTGAATATTTTGGTAGTTGTGCAGTACTTTAGGATTATACATTTTTTAGGCTGTAGTTTGAGGAGGCCTTTAAGCCCATGCTTAAATCTATCTTTTCAGCAAATCTGTTGCACATGTGTTCAGTATTAAGTGCATGCTAACTAGAAATAAGTTGATTAACTTTTGTTTTATGGTTGGACCTACTCTTCATTGAACTATATAGAAAACTTTCTATTGAATCCAATGAGCCCTGAGCTAAACACTTTAAAAATTTGGTGGAAAGGCAGAGAGGGAGGGTGGGAAACAGGTGGGTTAAAATTAGCCTGGATTATGTGGTATCTTTTGGGCTATTGAATATGTATAGAATGGAGCTCTTGTTAATGTAAATTGCAAACATGTTTCAGAGTCTGTCTTGTGGCACATGCAGAGTGCAGTGATGGACTAGAAACATATGAAAGACATATTGATGATAGTAAACATTAGCTTGGCATTCTGGTCTCCAGCATTTCTCAGAATTGGGGGAGTAAAAAAAGTCTTCAAACTTTTCATGTTCCATAAAAATAGTTATCAAGGTCTCTTTCTGCTCAGCCTTCCAGATTCCTCTTTAAAAACTAGCCTGGCTTTCCTGAGCATCTCTCTCCTAGTGTATTATATTTTCCCCATGTCTGCCTGCATTAATTTTTGTTAATATTGTTGTTGCAATCTTTGCACTTAAAAATGCATGAAGGAGACAGAAGTGTGTATGTGTTCATGTTCTCCCTTCCTCTTTTCCTAATCTAACTCAGAGGCTGGGGGAAGAAGACATTTTAAAAAAATTCCTTCCTTCACGTGCCATGTTGCAGTGAACAGGAAGTGAATTCTCCAGAGGAAAGCCTATTTTGGTGGCCTTCTTGTAATTGTATTACTGGAGGGCACCTCTAGCTAACAATGCACAGGGTTAAATCAAGCCTACAACTTCTCAAGAGACTGTTTTTACTGCAAACTTTATTTAGCTGCCTTTGCCCCCTATTTAGGCTGGGAGAGGATGATGCTCTGTGTTTTGTTTTGGACCTTTTTTTTTTTCTTCTTTCTCCATTCTGTTGGTAATTTTTCCACACACCTTTATTAAAGACAGTGATGGCAAACACATTTGGCTTAATATTCCACTCACGCTCTAAGTTAACAAGTAGTTCAAAGATTAATTACCATCTACCTTGCAGTTCATAGATTCTATTATGATATAGCTGAAGCAAAGGGAACAGGGGGAAAATCCAGCTGATTAGCCTGTGATTATGTGTTAGCCTGTGCTTGTGGTCTTTGGTTGTTGTCACGGTGTGATGCAAAAACTTCTGAGCGGTTGCATTTTCCCATCTGTATTTATTTTGATCTAGCTGGGCAGGACTTAAAAAAAAATATTAGTGGCAATATTTGTCAGGTTAGTAGCGTTTCAACTGCTGGTGCTTTAATGGGTGGAATTAATCTCAGAGGTGGGATGAGGGCAGTTGTTAGCTGTGTCTCACACGTGGCTCTCTGCAGTGTGGCTTGCAGCAGAGTCATGCCCTGCCCCATCACCAGGGCACAGACTCCAGTGGGATCTGCAGAGCGAGTGCTGCTGCCTCTGACAAGTTCACCAGACTGCAGGGTGGAAGCCACCCTGGGGCTGTTTTCCTCCCTGCCTGCAGGCCCCAGGAGGGACTGTACAATTCTGGGACCACATTACACCACGGGCAACCTGGCCATGGTGTCCCTGCCCAGTGCTCGGTCTGGAACGAGGTTGAGGCGCTTTCCAACTCAAACCATTCCAATTCTCTGATTGTATACCATAGAGATGCCCAGCTAAGTTAACACTGACTTTGAGCACTCCTGATTTGGTAGTACTGCACCTAAAACTACATTTACACCTTGTCAGACTGTAGCATCTGGTGAGAGTGGGTTTAGCAATGTGCAGAAAGCCCCAGATGAAGAGTTCATCCTGTTGTCCCCCTGTTAATAGCTGGAGTTCTACTGTTTAAGATTTGCAAAGTGAGACCTGTCAAAGCTGTGATTAGAATTCTCTTCCCACTCTGTTCTCACTGCAAGCCACTCACTGTTCCCCTTATTCTAGAGTAAATCGATTAGGACTCAATAAAAAGCACGGGCAGAACCTGCTTGTCACTTCTTAAATGTCTCAGCCTGTTTGGAGATTGTGCCTGAATCCCTGAGCAAGTGGGAGCTCTTCTGGTGTGAATTCCCCACATATAGTTTCTCTGGCTAACAAGGGAAGGCAATATACATAGGACAGAACAGGTTTCTATTCAGCCGTGGAGAAAGCACTTGTGAATGTTGCAGGAAATGAGATCTTAAGTCAGTGCATGAAACAATCTAATCCATCACAGCCCCTAGAATGGCCTCTCATAACTCAGGGGCTGTCATACCCCTTTGTGTGCGTGAAGGCAGTTGTGGAAGAAGTGACGAACTGCGCACATATTCTGCTAAATCCGTTCTGGCAGCTGAGGTAATATATTTTCAATGCCAAGTCACATAATTTTACTTTAGCTCATTTGACTCCAGGCTACAAAGCTATTCCAGAAAACAAAGGGATGGTGTTTGAATAATGAATAATAATGAATTTAATTCTGTGGGCTTGTGCTGGGGTGAAGCCTCTAGGAGGTTAAATGCAGATAAAGTAATGGAAAGGAAAAGTTTTACCTTACAAAATGGTGTTGTTTTACTCTAGTTGCCTTGACTTCATTAGGCATTGATACATTTGGATATATGCAGCTGGCATATCATTTTAAAACTAATATGTTACTAAGTGTGATTTACAGATTTACACCTGCAAAATATCATAGAATTTCTCTCAGCATCTTCTTCCAGGCCTGTGTTGGGTTTTTTTTGGTTCTTTTTTTTTGTGTCCTGTTATTTTCTCTTGCTTTTAATAGTTGTAGATCTTCACAGTACTTGCAAGGAAATCTGAGTGTATCCTTGCACCATGATTGATACATATGCACTCTCTTTTTGATGTTACCAAACATCCTCAGCTGATAATTCTATGCTTTCCAGGAAATGAAGAAGGCAATATTCCCATGGGCAGAGAGGAGATTCCTGTCTCTGCCTACACAACACGGAGCATGCGCTAGTCCTGACACTGTTTGACACCTTTGGAATCAGTTTTATATCAGTGACAGGTGGGCAGACAAGGAGAGGGGCTTCCCCCACAGGGAAATCCTGGAAGGCAGAAGGCAGCTTCAAGGAAGACTTTTGTATTTGTTAATTTGCCACAGACAAGATAAATTAAATACCACTGTGGCTTAAAAAACTGCTGAACTCTGGGTGCTTAATTGTACCTTATCCCTTTGAAAATCTCCCTTTTCCTTTTGTGTTCTGAGGGAGCTTGAATTTGTTTACAGACTGTTTAGGATTTTTGTGAAGTTGCTCAAGAGTCTCAAAGCTTTTCTCGGGCAGATCCAGGTGAGCAGGGGTGTGGAGAGGTGCTGCAGGTGTTTGTCTGGGAGGCCTCACCCCATCTGCAGGGGAAGCTGGAGAGCACATGCACAAGGGTGTCATAGCCTTTGGGTTTCTTGGCACCTCACACACTTGTGTTTGGTCAGAGATGCTGCTCCAGCTCAGCTGCTTCTGCTGCAGGTGGGGCTTTCACTGCAGGTTACCCTTGGAGGACATGCAGGAGGTACCTGCAGGAGGAACCTGCCCAGGTGCTGCTCTGGGCAGGGTGAGCTGAAAGAGGGAAGGCTGGAGCAGAGCAGGAGCTCGAACTGAGGCAGGGGCTGTGTGTGGCTCCCCTGAGAGCTGCAGGAAAGCCCTGCCGAGGTGATCCCTGAAGGTGGGAAGGGCCCATAGTCAGGGAAAGAGGGAGACTCCTTTTTTGCTGGTGCTGGCTTGTGCTAAATGGGTGTCTGGCAGTCCTGGGGCATTTGCTGCTCCCATCTTTCTAATTTGACAGCATTCAATGATTCTATGTGATGGAAATCACTGTGACACCAAAGGTTCGACATCATTGTTAATTCACAGCAGAAGATCAGATGAACCAGGAGAGGGAAGTAATCTCTAGAAACAATTTGATAAGTATGAAAAAGGAAAAAATCCAGAGGCTTGATAGGTGAAGTGGGCTGTGGGGAGCCATAACATAAACAGATATTTCTGAACCTATTGGAGACAATTTATAGAGCAGCAACGTGTGGGATGTACATTCTTTATCTGCAGCCTGAATGTGGCAATACATCGTTAATTTGTGAGAATGAGAAAGTGAGGCTGATTATAAACAGAAATTAAATAGTCATTCAGCCACCATGTGCATGGGACTTCTAGTGAGCTCCATTGGAGGTCCAGGCACCGAATATTTGCAGGATTATGTGTCATCTCGTGGAACTGTTTTCACAGTCCAAGCCATCTGGCATACAGGAGTAAACAAACAGCAGAAAAGATAATAAGTAAACTCGTTTTTAACTATTTTTTCCCCAGTCTAAATACCAGAAGAGGCAAGGAATTTTGATTCCTGAAAAAGATTAATTTTAGATTACATTTTCTATTAAGTGAAATAGTAAATGTAACATTTTCACCTTGCAGGAAGGAGTTTCCTATTTTTGTTCAGAAGGCTGTGCACGTGTTTTCTCCCAACTCCAGTTTAGTGATGAAATGGGTGAGCTCAGCTCTTCCCAAGGTTACTCTCAGGCCTCTGCACTGATGCTGATGCAGCTGGGTAACCCTGAATACCAAGGATAGTGCAGGCAGCTCTGGGCACGATGTTTAGTGTCATTTTCAGAAGTTATGATCATTTTACTATAGAATGTCCATTGGTCACCACTGCCTCACTGGCATGCAGCATTTCACCAGTGTTGTTTCATAACTCTGAGCACAGAATTTCACTACAGGGAGGGAAATCACATTGACCCAAACTTGTCTCTTTCCTGGTTTTACTGAGGAGAGTCTGGTAGGAGGGTTACAACACCACTTGCTTGAACTCCTGATGTTGGTTCAGAGCAATTGTATCTCAGAGTAGTTAGAAAGGTTCTGCATTTCATCAAAAAGTCTTTGAAAAATTTCTATTATGGTTGGTTAGCAGTACATTTGATTTCATAGGATCAGAGCTCTATTAAAGTAACCCAAATGTGTGTAGTCAAGGTCCACTATTAGAGCTCATACCATTTAATTGAGTACTGCATTATTTAATTACTTTCCTTTTGCTGTAATCTCATTTTGCAAGAAATCTCATTCAAAAAAGAGTTTCTAGTTTTCCTGTCTTCAGAGGAAACTCAGAACATATCATCATACAGGCTTCCCAATAAAAGAAATTAACTTAATGAACTTAAGATCCCCTATTTTGTGGTGGAGAAAGGAGCTCCATCCTGTCTGTGAAATTACAAGAATTACTTTTTGCTGAAGCACCTTTGGAAAGCTCCATTCTACAAATGGCTGTTCTGAGGTTATAATCTCTTCAGAATTATTTCAAACCAGCAGGTGAGTTTGGGCTGTAAGAGCACAAGGAGCTCAGAGTGTGATATTCTAATTCCCAGCTCCAAACAAAGGAGTCAGTCCTGTCAGCCTTACCCACCTACCCATCCTTGTCCCATTTTTGGGGTACATTGGCATCTCTGAGAGAGAGAAGTCAGGCCAAGGAGTTAAACTGGGTGAGGAATACTGTGGGGAAAGACCAATTCCCTACCAGTTTAACCCTTTGGATCCTAAAGAGGGAACTTATCTACCCTAAGGTGTAGGAAACTACTTAAAATTTTGTCTGTTTGAAGGTGGAAATTTTGTAGCTAAGGTACAGTGACAAAAACTGACAGTCCTTTCCCCCTGGTCAGGAAGATTTTCAGGAAATTGTCTCAATTATTAGACAATGTGTGAAGTATCCTCCCATCCTAGATGTTTGTCAGAGTTTAAACCTCCTGTAGAACAGGAAAAAGGCAATGTCTTTTGAAGGTGCTTGGTGATAACTTTGTCCTTTCTGAAAGGTGTGTAATAGCTTTTAATATTTGAAAGTAACCAGAAATATTAAAGAGAAGGAATAAGCTAAAGGGGAGGACTTCTCTTGATACCCTTGGGTTCTCGCGTGTCTTTTTTGTTCTGTGTAAGTTGGTGTTTGTGCTGTTTGATCTCATTTCCCAAAAGTATTTCCCAAGCTGTGCTCAGAGAGAGGCTACGGGGAAGAGCCTTCAGTGAAATGGAATCCCTCATTACAGATGAAATAGGACTTTTTTTTTTTTTTTTTTTGTAAACTGTTTCCTGGCAAGGTTTTCCTGTGACATTTGCTGGGAGGGTAACCCACTAATTTGAATCCAAGCACCAGCAGGAGCTAATCTGGATGACACTAGATCATGCTTGGCATTTGTTTCCACACTGGTTAGGTGCCATGTGAAATATTTCCAGTGTTGACCCATGTTTCCAGCTTTGGAAGCTGTGCTGGAAAGTGCAGTTATGCTAGAAGAGTTGTCTGATGATTTTATTTCATTTTTATGAAAAGTCCAGTGGAAATATTAACTAGTTCACAGAAAACTCAGGTGCAAGCACAGTTCCACACCTGTGTTAGTACCAGAACGAGGAGCTGGCACACAATTGCTGTCACTGTTATTTATTATATATTTATTGAGGATATGCTTAACTTTTGAATTGAAGATGAGGATTATACTGTTCTGTGTCTACATACACAGCTTAACCTGCTCTTGAAGCTCACAGAATTCCTTCCCACAGTCTGTTTCTGCACATAAAGGGCTCCCAGAATGAGCAGTTTGAGTTGCAAACCTCAGGGAATACTGCAGATCCATGCCTGGAAATTGTGGGTCATGCTCAGAGCTGGCACTCCATGTACTGGTGGGTAGAATTAAGAAGTAGCCAAGATTTAAACACTGGGCAGGAAAATATTTCTAATCGCTCTGTTCACGTCAGCAAATAGCTGCTGGTCCATTTCCCATGGGCATTGATTGAGCTTAAGTGCTTTTCCCAACACAGAGTCAGGGTATGTGATGAGAGAAAGCTTTGAAATCACATGGTTGTGGTTGTTACATGGGACCAGCTTCATGCTTATTCAGGTACAGGCCAGGCTGGTTTGGTTTTAAGGATGTGATGTTAAGTGTTTTGATGTGTTCTAGTTTTTATTCAAATAAATAAACTATTATCAGCAATTTACTGGAGTGATAAAGGAGGGATGGAGGAGTAAATGGCTAGAGCAAAAAAAAAAAAAAGACAAGAAATTTGAAATCTTTTATGGACAGTTTAATATGTGTTGAGATGTAAAAGGTGACTATGAGGATGTGGTCTCTTAGGGAAGCAGATTATCTGTTTGTTCTCTCCATTTTTCAGTTCTCAGCACAGGGGGCTTCTGCTTCCTACTGTGCTTCAAGTAAAGTATGACCATGGGATGGAAAAATAAGGCAAGAGAGGTGCATCAGGGTATGGTTGGGGGTGGTGAATGCTTATGGAGAGAAAAGGATTGGGAGGGGGGGAGGGACCCCTGGCCAGGGACAGAGGGGAGGCAGGATGGAAACTTTCATCTTGGTGGATGATATTTGTGGCTGGCAAGTGATACTGGCTCATAGTTTTGTGGAACAGATTTATCTGGGCCCATAGAAGCAGAAACAAAGTTTTATGTCATGCAATCCTTTCACTCTATCCTCTATTAAAAAATTAAATAAAATAAAATTCAGGGACAGTTTCCAGTCTCTGGATTTTTGTCTGTGTAGTTTTCCCACCTAGAGTGAATTTTATGTTCTGGTCCTTGAAGTGATGTGAAGGAAAAATATTGGATTTCCAAGCTGTTCTTGCATCATGGCATAATTTTCTGTGTAGAATCTTAGAATTGTCCCGCTGCCAATTCTGGGATATGGGAATTCAGCCCCCTCAGTTCTGGATGATTAGCCCAAAGTATGGCCAAGATTTTGAGCGACCAGGTGAAAATGCTAGTTAGTTTTGAAGGATACCTGGAGTTGGAATAGAAAAGAACCTACATTTACTCAAATAAAGGGAGATAGGCAAACTGGTTTCCCTTGAATTACTCCAGTTTTGAATTCATCCTCAGTTGCAATCANTTTTTTTTTTTTTTAACAGATTTGGTTGTTTCAGGCTCTGCTTTTTGAGATTAGTGGGACTTTTTCAGTTTACTTCAGTACAAGCTGGGTCAGCCCCATATGAGATGCCTGTCACACTGGTGCCTAAGTGATCTGCAATTTCAGTAAGACCTTAGGTTTGATGAAGAAATCTTTAATAAGATTGCTTTTGTGTTTAAACAGTCCATTTGTAAAGGCTTTTTTCCCCACAATAGTAATTGGATTCCTCAGTATTCAGACATTTCATTGCACGATGTTTCACTCTACGGAAATAATTTCCAACCCGTGTTTCTTTTTTTCTTTTAACTTAAAAGAGCCTCTTCTCTTCTTTGTGGTCAGTGCAGCCCATTTGTAACTGCCTGCTCTGAGCTGAAATCTGTACATTCTTATCTCCCTTGCTTTGTTTTTCTGTACCAAACTGTAAGCAAGCCCTGAAGTTTGTTCAGATTTGGGATCAAAAGCTGAATTTTTATTTCTTTTCTTGCAAATTCCTAGGGGGGAAAGGATCAATATGCTAATGCTGTTGCATCAAGCTTTCAAATCTATGCAGACATCAATAGGCAGCTGTTCTGTGCCTTTTTAGCATTTTGGGCCAAGTGTCTGATTTCAAACAGACTGATGTAAAATCAGAGGAACTTCATAGGAACTTCTCTGGATTTACACCACTGGCTCAGACTAGGTCAAGCTTTCAAATTAATTCAGGAACCAGATTTTGATTTTCATTGACTATTTTATATAATAATTAGAATTTTATAGGAATAGGACATTGTACTTCCATAGCTGCTCCATCAGGAAACTAAGCCATAATTCTGTGACTTTGTGTGCTGCCCAATATGTAGAGTTGCTCTTATTTGGTAAATGTATATCAAATAACATTTGCTACTTCGCCGATTTAATACAAAATAAAATCCTCTCAAGTCAGAGTAATGTCCTCTACTTTATATTTGAAAAAACAAATTAATCCCATGATAGGCTGTGATTTGCAATAAAGTTGATCAATGAGATCTACCTCCACAAATTGCAGAACATACCATTCACATTGTTTTGAGTAATACTGTTGTTTTTCCTTGGAGTACATTGCTGTTGCTCCCTGTGTTCTGTATAGCATCTTAAGACTTCTTAATAGAAAGAAACGAAATGAAAATTGATTGATAAAAGCTCCATCAAGGTGTTTATTGTTTTTTGCCCAGGGGTAAAGCAGAAACTTTTGAAAGCCATGTCATTTGTATTAGCTTCTGTTTTTCAAAGTGCATGGGCAATGGAGATGTGAACACAAAGGTAGGAAATTACTTTTAATCATTAATAACTTGCACAGAAACCTTGTAGTACAAGGTGGAGTGCCCACCTTCGTGCTGGATAACGAGGATTTGTTGCAAAAATTGGTGTGCAGAGGTGTAGTGGAGGATTGTGTATTCAGCTGTAGTACTGACACTGGCATCCACAGCAGCTTGAAACATATGCAAATGAAAGAGAAAATACCTGATTAACGAGGGAGCTGTGTTATTGGCAGGTACTTCACCAGAAGTGCATCAGTAGAGACAGGATGTGCTTCAGCAGCAGTTGCCTGTAGGGCCTTTAAAGTTCTTAACCCTTTGGAGCAGGGCTTGAAACAATTCATCCTTCCCTGGTTCATGGAGGATTCTGATTTGATTGGGGCAGAATCCAAATTTTCTCCAGTAAGAAAATATCTATTTTCACCAGTAAGAGAATTTTAGTGAGACTAGGAGCTGTACACTGTTCTATGATATAGGGAATTTACAAGAACATGGAGTAAGTAACAGGAAAGGTGATGTGAATGGAAGGAGTCTTCAGAGAATTGTGGGAGGACATTTGTTCTTGGCTGTAGTGAAGGGACACAGGTTTGAATACACCCACTCCAGGCAGGAGTTTGCTGCATGACTGCCTTTAACCCCAGACAGGCTGAGGAACCAGCTCAGCTGTGTGAGTGAGAGGCTTGGGCTGAAAATGAGGGCTTAGGGTTAATTTTGCCATAGAGAGGTAATTTTTTCCCCAAAGTAACCCAAACTGAATGTCCCTAGTTCTGAAGATACACCAATGTGTGTGTTCAGACACTTATTTGCTATTCCCCATCACTCATAGATGGAGAAAAGCCCAGTGGCTTCCTTCTTTGGCTGCCCAGGATCATTTTGCACTCTCAGGTCCCCATGTACATTTTAGGATTATTAAACCATCATCAGGATCATTAAATGATCTGGTCTGTGCCCACTCATCACATGTTAATCACTTGAACAGGTAGAAGAGGGTCTGGCCTCTCTGGAACCAGGAATGAAGGCAGTGGAATGTGTGTGCTGCCATCCAGGAACTGGGGCCAGAGTGGAGAGCTGCCCCTTGGTAGTGGTAAACTGGTTTGTCACAACATCCACTTCCTGACCTGGAAAACATCCAATCTAGACAGAAAATCAAACCCCAAACTGGAATAGATTTGGGAGAAAGGCAGCTGATGTGACTTGCTCCAGACCTTCAGCAGCATTGGTGGCAGAACCAGAACAGAGTGCTGGAGCCTGGTGCAGAGGAGATTGCAATGGATTAATCTGCTCTCTTCCTTATTCAAAAGAGTGTGTTTGAATTTCTCTACTGGTGAGCGACTATTTTTTACAGATTTTTAACAGATTGAGAATGATGAATTCTGTATGTGGGTTCCTGGTGGTTGGGGTGGTTTTGTTCTGTTTGTGCATTAGGGACACATCAGAAATGCCATTCACACCAAGGCTGGTTCTTATGGGGAAGGTAACTATGAAAACCAAGTGGAAAGTATCTGTACTTGGTCTTTTACCTAAGATGAATTTCAATTTCTCTTAAGCTGGAGGAAAAAAAATAATTTTTTTGAATTTTGCTAGAGAAAAATGACAAAAAAATTGTATGGAACAGCATTCTGCTTTTTGTTTGAATATACTGTAATTCATCAGGTAAATAATTTATGAAAAAACACCAAGCTTTTGTTTTAGAAAAGATACTTGTAGTAATAACACAGTTTAACAAAATTCAGTAACCTAAAAGTGAAAACATGAATTCATTTCCACGCACTATATAAATCCATGTAAGCTAATAAGATTTATTTCTTTTATATTTGGAGATGGAAGGAACTGTTTAATTGAGAAAGTTCAAACCCTGTGATGATAAAACCCATGATGCTGTGTACACGAGTAGTGTGTTTATCTGTAATGTACTGATTTCCCTGTAGGTAGTTTCTGTAGTCCTTACTCAATGTGCATATCTTCTTTAGAAAGAATAAAAGAGCATTAACAAACTTTCATAGGTGTGTTGTACAGCATATCCTACATGATGAGATTTCTCTTACATACTTACTAGATTTCACTTTCTAGGTATTTTCAGGCATGACTGAAATTGTAAGCTCAGTGCTTACAAACAATTGCAGTGGCTGTGCACAAATTAAACAGAAATGCACAGTTAAGTCTAAACTCCTTCAAGGTCAGGCCCTCCAAATCCACTGCACATCAGCTGTGCTAAGAGTTGGCAATGGGACTTGAATGAAACATGTGACAGACATATGGAAAATATATTCCTTTGTTTTGTACGTTTTAAAAATGGATTATACTCAACGTGCTACTGCCTTTCAGGGCTATCAGATAAAACATTGCAAGGTCCATTGACTTCAAGATGGGAATCCTGGGTTCAGCCCAGATGGAAGCATGATACAAAAAGCTGCTTTTGTCTTTGAATGTTATTAGCCCCAAAGAACTGAAATTCTTTTTAGGTTTTTCTCCCCACCCACTTTAAAACAATATTTGTGTAAAGAGTTTCCACTTGGTTTTGTTTCTGGGCTGACCTGCAGTTTAAGCACTGAGGAAAATGGGGTTTAGGAGAAGATTGACTTTCAAGTCCTCCTAATGGCATGGACACTGAAGGATTTGGGGAGATGTCAAAAGCCTGTCTTAAGCTGCTCCAGGGTAGCTGTTCTGGTGCTTGTGGAGGTGTTTTGGGGAGGTTATGTCCCCCATCAGCCTCATTCTCACTGACATATTGATAATTCTCTTTCCTCACTCTGGCTGAGCTGACAGTCATTTGTGGATCTGATCCCTGGGTTTGATCTTCAAGGTGATCATGTCTAATATCTGCATTCCACTTGCCTCTTTTCATTTTATGAAGTTTATTTATATGTGGCATCATTTCATAGTGATTCCTTGGAAATACTGGCACTAACTGTGGGTAGGAGGGAAGGTAATTGTAGGCAGTGGTGGTGCTGGTACCAGAATCACCTCTCTTGCTCTTCCTTTGTGAAGCTCCCACTTCCTCCACTGGAATCCTGAGTGGAGGTAATTCAGGCAGGAAAATACCTTATTAAGCTTATTTTCATATTGATTCTGCTCCCCGAAGTGCTGATTGAAGGGGTTCTGCAGTTCATTCAGGTTACCTCACAACTTACAGGGAGGTGGGACCTCCCTTTTTGGGGTCTGGGTTAAACCACACATGGGTAGGATTAGCTCAGGCTGCTGAATTGTTCTTAGCTGATCTGCTGGTGAGCGCAGAGGGTGAAAAGATGCCTTAAACGTAAATTTTTATTTCCTCCTTGCAGACTTGTGCCAGATAGGGAATGGAGAAATTGGCATGAAAGCCTTTGTTTTTTCCTGCTCATTTTCTGTTATTTGTTGTTTTTATTTTCAAGTAGACTTCCAGGCTGAATGCAATTTCCCTGTGGGAGTAGATGCTGAGTTCTGTCTGTGTTTTCATCTCCATAGCTGACAATAATAAAAATTCCAAACAACTTCCCCCCACATTCCCAGCTTTGCTGTTGTCATGTTTTCTGCTGGTTGACAGAGTCACCTCTGTGGCCTTAATATCTGAGTACATTTGTTTTGCAAAGTGCTGGGAGCTGCATGGCTTGTTGATGTTTTCAAAAGCTGTTGATACACTGCATGTTGCACGATTAAGAATTTAGGAATTTTCCACTCCCACTCCCCAACTGTTTTTTTGGATTAGTGTTTGTGTTTCTCTAAAGCACCCTGTAAACACCTCCTGTCAGGAGGGGATGGGAGAGAGGCTGTAGATGCCAGTAAGGCAGCCTGTCTTTTCTTGAAATATTATTTGTCTAATGGGAACCTAAAGGAAAATGGTCCCAGGAATTCCTTATGTGTGCACAAACCTTTCAATGGAAGTGAAATCCCAAACCTCTTAGAAGGGTTCATTCTGTGGAGTTGAATCCTTCTCTTTTCCCACTCCTCCCTTGCCAGTTTTCTCCTTCCACCTCTAGGAATTTCAATGTGTGGCTTGCCTGATCACTAGTTTTACCTGCTTGAAGATGAAAAAAAAATATCCAAGAGCGAAGAAAGAGTCACTTGAGAGATGATTTTTGGGGAATAACTGAGAAAACTGTAACAGGCTTTGCTTTAGCCTGCAGCTGATGTGTGGCTGGAAGAGGAGCAAAATCTCCTCTGGCCGAAGGAAGGAAGGACCAACAGATTTGATCTGGCAGCTTATTCTGGGTGGTGCTGCTTGGACACTGCAGCAGCAAATCACCTGTGAATAAGAAGGGAAAGGGAGACAAATCACTTTAGAATACCATCATGTTTTTAACATGGCCTTTTTTCATTCAACTGCTTTTTCATGGGTATCAGTCTCCTTACACCATAGTGCTGTGTTTAATTTATCCATCTTGGTCATCTGCTCTTATACAGTGGTGTAAGATGCTTTTGATGCTGGAAGAGGAAAAGCAAGGTATTTGTTGCATCTTGAGGAATCCTCAGGAGCCAAATAACATGGCTCCCTCTAAATATTAACTTCTGTGCTCCCAAGTCCTGATTTTAAAAGATTGCATCTTGCAGAACTGCCAGACCATGAACCTTGCCAAGAATAAGCTTCTCCACATTTCCAAAATGTCAGGAAAAATAAAATTGGCTGAACTAACCAATGAACCAGCTTCCCCATTACTATTACCAAGTAATAGCAGTAAACATCATTAAAACCATTCACTTTTTAGTCAAATACTGTGCGACTAAAAGATACTTTAGAACACAAAATACATTTGATAAATGGAGTTCCAGGCTGGATGCATATAATGTAGTAGTTCAGAAATTCACTGGCCTTCATTTCAACCCCATGCTGTACAAATCAAATTGCAAATGAAGCCTGCTTCTGTTGGATGGTGCCAACCATCTGATAAGGAGATCTTGGCTGACTATTCCTCATGTGTCTTAAGGGGATATAAGATATGAATATTTTTATTTTTTATTACTCTTTGAAAATGCCATCTTTTTATGCCTTATAAAAACTACTTGATCAATTTTCATCTTAAATCAATTATCACATGGCCTTTTTTCTGCAGAATTCTTTTGTCTCCCAGAGTTTATCTTAATAAACACAAAAAATCCAACGACTCATAGCAGGATTCACATTGTTCCTCATAATGTTTTACTCTGTGTACAATTTGGAGATGTCTGGCTCTGAATGAGGCTGTGATTGAGAGCCATTTAGGATGGTTGGGGCATGAAGAATATGAGCAGAAAGCCAATGGAATCTCTTCATTTCCAACCAGGTCAGCCTTTTTCCTTGCCTCCAGAGCCTAAGCTGCAGTTTCATTTTAAGTTTCCCATGGTGGCTGTTCTGCTTGGACTTGTGTTATAAAAAGCAGATAAATACATGGAACTTTGTTATTTTAAACTTGGCCTGGCAGTGCACCAGGGCAGGGGAAGGTGGGTGTTGTCTGTGCTGGCTGCACCCCTGGGGAATGGAGTGTGAAATTGAGAGATTTGTGCCTCCAAATGTTCTTGCTCTTCATACTCTGGACTCAAGAATTTTGTCTGAGTTGGAAGTCAACCCCATTCATGCTGCATTGATTTCTGTGCAGTGTTAATGAGTGTGAATTAGCACAACAGTGAAAGATCTGTTTGTATCATGTATTTGTTTAATTTCTACTTGGCTCATATCAAGAAGAGACATTATTTAATAAAAATGCTTTATTAAAAAAATATTTTAGAACCAAATATTTCAATTCCACAAATGGATAATTACACTGATTATTAAATGTATATATCAATTCTATTAATGGATAGTTACACTAATTATTAAATTTTTGTGTAGTGTCAAAGTTTTCTCAAAGTGTGTGCCTGCCATATGCTAATGGCAGGCTGGTTAATATTATTTATTCCAGCCTACATGTTCTCCAGCAATATGAATTCATAGAAGGATTTTTGTGTGCATGAAAAGTGATGTGTATTCAGAGCAAGTAATTTTTCAGTTTCCCATCATGTGTTGGAACCTGTTTTTGAGAACTGTGTTTGCTTATTGTGACTGCAATCCCAAATTACTGAGTTTCTTACAACTCCAGAATCCTGGGTTACATAAAGGGTTGTGGATGAAACCTTCACTCAAGCAGAGCTGGGTCCTTTAGGTGTTTTACACAAGAAATCAAGGGAGAAGGGGAAGTAGTAAGCAAAGTTCTGAACAGCAGAACTATGGGACAGGATGTCTCCTCAATGATTATCATCATTATCAAAGTGTAATTTATCCAATTAGCCAATTCCATCAAACATTAAGACTCTTTTTCTCCTGCCACGTTTTAATGTGTTTATATCTCAAATGAGTGAAGGATGTATTGTTTGACATGACAGCTTGCTTTGTATGCAGCTATCTCTTTATTTCAAACCACTGACTGACAAAAGGTAGGAGTGGGTCTTTTTGATGTAGTGTAGGGAATTATTTCCTGATTTGACATGCTAATTGACTGGGGATTTCTTATTCTGTTAAGGAATATTCATCCTGAATTGCTCAGCAGAACAGCATTGGTGCATTGCAATGGGAGGACAAAAGTGAGGGATCAAACAAAAAGGAGACATATTTAAGCATAAATTTCTGTGCTGTGTTCATTACACATGGTTAATAATCTTTTTACCCTTTCCTCCTGTTGCCTTCAACTCTGTGCTTCTGTTTTCTGAAGTGGCTTCAGAGCTTCCATTGAGGGATAGTGGAACTTTTTAAAACAATTTTAATGTATTGTCAGTTAAAAAATATGAAGTGTATTCATGTAAAAAGTTGACAATCTGCATGTTTTCACTCCAAAACTGAAGTAATATTTTGAATTTCAGATTTTCCTCTCTCTTTTCAATGCCAAATAATAAATGGGTGATAAAGGAAGAGAGAGGAGGGACACTAGAGAGGCTGTCTGGTAGGGAAGGAAAGGTCCTGTGCTAAGAAATATTCACATCTCTCAGCTGAGCAAAATTTGGTATTGTAGCATTACTGTGGGTTTAAACTATGTGATCTGGGCAATTCCATCCTTATCCTTGAAATTAAGATCATGGAATCATAGACTGATTTAGTTTGGAAGGGACCTTAGGAGTT
This sequence comes from Thryothorus ludovicianus, assembly GCA_013397245.1. Lineage (NCBI taxonomy): Eukaryota > Metazoa > Chordata > Aves > Passeriformes > Certhiidae > Thryothorus > Thryothorus ludovicianus. Next base: position 829,756 of record VZTB01017146.1, on the reverse strand, counting down.
GTCTCATCCCACCCCTCTGCCATGGGCAGGGACACCACCCACTGTCCCAGGCTGCTCCAGCCCCAGTGTCCAGCCTGGCCTTGGGCACTGCCAGGGATCCAGGGACAGCCCCAGCTGCTCTGAGCTCCCTGTGCCAGGGCCTGCCCACCCTCACAGGGAAGAATTCCTTTCTAATATCTAGTCTAAATAGAGACTGTCAGCTTAAAGCTGTTTCCCCTTTGTCCTAAGTCCCTCTCCAGCTGTCTTGAAGCCCTTTTAGGCACTGGAAAGTGTTCTAAGGCTCCCCAAAGCCTTCTCTTCTCTAGGCTGAACATCCCAAACTCTCTGTCTCCATAGATTTGGCATTCCAGCCCTTGGAGCATCTTCATGGCCTCTGCTGGACCACACCAAGGTGCAGCCAATGCATTCTGCTGTTGGGTAGAAATAGAAATACCAATGAAGACTAGGGCTGGCAAGATGCAGGCAGGGGGCAAGCACAGGCTCAGCACAGCATTTAGGAAAAAAAAAAGAAAGAACAAATGAAGTGAGTTGATTCTTTTTATGGAAATTTTTCTTTAGGGAGGATGTTGCTCTGACTTCTGGAAGGAGCTGGATATTCCATCACATTCTTGTGTTTCAATAAATGGAAAATACAGTGGTGATGACGCTGATTGTTTTTAAAATGAAACTGTCTGTAGTTATCTCTAGAGATAATAATCCCCTGCTGCTTTAGTGCTTCCTTGATTTCGTTTGTATAAATCTGGAGGATGAGACATTGCAAGGCTGTGTCAGCTCCCCCACGTCACCTCCCAGAGCAGTCTCCTCTCACCCACCTTTCCAAATATATTCTCTAAATTAATCCTATAGGGTTTTACTGATCTGCATTAGCTCTCTGATTGCTTAATACTGGATCAAAATCTTGGACATTGCAGTCTCTTCTCCCACTACATTTTTACTGGAAACCCATCAATTGTGACCCTTTGATTTGCATTGCACAGGAGAGCCTGTGGCATGTCTGAATATTGAGGGGTTTTAGGATCTCAGAGGGTAGAATAGCTCCTACTTGGCATCCAGGTACTCCAATAGTGCTGTGCAATGTGGGTGGAGTGGATGGATGGTCACTCTTTCATAAATTATTTTTCATTTGCCTGAATGCTAATGGTCATGTGTGAAGGAGAATATTCAGAATTTGTAGGCTTATGTTGTTTTTGCATATAGGAGCCTGGGTAAAGCAGCTTTTACTGATGTAGCAATTATTCCTTTCTAGGAGCAGTTTGGTCTTGCATCTATCTTTTAATTTTTTTATACAAATACCTGAAAGTACTTTTCAATCATTTAGATTCATTATTTGCATTTTAACAACATAGAAAATGGGAAAGAAAGTGGAGAGAGGCTAAACATATAAGTCTGTTACTTATAATGACACCAGGGTCTAAACCAAATTTGCCTAGCTCCTATTCTTCATAGCTACTTTGAGACAATTGTTTTAAGATTTTTGTGTGTTTATTTCAGACATTCATTGTGGTTTTCCCATGATAATTTTTGTGTAGAAGTGCAGCCATGAATTGGACAAGGTGGATGACCTGTGGAATGGGATTTGTAGAGCCCATTAGAGTTCTTTTCTCCAAATTCTGTCAGCATAAGAGATCATTTCAGAGCCTAAATATGACAGTGCTTCATTGGAAGAATATATTATCCAAATATCAAGTTGAAAAGAGTGTGAAGTGTAATGTGGGGGGACAGTCACGAGGACCAAATCCCCCAGGAGTGAGATGTGTGATCTTGGCAGGGTTTGAAAAACCACCAAGGGGTTAAACATCCCCCACTCTGTATGAAATGACAACAAGCTCTTGGCAGCTTTCCCCATTCTTTATATAACACTTCCAAGCGCTGAAGCTTGTATCCTCCTAGTAATGCTTTTAATTTGTGCTCTGCTGGGGAGAGGCCAAGATTTAATCGAAATCATTAGAATGTCTTTGCCTGAAGTAGCTGAGGGCTTGTAGTGAGCTGGAGGAGGTTACTTCAGAATAATTAAAAGAAATACATAAGGTCATCATCGGTGTCTGAGCTATTCCAGACATTGGGTTCAAGGGGGAAAGGTTGAGTTTAATGACAACTCCTCTTAACTTAAGTAGGATGCTTGCACAGCCACATAGTTTTGATAATTAAACTTTGCCTTTTTCCCTTCCCACACACCTGCCCAAGTGACTTTGTTTCTTGCTTCATCTCAGCACAGCAAAGATGGGCTCGAACCAAAGCCCAGAGCCAGTTTTCTCAGAGATTCAGGGCTGTGGGGGCTCCATCACCTAGATCCAAATCTCAGTTTTCTGGTTTATCTTTTCTGTCTGAAATGGGATGAATTTCGATGTGTCTGTAAGAGTGCACATATATATGTGTGAGAGAATGTGATGTTGTGTGTGTGAATACGAGTGTGTGTTTATTTACAGCCTCAGCTGAGATCTGCTCTTGAGTTTTGACTCCCTTCATTGCAGTGGGACTATCAGAGCACAGGTGCTGCTGCTTTCAGTGTGTGTTGGTGTCCATGCATGGATTTTAGTCCTGTGTGTGCCTGAAAGGCACTGCCATGCTCCTGAAAACAAACAGCTGGGGTCATTTTGAGGCACGATACATGTGCTAATTGCTTAGTGTAAATTAGAACGTGCACTTAATTTGTTGGTTGTGTATTAGGCAAAAAAGTACTTAGAGGAAAGCTGAAAGAATTAGATTCATATTTCCTGCAATGTACAGTCCTGATGTTGAACAGACAGAGGTGGAATGAACCAGCAAGTGATGAATTTGTGTGAGAAACTGTCTTTTTTGAATGACTTTGTATGCTTACATTTGAATACAGCCTCTTACAGCAGAGTAGGTTCAAATAATGAATTAATAGTGAATGTTAAAGATTTAGGGAATTGTCTGTGAACTTTTGACCCTGGGAATATAAGGAGGTTTGCTTTTCAGGAGAATTAGTCTAGCTGGGCTAATGGGTGCCAATAAGGGCTGTAAGCACTGTGTCAGGGACCAAATCTTTTAATTAACCGCGGAGTGAAAAGTAGTTTGGGAAATGCAATAAGTCAGATTCAGGTCAGATCAAGCAGAATAATATGTGGGCAAAGATGAAATTAACATACTAGGAAATGCAAGCTGAAAATCTCCAAACTTTCCTTATTAGACTGATAGAAAATGGGATTTACTTTGACTGCCTCAAGGAAACGTGGCATCTACTTTTACTGACTCATTCTAGCAAGGTTTAGATTCTCCTGGCCAACAGCATCTGCAGATGAAAAAGATTAAACTGGATTAAACTGGAGACATACCATGGTCCAGCTCTGAAATGACTGTGATTGTGGCACAGGCTGGCTCGGCACTGGCCTGTGCTTCAGTGGGATTGTTCAAGTCTGGGATGCCCAACAAGGATTAAATTGTGACTGAGCTACTGACTCTTGTCTTTCTTGACAAACAGTGTTGCCTCTCAGCTTCTTTGAATTGTCAATTTTTCTGAGTCTACTGTCTGTTGCTCTGACATTTTAACTTCTCCTGGAGCAGTTTGTCTTTTTGTCCTGTGCTTAAATCTTCCCTGTCACAGCCATGTCATGAAATCATAGAATCCTTCAGGCTGGAAAAGACCTTTGAGGTCACCAAGTCCAACCCAGCACTGCTGAGTCCACCACTAAACCATGGCCCCAGGTCCCACCACATCCACACGACTCCTAAATCCCTCCAGGGACAGTGAGTCAGGTGAGCTCCACTAATTATTAACACAACATGGATAATTGCATTCTGTATTGTCCTGTAGATGGAAGGATCTCGCTTTTAATTATGCCTTATTAACAAAATTAATAGGATCAGAACTACACCTAGAGAGTTTAGAAGGTAAACCAGTGCCTGTCAACGTATCATTACAAAGTAAGGTTTAAATTATTAGCTTAATTCATGTCTAATAGGATTTTAATCCTATTCTGATTGTTCTCTGTTCGCAGAAAGAATTATTTTATAAGAGGACTATGCCTTAAATTTTGGTGTAGAAAGCTTTGAAATTAATGGAAAACCTCCAAGTAAGCTTAGTGGGCTTTGAATTAATCCATTTTGAGTCTTTTCCATCAACACTCAAATTCAGATATGCTTTGAAAACTGTCATTGTGGGTCCCTAATTTCCTAAGTATCATTATCAACAATGGTAATGTGGCATCTGATCTGCCAAATAACTTATTCAAACCTCCACTAATGTCTCACTCATCACAAACTACTTAAGTAATTTATTTAATTGGAAACTGCACTAACTTCAGTGTTACACGCACTGCAGAGTAGTGAGGGATTCCGTAAGATCAGAAACAACTTCCCAAGCCCCATTGCATTTCCTCCTTGCTTTCTGACTGGTTTGAGAGTTGCAAAGGTTAGCTAGGATAGTATTTTCTTTCTTTATAATTGTTGCAAGTTGCGCTTCTTGCCAAAAAATCAAAGGGCTAAATTCAATTCACTGATTTAAAATCAGTCCTGCTGTCGGTTACCATACGTATATAATTGTTCTGTGTCTATGTTGTTGGGCTGGAACAGATTCAAACAATCTACCAATCACGAGCAGGAAAAAAAAAAATCATTAGAAAATCAATTTCTGCTTAATTGAAGATCTTTCTTCCAAGTGGGAATGAAGTAAGATTTATAACCTGGGATTCACTGACTGTATAATGATGGCACTTGAGCTTGTCAAGGTTTTCTTTTGGTAGCTGTGGCATGGACAGCATTTACTTTTCCACCTGCACAGTGAGGACCCTGGGGAGCAAAGGGCTCTGGTACAAACTGGGTGAAGCACAAGAGGCTCTGTTTGCAGTTCCAGTTGGGAAATAAGGCATCGTACAGGGAGGGAGCATTACAGTAGAAGGGATTTCCAAGTGCATTTTTTGTTTATTCATTTCTCCTGAGTGCTCTGAGTGGAAATTACAGTGATTGACTCTCGGAGACACCCCTTTGGCATCTGACTGCTGGTGCCAGCTCTGAGGAAATCCTGTATCCCAGTGCCCTTGGGGTGGTCCTTTCTCTGCCCCCAGAACAAAGGTTCACAAAAGTAAACTCTTGTCACTGTTCCCTGTGAGAGCTTTGCCACTGATTTCAGGAGGATCCACATTTCACACCATCTGAAATCTTGTAGTCTCATTTTCTTCTGTTGATAACTGAGCAAATCAGAGTGTGGTTAAATGGCAGCAGTCAAAGCATAGGAAAATGAAAAAATGATAGGAAAACGAGACTTGTGATTGTAGATATTTCCCCCTTCCTAGTTTCTCCTGCCATACTGAGAAAATGCAGCTCCAATCTCTTTTAAGTCCAAAATGAGTGGAAGAGAGTCATGGTGTAAATACCAAGCAATAGCTAAAAGTGAATTTACCAAAGTTCAATAAACATAAAAATGATGAATTTAGATGTCATGTAATTAACTCAGAATTACATGAGCAATAACCAAGTAATTACACCTTTAATAATGCATTAAACTTGTCAGGAATACTTAGTCATTCAACTAGAATTTAACAAGATAGCCTATAGCAAGTTACAGTAATTAGATATCACTACTGAAAACATTGACAGTTCCTAATTGATACCTTTTATTATAAAGTTAAATGCCAAACATTTCTTTTGAGTGTATTAAGGAGTAATATTAGCTGTGTTTAAGACCATACTGCCTACTCTAATAAACTGCATGCAGGTAAAAAAACACAATCAGCAACAAACAAAACCCTAAGAAAAAAATATATATCAACTAAACCTATCAATCACTTACACAAATGTGGTTTAGGTTCTCACTCCTGTAATTTAAATTACAAACTAAGAGTGTCTGTTCACTGGCAGGTCTGTCAGCAGCAAAGGGAAAAGTGAGGTGGAAGAAAAAACTTTGTGAAGCAGGTTAAGAGAATAACATTTAGATCAGCTGAAGGATTCAGGTCTTCATGGGAATAAGGCACCCTGCAGCCTTTGCAGGAGTAGAGCAGGGAAAATAAACAACCTCAGGACTTTATAAATTAGCTTTAAAAGCAGGACTCAGGCCTACTAATGACTAAATCAGATTGTTTAGACTACAGGGGAAGGGGTTTTGAAGAAAGATATGGAATAGAATTGAAACTATGTGTTTACTTGCTGCTTGTAAATGTGGGAGATTTCTGCTGGTTTTATGTTGTTCAGTTTATGCAATCGACAAATAATTCTTTTTCTTTTTCATTATAACCATGCCAAAAAGTAAAGTTTCTTCCAAGGGAAACTGAAAGAATAATGCAAAGAGACTGTAAAAAAGATATTTTTTTTTGGTCAACTTTAAGTATAGTTTTTCTGAAATAAAAATTTATTGTTTAATTCTATTTTATCAAAAACATTTTTTATTTACAATTTTCTTGTTTACAACAATAATACCCACACTTTGCCTGAATTCACAAAGATTTATTATTATTTTTTCTCTTCAGCAAATTTCTGAAGAGAAAGTATGCAATCTTATTCTGAATATGTACTGGAATCTCTGATGCTTAGTGGAGCCATCTCTTCTTTAAACCAAACTAAGCAGAGATTGATGGTGTCTGTGTGAAGCAGAAGAGATCAGCTGGAATCATCACATACATCTTTTGTCATTTCTTTTTTCATTTGTATAATTACAAGTCTTATCAAGCTGCATGCTGAGCTATGGCTGATTGTCAATAAGACCTCTCTTGATTGCATTGTATATAAATATTCCATGTCAATCTCTCAGGATGCAATTCCAGGGGCCAAACAATTGTACCTTAGTCCACAGATACAAGGTCCTGGCCTTTTTTGCTACACTGATAGTCAAATTAATTTCTAAAAAGGAGGCTCACAGATACCAAGTGGTTAATTCCCCTGCACCTTAATGCTGCTCCTCTGCTCTGGTCTGTGGTGGCTCTGCTGAGCCCTCCTCTCCACATACATAAGATTATTCATGAAAATGAAAGCACTGCATTTATGTTTACATGATCCTCAGCCAGTTGCATGGCAACTGGAATTGTCTTTACTTTTATGCATATTAAAAACACTCAATAGATACCCTTTCAATAATTAATTGGTAATGAATGTAGAGGCTGTCAAATGCTTTATCCAATGTGTTTAGGCTTTATCCAGTGGTTAAACTGGATAAACAAGCTTTGTTTTTCTTGTTAGGACTTCTTTCACAAAAGATGCTATTCACCGTTCTCAAAAAACACAAGGTAATAAACAAAACCCAGGAGAAGCTGAGTGACCTGGGCAGCGTCAAGGCCAGCCAAGTGTCTGTGTTTGCAGGGCACAGGACAGAAACTCTGGGGCACAGCAGGCTGCAAAATCTACACTGTGAGGGAGGCAGTAGTGATTTTCAATCCATTTTCACCATTTCTGATGCTCCTGACACCCACCCAGTGCCTGTCTCTCTCTTAGGACTCCCCCAGTGTGCAGATTCCTCCTCAAAACAGTTGACACCAGAACAGAAATGCTGTGGCTTGAAATAGCTCTGCAGGTTTTTGTCTCCTCTTTTCACTGACTGTGACATAAAGGGTTTCCATTGCATGGAGAAAGGGAACATTTGTAGACTCAATAAATATTTCTCTTGTTCCTTCTTGCTTTTTCCCTGGCCTGTTCCAGAGGAAAAAGAAAATAAAAGGTCAGCTCAGGCTGTGTCTTCATCACTTGACAATTTTACCTCCCTGTCCTACCTTTGGGTTTCTCTTGATGGAGATTTGGGATTCCAAAAACTGCACTGGTTGTGGCTAGTCAACCTTTCCTCCTTGCTGGAAATGTGAGCAGGAATTTTTCTAAAAAAAGTCAGAGGTAAACATCTGGTGTCTGCATAGTTTTTATACTTGTTTTAACATTAGATGAAATAAGTTCCTTTACTCTCTGAAAATCTCTGTCAGCCTCGTTTAACTGGACCAGAGCACAGATGGATGCTTTGTAGGAGAGTTGTACACCTGTTTGTTTGGCCTTGCCAGCCTCCCCGAGCTCCCCAGTGAAGTCAGGCACTGCCTTCTTTGTTCCCTTGTCTGGAGCATATCTGGAGTCACCCCTTTGCCCAGATGTGGATCTGCTCACAGATCTGCACATGGGGAGCTGGGGCACAGAGGGGTCCTTGCTGACCCTGTGAGTAGCAGCCTGTGTGAAGTACTCAGCTGATGCTTCTTCCTTCTTGTCACCACTAATGTAAGAGAAGAAGTCAATCATGTTGTTTTGTTTGCATATAAATACCCCCATGTGTGCATTTATGTCCACGGAGCACACACAAGCCTCTTTGCTGCTATGGAGGCTCTCCTGTCAAACATCACTTTGGGCTTTGAGGTTCCTTAAATCAGGTGTTCCAGCAGCTGTGATGAGAACCCACCAGCAAATCTGCATTTCTGTTCCTGCAGCCCCTCAGGTGGAGGCACAGTTACCATGGCTGAGGGATGCAATCATGGCAAGTCAGATAAATGAAGGACACTATTGATTGTTCATTTTTGCACACACCATTACATGCACACACTTCTGCAAATAAGGCTTGGGGCATAATTGGTTGCCAATGGAGCTTCACCAAGTTGGCTGCATACATTTGGTTTCCCTTATTTTTACATTTTAGAGAGCTGTTCGTGCTGATTCACAGAACCTGTCTGAAGGCCTTGAATTTCTGCCTAGATATTTCTCTCTGCATAGCTCTTGTTTTATGTACCTAAAATAGATGATGTGGTCAGCCTTTTAGGCATGCTGGTTGTGTTCTGCTGTATCTCTATAAAGCAAGGAATTGATGGTTCCCCAAAAGGCTTCCCAGCCTTGTTCCCAGAAACAAAAGCACAGGAATTTCTTGAAAGCTTGAGACAGGATATATGTGGAGGCAAATTTGACGAAGTAGTTGATGAGTTTACTACTGAGCAAGTTGCTGGGGAAAAAAAGCAGATCCTCTCTTGAAATGAAAAGATTACACAGAACATTGAGGACTCTGGTGTTGATCCTGAGAGTGGGCAATTGCCTTGGGTGCTCTCCTGGGCTCTCGTCCAATGTGAGCAGCCTTGAGCACAGAGGCCCTTGTGTTGTTCCAGGCTGCCAGCTGTTGAAGTGACAATGGGGTGTGATAATTTGCCAGCCAGTGCTGGATTACAGAGCCACTGCAGCATTAACACTTCCTAGAAATCCTGTATGGCTCTGCTTTGCTGAACCTGAAAGGCATTAGTGTAAGGACTCAAAAAATCTGAAGCACATATGAAGTCATGAGTGTTCCTGGGACAGCAAAATTAGAGGGTTTCAGATGGTTTTTTGAGCCAGTTTGAGGCTGGGAGACACATCTAAAGAATATTCTGCATGAAATCCCAGAACGTTGTGTATGGGCTCTGGGCTGCTGCATGAGTGACCTGCTCATCTTCCCTGATGTAGAGAGGAGAAGTGGTACTGTGAAGAAGGGAATGATCCAAAGGAATTAAGAAATAATGGGGGACAGAATGTTTTAATTAAGATATCCTTCCACTTCTATCATTGCAGTTGAAAAAATGGTGCATAGAAGAGTTTCTCTAGAGCTACAAAAGTTAGTCCATATATTTTTTTTTGTCATGTATTTTTTTTTGGTCATATATTACCTGTAAGCTTGCTGCTGCATGAATTATCCTTTTATGATGTGCACTGTATAACAACCTAGATAGATAGATACACCTTAACTATTATCTTTTCCAAATGGTGCAGGAGCACTGGACCGGTGCATTACACCACAACTGAAGCAATCAGGCTGTAGATGTTTAGTCTGGAAAGGTCCAAAGAATATATTTCCCATACCACCACTCACCACAAAATGTTTCCAGTGACTTACTTAAGACCTAATGAAAAAGATCAAAAGGCTGTACTACACTAGAAGAAAAGAGCAGGAGAAGTCAAAGTCATCAGCAGTGTCCTAAAGCCTGGGAACTGCAAATAACTTGCTGAAATTCCCAGGAAATTCCCAGGAAAGTAGTGCAACAAAAAAAAATCTTGAGTGACTGCTATCAGTAGGATTTGAAGGAAAGCTTTGCCCTTCATCCAAGGCCTTGTGAAGAGCTGAGCTCAGTGCACACAGGTGAGAAACACCAATGAGTAAACAGTGGCTCTAATGTTAGTGTACATCCTGATTTGCCTGTCTTGGTGTCCTGTTCTAGTTAGGGGTCAGGGGAAAGCAGTAAAAATTCTCAATTTTCCCCCCTTTGTGATTCTTGCAGCCAAGTAATGGAAGACCTGAAAGATGGGATTAACCCAAAGTAAAGATGAGGTGGGCATGTTGTGAAAAGACTCAAAGTAGCATATTTATCATGTCCTTATTGAAAATATTAACCTTTTGTGACAGGATGAGAGAAGTGAAGTTAAGATGACCTGGCTGGTTTATAGCTGTGTAAGTACAGACTCGTACAGATGTCCCTGCTTTGGATAGCAATGGGAGTTTTAGTGTCCACCAAAATTTAAATTTCAGTCTTTGTCTCATTAAAGCCCTGACTCAGCAGATCCCTTCAGCATTGCTTTGCTTTCAATTACATTATGCACAAGCTGGCTGAAATGCTTTGGGCTCCCCAGTTTGATTCCAAGTGAGATAGAAAGTGGCAAAATTTAGAACATGGAACCAATAGGTGCCCTAATCCCCTGATGTCCTTGGTGCCAAGTTGTGTTTCAAATCTGGCCCATGTGCAAAAGATCCTCTTCTCTTTTTATAGTTCATTTGGTCAGGGGTGTTTTTGACAAAAAACAGCAAAATATCCTGGAATTACCTAACGTGCTTGCAAGGGATTGTCCAATGGTTTGTGCAGCGTTCCCATGCAGGGGTTATATAAAAATGTTCTGTTGCTATGTGAACTGGAGGTTTGTTTTGATGTAGCATCAATACCCAGGCGGGGAGAAAGGGGTGGGGGAAAGGAAGAGAAGGGAAGACACTGGCGTGGTGCCAATCTCTGGAGTTTTTTGTCTTGATAAATGGCTCACAAGGAGTCAGCATGACCCGCCAAGTAAACCCAAATGCTCTCAAAGAGCCGTGGGCTTCAGATACTGCTGACAGACAAGTACTCCTTATCAGCCTTTTTGTTTAAACACAGGCAGAGTGTGCACACGTAGGAGATCTGCGGCAGCAAGGGAGAAGCAGGCCAGCAGAGAGGGCTGCACTGGCAGATAATGTCCACCCAGATGTCCACAGCTGATTTCCACCCACTTTGACTTCTGCAGAAGCTCTGCATTTCCCCTCAGCTACAGACACAGGTCACAGATCCCCTCCGCTGCTGCTGCCTGCGGTGGATGAGTTGTGGAGTACAGCAAAGGCTTCTTCGATTTCTGAAGGGAGAAATTCATGTTTAAAACTGTTGACAAAGACAGGAGGTCCATGTTCTTTTGCACCTTCATCAGAGGCAGAGCTTCTCTGCACTTGGGTTAGTTTCTGTTTTGTCCTGGCTTTTTGGTTTTTTATATATTTGACTCAAGTCAAAGGTTTGGGATGTATAGCTTTGAAAATGAATTTCATATTTATATCAGATATTTCTTTCCTTCTTATCCACCCTCTCCTAGTAAGTGTCAATCTTGTTCTGATGGACAGGTCAGGGCATGAGCTCAGTGGAGGTTTGGGGAGTGCTTGTGCACCACTTAAATCTCCTACCTGATTTTGTGGAAATCTGTCTGTAAGTGCAACCCCCCCAGTGCATCAAACAGCCTTTTGCTAACAGAGACTGTGATGCACTCAATTTACACTTGCAGGAAACAACTACAAGGACAACCAAAAATATAATTAATGTGAAATAAGTATTCCCTGGCAGAACAGTCTTAGGGAATTGATGAAGCTGAAGAAAACTACTTTTCTCCAGTTACTCTCAGAGGGAATTTCAAAGCAATGGAAAATGTTCAGGAGAGTATTCAAATTTGAGAAGACACATTAGAAAGATTCTACCCTTAATTGTAAGTGAACCATTCAAATCCTCTAAACCTAAGGAGAACGAAACAAGATAGATTGAGAAATTAAAAATGTCAACCAGAGACAAAAGATAAAGGGATTGAATCGTGAGTCTTCCACTGTTTGGGTGAGTGTAATCATCTCTCCCTTATCCACTTTGCTGTGTATACAAAGGACAGGCGACGGGGGAAATAAGAAAGACATTATGAAACATAAGTAGTCACAGGACATTTGAAAATACAAAGTATTTTAATAGTAGCAACTGTGAGCAGAGTGGATTAAATAGGTGCTTCGGTGAATAGCTGAGTTAAATGATCTGCAAGCCCAGAGCTGTGAAGATAGAGCCCGGTGTCGGCGGCAGGGAGACGGGGTGAGCTGGCAGGAGACATCTCTTAGGGGAGTGCAGGGAGCAGAAGAAACTCCTGGAACAAGCTGTGCCTTGTGTCCCTGAGCCAGCTCGGGGTGAGCTGGAGCCCTGCACGGGGCAGGGAAGCTCTGGGGGCAGTGCTGCCCTGGGCTGCAGCAGTGGTGTAGCTGCACCAGCTTTGTGCAGCAGATGAACTGCGCAGCGAGCCACGGGGCTGACTGGCACGGGCTGGGGGGATTCTTCTCTTCCTGGGCTGGAGGGAGCTTTGGCAGACTCAGTGAGGGTTTTTTTGTGCTGTCCTTTGCTGTCAAGTGTTGATAGGTCTCCAGGGCTTGACCATGAACTTGTGATCAGGCTGAGTCCTCTGTGGTTCCCATGAGGCACATGGAGTTAAGGGAATAATGCCTTATGGCAAACACAATGCAGGAACAAGAGTTAGTGCTTGCAGTCCACACCTGGCTTTAGACTTGACTGACTTTGTCATGACACTTTATTTATCGCTTTGTGCATCTGCAAAATGAGGAGAGGTGGCAGCAGGTATCACCTTTCTGAACAATTGGAGAGAAATGGGAAAGAGATTGGAGAGATGTGGAAAAGGAGAGTCTAGGAAACAGGTTGACACAAGTGGGTGAGGCTTCCAGGGATGAGGAGGTGGCTTATCTGATGGGGTAACCAATTGTTTCCTCTCTACTTAATTATTGTTGCCATCAATGTGAAGATCCAACAGCTGAAATACATATTTGATTTTCTGAGTGGGACTTCAGTAGACAGAAAATCATATTGGAGCCAAGAACTAGCCTGAAGGCAGGCACATCCTAATGCAAAAAAAGTTTTAAAGGGATTTGAGCATTCCCTGTGGCACAGCTTCCCTGTCCCACTGCTGCTGATGCAGCATGGACTGATTTCCCCCAATTTCCAGGAGACCAAAGAAATAAAATACCGTTCTGTCAAAACCAAAGCGCCTCTGGGCAGCAGATGAGGAGGGTTTGGAGCTCTCTATCTTTTATTGGTTTTATTTTTTTTTCCCTTTCCATCCTGCGTTTGCTCTTTAGGAAATTGTCATTGAGGCGGGAGAAGGCAAACAAAAGTTGACTTTTGTTAAGCAGTGGAGACTTGGCAGTTGTGTGGAGGTCATGGTGCTCAGTCAGTGTCAGCCTCCATTCCCCAGAGTTGTATCCTGTAATGTATTTATTTATCATTACAGACGGCCAAAATTTTTTTTTCCCCTTTCAGTTTGTTCTGTCCAAGGCCGCAGGGTTCCGACAGAGATCAACAGCATTCCCGCAGTGATGAAGCAGCTCGTCAAAAGCTGAATTAGATGTTAAATCTTTCTGAAGTGGGGAGGAGGAGGAAGGAGGGGAATCACATTGTGCTAAGAATTTATCATGTGTTGTTTCCTGTGAGATAATGTATAGGAGAAGATTTGTTATGGTGCAAGTTTCAAACTGCTGTTTCAGGGCTACAGTGTCTGCCAAGCTTATGATGTATTTGATCTTTTCTGAAAGTCCTTCTTTTCCTTTGCTACCTTTTAAGCAGACTGTCATCCAGGTAGGTAAACACTTACAGTGCTCCATGTACTGGAACATGTACAGGTAAGCACCCAGATTTGCATGGATAAGAGGAATAAGCAGAAACAAGCTAGATTAGACAGTGAGGCTCCAGCTCCAGACAGAAGGTTGGGTGCTCAAGTCAGCTTTGCAGTTGGATATGTTAGACAAGCTGTGCAGGTGTGCCTTCTTGTGGAAACCTATGAATTTTGGTACAGACCCTGAGGAAAACAAGGCCTTGATTTGTAAAGGTGCTGCAAAATATGCCCAACATTACATAAAGCCTGAAGAAGCAACAACCTGATGGTGCTTCTGAAAACATTTCTTGAGCCATTCTGCATCAGTGACCATCTCTTACAGTGCAGGTCACTTTCTTGAGCCTGTGCACTTGTAATGTGGTGGAAATACTCTTTGTATTCTTTCTTTCCTCATGCTCCTTTCATCCTCAAACAGACATAGAGCCGAGCCTCATTCATGTTTTCTGATATAATAGTGTTTGCTATCTGTGGCTGTTGAAAGGGCTGTTCATGTCCCTTATTAATGGATTCTAAAATGCACTCCTTTTAATTTAAATTGAGAGGGGGGGAAAGTGTCCACAAGATTTTTCTCTCTGAATAAGTATGCTGGTGTAAGAACATTTGGGGTAAAAGAGCTTTGCTCCAATTCCTCAATAAAATGTCAAGTACAATGATAGATGAACAGGCAATCCCGAAGTTTACTCAATATTGTTTTGTTCCCAGTATCTAGGTCAAGATATTTCTGGGTTTTTTGAATCAGAGTTTCTACAGGTCTTAAATAACACTGTTAGTGCTATGAGTGGTTTAGTTATCAGGCAGGAAGGAAGCTTATTGATCAGCAGGAAAAGCACTGTGTGCATATGAGCCATCTCTTCCTGCCTGGCTTTAATGAATCTGAAATCCAACATCGGACATGGAAAGTCCCTGGTGCTGAGGGGTGTGGGAAGGAAGCTTGTAACACATCTTCCTCCTGCCTCAGCTGCTTGCCTGGTCTTTACCAGAAGCACCTGAATTACCTTTAATGAAACTTTTCCATAAAACAATCCTGAAAGTATGATTTACTATGTACTTTGCTTAGGAGGGACTGAGGTACAGGGGGAAGTCAAAAATTCACCCACTGTTGGATGAATTTGGGCCCTGACTTTGGGTTTGAACCCAATCTTTGTACTATCAAAATGTTGGTTTGGTCTCTGGACTGCATGAATGTGCTTGCATTGTGCTGGTCCCCACCTGAATATCCCTATGGGGAAAACAAATGTCTGCTTTAATCCATTAGGCTCAGAAAATGCAAGCAGATATAAAAATTGTCAAGGGTGATCAATGATGTTGTCACTACAACCCCTAACTTGATCCAGGGTTTGGGACCTCAATCAGCAACTCGGGTTGCTCAATTTCAGTAAAAGGGATTTCGAGGAAAAAATCCAGGAAAAAAAAAATTCTGACTTTTCTAGGCTGTCCTAAAAGAAGCTTTAGTCCATCCTTCCTTTTGGAGGTTTGTGATGTTGCCAAAGATTTTAAGGGTAACCTGTCTTTGCTCAAGGCACAAAGGTACATAAGTTGTGACATCATCTTTCTTAAGCATGTCTCCCATCTTTCACATTATATTATTTGCAGAAAGTAGGGCAGTAGCAGGAATCCCTGAGTGAGCATCATCATCATGAGATGAAAGATGATTATGGTGATTCCACTGCCCATTCACTCAATGAAACTTGAACCCTTCCTGTGAATGCAGCAAGGCTCTGACAGGAGGAGAGGTGAAGAGCAGGCAACCAGGGAAATGCAGCATCTTTCTGGGGTATGAGAAGTGTTAATCTGAAGCCCTCTGGTTTAGAAGTGGAATTTCTGCAGGAGTGCAGGAGCTGCTGAGTTACTCAGTGAAGCAGCAGTGGCATTTCTGAGGTGTGGTTTGGCCTCAGAGGAGGCCCCAGCAGTGGGCTCTGGGAGGAGCACACCCCACCTGGGAGCTCCTGCAGGGCACTGAGGCAGATGAACCCTGCATGGTGGAGTCCAAGCAGAGCTGGGCTGAGCTTGGTGTGCAGCCCAGCTCAAGTGGGGGCATGCCCAGGTGCTGAGCTGCTCAGGGAGCACTGCTGATGGAAACGAAGATGCACAAAGGGTTGAGGTTTGGGAACATCGCTCCTCTGCTGAAGGCAGCCACAGGGCAGGCTGTGCAAAGTGGCTGAGCTGCTCTGGCAGTGCACTCCTGCCAAAAGAGAGAAGAAGCCTCTCTGTGCCACCCAACTCTTGGTAGAACTGTGCTGGACCAGTTCACCACAGAGTGCAGCAGTGGGGAGCTATCAGAGCAAGAATCTCCTGGGACTTCATCCTGCCAGGTGTCCGCAGAAGGTCTCAAGGAAGCAGAAAAATGGATCCTTCTCTGCCAAGCAGTTTTATTTACCATGTGTTCCTCTTTGCAGTTTCTGAAGGATCTGGAAGAAATTACAAGAGCGACAGTTGTGAGGGGAATGTACTCCAGATTGGCAGGGTTTGTTTGTGCTTTGTTACCACATTGCCTCTTCCTAGCAAAATGAATGTGCTGCTGGTATTCCCGGATTTCTTGAGCTCTCATGCTAACTCTGGTAAGTGTGTAGAAAGGGAATAATGGCCATCATACAGGAAATAGCAGTTTAGGGGTTTTTTGTTTGGTTGGTTTTTTTGGTTTTTTTTGGTTTTTACAGCTCTGTGTTTCAGGCTGGAAAATGCCTCTGCAGCCCACTTGGATAGGAATGTTGTGTTGCTTTTCCTGGTTCTTTAATTGTTCCATATTCCTTTCTGGCATATCAAGCTGCCCAGCCTGTGCTTCTGGGGAGAATCTGGTCCTGCCTGTGACAGTGCAGGTCACAACACAGCAAACCCTCCCAGTAAAGGAGTGTAACTGTCACAAGAATGTGTTTCCAGTGCACAAAAAAAGAAATCCAATAGAAAAGTGACATGATGAAAGATAAGCTGTGTTAAACAAAGATGTTCTCTGTGTATCACACCCAAACATAGTGTATTTCATAATACAGCAGAACACTTCATCAGAATCCTAGGGAAGAAGCAGACCTGCTAAAAGAATAATATTTTGGTGCCAGGGAAATTATGCATTTAATAGATCTCTGCTGTATTTGTAGAGAGATTTCCATCTACATTCAGCCTTGGCTAAAATGTGATGGCAACATGTTGTAGGAGCCAGTTCCTCCTTAGGGCTTCCTGTTACAACAATGGAGCTGTAAATGGTGTTATGGAAGTGGCAAGAGTCAGAAGGCAGCAGGATGTCATTGCAGTTGGGAAATGCTTTTGATTAACTGGTCCTTTCAAATGCTGAGTTGTCCAGGAGAAAATCCAGTCAGGTTGCTTTTGGGATGCTTGGAGGGGACAAAGTGTGACTGTGCTCTGCAGGCCTTGCTACAGTGGATTCTGATCCTGATCCTGATCCAAATCTACTCTGGGCAGAGCAAAGCCTCAGGGGTAGAGCTCTTTTTCCTGAATGCAGCCTTCCCTGAGCCCAGGCAGGTGCTGATGAGATGCAGCTCTTGTTGAGAGGCAGGATGGATGGAAGGGACAGGCTTGTTGGTCTTCCTTCAACCTGTCTCCCACAGGCAATTCCTGTCCAAGAGAAATCTCTGCTCAATGTATTGAACAGAAACCTTTCCAAAAGTTGCCAGCTTTGAGTGGAAAAAATGTATTTTTTTGGTTTTGCATAGAGGGTTTGAAAAATATCACCTACTGCGTGTCAGAGTGACAACTGTCTGCAATCTTTTGGGCACTTCCTTTCTGCAGCATTCAAAAGAGTAAAGAGCTCATCCTCTGCCACTTCTGTGTTTATTTTGGAAGGGATGTCTCTCTAGAACTGGGACTGTCTCTGAAGGGACCAAGATGTCACTAAAAGATTTGTGTATTCTTACTACATGAGGAGAAAAGCCAATTTTGCAAAGATATGTCTCAGTCCTGTGTCCCTGCCCTCCCACATGTACCTGTCCCCATTTCAAAAGGAGACTGAAAGGAAAGAGGATGCTGAGTGGGACAGTGGATGGTTCCCTTGACTGATGCCAGCAGCAGAAGGGGACACAACCTGGTCTGCAGGGACCATCTGCCTTGTGGCAGAAATCCTAATGGATTCATTTTAATTTAGACCTCATAGTCAACAGTTTGCTTTACTCTTCCACATTCCACTCTTTGAGTGATAACTTTACTATTTTCTGACCATGGAAGGAGGAACAGGTTGGGTGAAACTACTTCACAATGTAAGAGTGGGAGAAATCTCTGTGCCAGGGGGCTGGGGGCCAGGTGCAGTGTGAGGAGGGGAGCACTGGGCAGGGTGGGCTGTGGGTGCTCTCTGTGCCCATGGGGTGATGAGGGGGAGTTTCCACCCCCAGCAGTCACCACTGGTGCTGCAGGACCTGCCCTGTGTCTGCAGGCTTGCGGGGGAGGCTAAAATAGATTCTTGGCATCCAATCTTGGATCTTGGAACCTCTTTGCTTAATGGATTGCTGTCTCCCTAGTGATACTGCTGCAGCTGCAAGCCACAGAGGCATTTTGGCTGAAGTCCTCTTGTTTTAGAGAGAATACTGGATAGATGTGCTCGGCAGCAGCGTGACTGAGTGCTCTCTTTCCACCCTGGCCTGGGAGAGTCCCAATTCTGCTGACCTGAGGGATGCATCCCTTCATGTCCCAGGCTCTGGAGATGAGAGAAACAGTGTCTGCAAAAGTTTTTGGTTTATATAGAAAGATTCGAGGTCTCTGCTCAAGAGGCTTTTTTTGTGCTTTCTTTTCCTTTTGAGAGTTACTAAGTTTATTTTTGTCTGTGTGAGTTGGCCTGTTTTTTTTTTTAATATATGGTAAAGGTGGCTATATTTCTGCATAGAAACTTTTTTATATTTCATATAAACCTAAACAAATACATTAAATAAAGGTCCTTTCACCTCCAGCCTGATGGTTCAAATCCAATCGTGCTTGGGAACAAAAATGTTCAAGCAGTAAAAATAAAACATCTCCTGATTTATGAATAGAAGTGTCAAGCTTTGACTTGCTGTGATTACTGGCATCACGTTATTTGTGAACATTCAGACAACTGCCAGAAATCCACAAAACACATTTGTGAATCCCAGAAGTTTCATAAACTTCAGCCTGAGTGGTTATTTTCTTTCTGGTGGATAAGTGGGCTGGCCAGAGTTGTATAATGAGGCCAGCTAACTAATGCTCAGGTCTCAGAGTAATAATAATGAGTGCAAAGCTCTTGTTTCTGTTACACAGCAGAAAGTGGCAATTCTGCTCCAGTTTACACCAGACAATTTGCTCTGGGGAGATGTTGTTACTGGCTTGAGGAAGCTAAGGAAGAGGGGACAGGACTTTCAAACCTTATATTGTTTGCTGGGCTAGCTGTTGGGGGAAAAAATCAGTTATTTCCTTCAAGGCTGAATTGTTCTGTTGGAGAAATAGTAAAGCCAGGTAATGCTTACAGAGAAGAGCAGGTGGTGGTGGGAACTGGGGCTGTGGTTCAGGGCTCTGTGTAAGGCAGAGCACATCAGCCACTCTCTACTTGAACCAGTGTTCAAGTGCCTTAAAAAGCATGGGAATTCAGCAAATCCATACGGATTTCACACTGGGAGAAGAGATGCCACAATGAAAGCCTAAATTTGAGGCATAGCTGTGCTAAGATGACTCTCTCCTCAGCAGACCCTGACATATATCTACTTGTTGGGCAGTCAAAACCAACGAGTGAATCCCAGGCTGTGGGAATCTTGGCTCAAAGCAATGGCAAGATGTGGCCTCCACTAGTGCAGAGCTACTCTGGGACAAATTGTACAGGATATTTTGAACATTTTTTAAGTTTTTTTTTTCCTTTATGTGAGTCTTTATATTCTCTCATGCTTTCTCTCCATCTGCAGAAAGTAAAATTTAGAAAAGGTTATTATAGCAGCTTTGTCACAATATATGGTACCTGCCTGGGGAAGTGAGAGGGTAGCGACAACATGGTGTAGTTTGCTTCTACTACCACTCTAGATATGTGACTTTAAAATATTATTTGCAGTTTCTGTTGCTCTTATAAATAATAGATCAGGTCCACAATTTATTTGCTGGAAGTTCCAGCAGATGCGGTGTAATTAACAGACTGTAATCATTAGGTTTTGGAGAGAGGGTGACATATCAATTTTTAACTGTTTTTCTGCTTAGAAACACATCCAAGTAGTGCTGCCTCCAGAGGGATATGCACATGGATGAATGCACTTTGTGCATGCCATTTTATATACATTCTCACTTTGCTTTCCAAGTACTAACATGTGTAAATCCCTTTGCCATGTGCAGATACGTGCAAGTGGGCTGAGCATCCATAGCATTTATTTGCATATGGGATAAAGCATATGTGGAATTGTGTGCACTGAGTTACACTTGCACTGAAGCCCTTCCAGTGTTTGACCTTACAAAGCATCTCTTCAAACTTGCAACTCAGCAATTCGCTTCCTTTTGCCTCACAAATAAAGGCAGGGTGGCTTTGTGGAGGAATCACAATATTTTTTTAGGAAATGAATTTTTTGAGGTGTATTGCTCAGTTGCCTTCCCTTTAATAGAGTAACACAAAAACCACAGGGATGGAGAAACCAGTCTTGGTGGACAAAAACAGGTGTAGCTCAGTGGTGCAGGTGTTGAGCTGGTACCCAAGTGAATTCAGGTAATTACTGCTGGGGACATTGTTCTTTCTACCACAAAAATAATCCTGTGGCTGCAGCACGACTCCACGAGCTCTTTGCTGCTGTAGGTCTCATCTGCTCAACAAACCTGTCCAACAAGTTGATTTGTCTTTCAGGGTCTTAAAACAAGAGAGAGGCTGTGGTGCTGTGGTGCCCATTCCTCACAGTAATGCAGGACACGGCCCACAGGAGTGAATCTCACAGAGGTTATCCAGGAACATAATTATAATTAGCTTCTGGAAATATTAATGCATGCATTTGAGTTTTGAGGGTGGTTGAAAAAGAGAAAAAAAGTTCTGAGAGCTGCTTTTCCTTTACGTTTTAGGAGGGCTTCTAATGATTTTGTCCAGTAGCTCCTAACTTCTGTTAGTTAGACAGTAGTTCTATTCTTTGTGCATGGATATAAAGATGATGATGATGATATCTGAGAACATCTTCTTGAAATGCCAGTTAAAACCTGAGAAATTTTACTGGGGACACTGTTGAGAATCTTTTGGCAAGCTGTTGGGTTTTCTACCTCTAAACACCTACTGCTGATTACTTACATGATTTAAAAAAAAAAATGATAACTAAATGAAAGTACCCCTGAATTCCCCCTTGTAAGCCCACATGTTTGTTTTTTTTTCTCTTGTTTTGGAGAAATCTAATGTTTCATTCTGTGTCTTATAGAGGCTCTAATTCAGTTTTCGTACTGTTATATCACTTTATTTAAGGACAGTGCAGGAGGCAGGAATCAGAAGTGACTGCCTGATGCTTAAGAAGGTGAATAATGACTTGGAGAAGACCTTGTGCGTATCTTTTGATCTTTGGGCTTCAGACACCCCTTCACCCATAATTAACTCGTGTGTTGACTGATCACCTGAGTGATCAAGGGAGACTCAGCATGTCAGTGGAAACCAGGGAACTATTACTCTATGGCAAAACAGCAATCAAGGCAGCTCGTCTATGATACAAATCAGATACCTGCAAGAACAAGTCACATAATGGCAAGCTGTACTGGAGATGGATGATATCCTAAATCATTATCTTCGATAGCATCAATTATGTTTACAGGGTAAACCCATGCTATCTTCATGGCAAGCCCTGCATCCAGATAGCAGCAGCAGCAACAACAAAAATTAAAATTGCAGCATGAATTTCGGGAGGGGCAGTGCACTATGCATGACTGGCTAATAAATCAAGACCATCCGTGGATTAGATGGAGGGGAATGGGAATGGTTATCATTCTGTTGTATAAAATGCACAGCTTAGGCTCTATAGATCATTTAAAATATATATGAATTTGAAATCAGCCAAAAGATATGTCAGGCATTTTTCTTCTTAGAATTATGGCATGTTTTTAAAGCCTAAGTGCTTTTCAGTACAAATTTTAGCATGTTTTGCATTCAAATGAAACATCTACTCTATGTGTGAAGCCCGTGCACACACTGTCTGTAGAAGTGGAGGGAATCACTGGATTTATAGGTTCTTTTGCACATTTTGTCAAAGTCAGCTCTGCCTAATGGAGCCCATGGAACAGGAAAGGCTTTCATGGCACAACTTTCCATGAGAGAGATAATGTTTGCAGCCTGACCCATTGCAATGCCTAAACAAAGACTCGAAATAAGTTTGTGCTAAAAGAAGGAACCTCAGCTGGAAAGGGATTAAGTTAATAACATTTTCTGTAATGTCTTTATCAGCATTTCTGTGGCCAGTTTGTGACAATAAACAAGGAAAAAAAACCCCTTGCGTTCGAGTTGGAAGTAAATTTCAGGCTGATATGAGTGATGTACCTCATAACCAGTTATAATTAGAAGGGAGGCTTCTTGCAGCGCTGCTCCTCTATAAATCACAGCAGATATTACCCCAACTTGTACAACAACTGTGAAATATGCTGTGAAATTTGAAACTCATGAAAAATAGGTTCTTTTGTTGCAATTTCATTCTCAGAAAAGCAGTCATTTGATACAAGCTTACATCTTTTATTTTTTTTTTTTTCTGGCTTCTTAAAACTAAGGTAACCAACCTCAATTCCCTAGAAAACTGTTAAAATTTAAATTTAGCAAAGTCTTTTTGGCTTTTTTTATAATCACAGTTTGTTCAAGATGAAAGCATTGCATGTTTTGCTTTACTTGGAAAAGTCTATCACAAAAACCTCATGCAAAAGTTTTCTATAGCAGAAGCTTCTTATCAAGCAGAATTTTACACTAAAGAAGTCAGAAATGCAGGTTGACAGATAATAGATTTGTATTTTCCTCTTCTCTTCTGACAGAGTCAGCTTTGACCTGGCCAGGTGCCCACTTGCATTATTCCAGATGTGACCATGGAAAGTCCACAGGGAAAGCAACCCTAGGGAAGAATATCTTGCTGGCTTGATGCCTAAAACCAAAGTAAAAATCAAGTAAGATTCCTCGAGTTTTGCACTGAGGTCTAAGTCTTTTTCCTATGATATTTTATTTTTAAGAGAAAATAGATGAGTTTATTTTAGCAATGTGTTCACTGAAAACCTCTGAACCATTCAGGACTCTTGGCATGGTAGGGCTGTAGCTACTTCTATTGATCCTGATTTAAGGCTGTAATTGCAAATGAAAACATCATTATATCCCCCAGCTACCTTAATTGAAAGGATTGATTCACAGGGGCAAAGCATGATAAGAACTATATGGGCCAAGTGCTTATGGCCATTTTAACACCCTCATTTTGGCATGGCCTGGGTTTGTTCTTGCTTGGAAGAATGTCACAGACATTGGGGAGGAAACTTCACTCTTCTACTGTCTGACCTCATTTCTTGGGCTCCACTTGAAATAGAGCAGGGGACCTACACAGGACTCTGTGGGTGGCAGGGGGGTCCCTGGCTTGGCCTCCCAGATGTCAGAGTTGCCTGGAGAAGCCAGCTGTGCATGCAGGTGTCCCTGGTATGTGCTCTAGCTGTGTGAAAAAAGATTTACACTGTGACTGGCCATGACAGGAGTGAGAGTCATTGCTCAGGGGAATGGATTCTGCCAGGCTGGGTTCAAATGTGTGGGACATCTCAGCTGCTTCAAAAACAAATTAGCATTTTTAAAGAATTAAACACAACTGTTGATTATTAGGTGAAATTATCAATTGTTTTGTCTTCCAGAGGTAAACAAAGAGCTGAGGGAGTCTCAGTCTCTCAGTCTCATGACCTTATGGTCACTGTCCAAAATACCAGCAGTGACGTTCCACACTGGAGAGCTAAGAAGAAGAAAAGCAGATACTCAGCAGGGTTAGCCCAGCATCTTTCCAAGTAATCCCTTATTTTTACAAAACATTTCCATATGGGAAACTCTATCACTGAGCAGATGCACTGAAAACAGTGTGGTCAGTGCTTTGTGTGGATGCTGATATGGGCTGTTGAATACCCAGAACAGTCAAGAGGCTTCAGCAGAGCTGCCCTGCACGTCTAAATGTAAAACTGATGCCTGGGGCTGAAAATTGATCTGTAATGTTAAACTCCAACCACAGAATGGGCATCACCACTTGGAAGGGAAGCAGATAACTGCTATTAGCTCATCTAGTACACATGAGTAGCTGGACAGGGTCTGAAGAATTCTTGCAGATATGAAACCCTTACCCTGAGCTTTTTGGAAAATTGTTTCAAAACACAAATTTGCAGCAGATACTTATTTATGTAATGTGCCTGAGACGTAACCCTGGATCTAAATCCTTCTTTGCAGGGCAGAGTTGAGATCTGACTCTTCACTGACCCTGCAGGACAACTTGTCTGCAATTCACTAATCCTAGAAAGCAGACAGACAGACTCTTAAGAAAAAGCTTTCCTTTTTTCTTTCCCCTTTCCCTTGTCTTTTTTTTTCTCTGTCTCTCTTTCTCTCTCCCTCTTTCTTTCTCTTTCTCTTTTCTTTTTTTTTTTTGAAGGGAAAATTTGTTGCAATAATACAAACCCATCATGCTGTCTCCAGTTACAGCTGAGTGACCCTACATCAGCAGCAGAATATGTACAAATTAAACTGTAACAACGCACCAAGGAGAGGCACAGCAATATCATAAAAATTATCCACAGTACAATATGACTAATGTTGTGTGAAATGCATTCATTGGCCAGATGATGTCTAGGTGTATCTTAAGGAGTTATGCTGATGGAGATAATGGTTATAGAACAGAGATAAAGGAAGGAAAGGCGAGTGAAAGACAAAAGGTTGCAGCAAGGGCAGCCTGGCTGGGGAGGATGCTCAAGCAGGTGAGTTTGAACAGGAAAGCTGAGCTGCTCTGGAATGTAGAAGGATGTGAGAAGAGCTCAGTGGCACCTTTCCTCCTCACATGTCTGATGTGGAGGTGTGCTGCTGTTTCAGGCACACACACACATTCCTGTGCTCCTTCTCACCTCCTTCTATGTGGACTTTTTGCTAACATTTATCTAGAAACACAAGCTGCATGTCTGTTAAATATTTTTTAGCCCTATTGCTTATAGAAATGCCTTTGTTTTCCCTTTCTAGATACAAAAAGTCCCCAAAAATCCAAAGAGAAGGGACTAATTATATTAGCATGTCCAAAACCAAAAAATGAACTCAAATGCAGCCAGAGGATGGATAGAGTAAACACATCATCAAGGAGCACTCAGAAGTTGTCATCTAATTTCGTAATCTGAGAGTCTTTGTGAAATGAGTAAATGTTTTGCCTGAATAAGGAACTTGGCTATTGGTAAGTCAATGTGATTTTTTTTTTTCTGTTAAAAATAGATTTAGAAAAAAATCTATCCAGTGACCCATTGCACCCACATGCTTATCCAGAGATGTTTATCTAGACATGAACATTCTGTTTTCAAAGGAACTTAGGGATTACCTAAGTAAATCTTATTTTACATCTAAATTGCATTTTACAAAACACTTCAGGTGAGCCCCTACCTCACTGAGTGTCTCTTAAAAACCTAAGTTCATTTTAAAATCAGCCAATTGGTTGGCAAAGTGGACTTGTCTGAAATAAAATCAATCTCTGTGCAGTTGGTTGCTGGAGTTCAGGGTCTCTCATGCAGCCACAGCTTCTCAAATTGCTAGAAAAATAGAGTATTTTCACAGTATATCTGATTATTTGTTACTTGCTTGGTTACAAAAAGAGCGCCTTGGCCAAAATCATGCAAGAGTTGTGGTTTCTGATGTGTGGGAGCCATGTTAGCTAGGGTTGGGTTTTTTTCATTTATTGATATGTAAAAGGATGAGAGGTAGACTCAGCCAAAAATTCTGGGATCCAACTATTTTCAAAGTCCTAAGATATCAAGAATGGGGAGTCAATTTTGTCTCCTAGTGAAGATAGGGGGGTCCCCATGGAACATTATAATGGGAGGCAAAGCCCTCCACAGACACGGGGTGTGCTGGACTGAGCATTTCTGTTCTGCTTCAAAGGCAGAGGAGGAGGGAGTGATGTGATAAAATCATTGTTATCTGCCCTAAACCTGACTTGGATCTGGGGGTTCTTTGTGAACCTTACAAAGCTTTTTCTCCAGCCAAGCACCTCCACTTGCCGCTGAGCACGTGCCAGGAATTCCCTAGCAAAGGAAGCTGCCAAAACCCAGGGAGTTGTGATAACTCTCTGCTATCACATCCATAAAGCCTCAGTCAAGGCTGCCCTTCCCCTAAGCAGGCAGGGGCACGGCGTGGCCAAAGAGGAGCATCTTCAGCCTGTAGCCCAGGCTCTGTTATTTTATTTCCTCTCTGTGCTGCAGCTTCATGCTTTTACAGGGCTGAGATGGCTCTTTGCAGAAGAATTTCTGCATTCCCTCTTCATTTGGGAAGCAAACTTCAGCCATGTACTCTGAGTGCAGGCAAGCACGCTTCTCCTTCGCTCTGACAGGAGGGTGTGCAGAAACACAGCAAGCTCAACCTTGAGAAGGGGGAGAGGCACTCTGGGACCCAGGCTGGTTTATATCTCAGCTGATTCTCCTCTTTCTCTCTTCCATATCCCCTTAATAGCTTGACAGGAGAAATATAGGGAAGATACAGCCATCTGATTAACAGTGCCGGGGGCTGGGGATGGATGACAAGGAAAGGGAGCACAGCGTGGCTACCAGCCAAGTTCCAGCAAGAAACAGAATATCTGGCTTCCTCTAATCTCTGGAGGAAAATTATGTTACAAAAACCTTTAGTGGAAACTTTGCATACATTCAGTACCATTGCCATGCCTGACAGAAAAAAAAAACAAACCCTCTGATATATTATTTAGTTTATAGTTATAGAATTAAAGGCGCAAGCTTTCCCATCAGGAATAAAGAAAAAAGTCCTCCCAAAAACTAAAGACAAAACCCCATAAAACCCCTTGAATGTTTTGTGCTGTCAGAGTTCTTGAGAAATTCTCCTTTTTGTGTTAATGGATGGTTGTGTGAATTTTGTGAAGACATCTGAACCTCTTCCCAATTTGCATTTACATATAGATGATCCCTTCCTGTTTTCCAAACCCTTTGCTCTGCCTCTTGCAGGAGCAGTGGGGAAGAGAAGGAAGGGGAGAAAAGTTTTCAAATTGCCCTGGGCAGACGCCACTACCCCAAGAAAAGGGCTTAGGCTGCTCCTGCCACCACTGAGCCCCAGAGCCAAGGCCATCGCCTTGCTGTTCATCAGAAACGTGTGTGTTACACACAGAGAGGAATTCCTCCCCCTCCTCCATGTCTGTCATCGATGTGTTGATGAAAAATAGTGGAGTATGATTTTAAAAAAAATAGCTTAGGTGTTAAATGAGCGACAAGCTGGGACCTGTGCATACGAGAGAGAGCACTGATGAAAATGAAGTAGCCTATTTATTGACTGTTACATCTAAAGCAATTGGAGTAACCATGATGAAAGTATTACTTACATGTTACTCAGCTTTATGAGAGGGAGAAAAAAGAAGCTAGATTGGCTGGTTAGAACTTTTCCTCATTAAGTCTTGCAGTAGGTTGATATGTGTACGAAGTGTGATTTTTTCATGTCGGAAACATGAACCAAGGGTCTGAACAGCCATTGCCTGGCTCAGCATCATGCCTTCCCCTGGCTGGCTGTGCTCTCCTCTTGCTGGCCATCCAAGCTGGTGGGAATCTGGCTCTGCTTCCTCCATGAGGAGAAAGCACAGATGCATTTTGTAGTGTTTCCCTCCACCATGCTGCAAGCAGCTTGCTCCCAACCTTCCTCATGTGATCCCTTCACCAGCCTTGTCTGAAGGGAACATTTTCCATGCAGAGGAACGTAAAAGCCGTGTTTACATGCCATTTCCCTTCTGAGAGCTTTATTTCTCTTCAGCCTCAGGGCCCTCAACACCAGCCAAAACTCAATATGGGGCTGAAATTGTACACTGGCCAGCCCTGGCCCCGGGCAGCCCTGCCTCGGGACAGGGGGGTGTGTTTGTGTAAGTGTGCACGTGTGTTGTGTGCACACAAAAACAGATGTGTGCCGTCCAGAATAAATGAGGCTATTCAGAGTGTCACAAAATGGACAATTTATGGCCAGTTTCAGCAATTAGTCAGACCAAAGGAGTGAGGTGGGTCAGTATTAAAACCCCTCACTGTTTTGTTTACTTTTGAAAAGCAACAGGGAGTTCCAGCTGATGAGCAAAGATATTGAGAAAGGGTAATTAAAGAGAAACAATCTTTGATGTTTCTCTTATTACAGTTTCTCCTCATTTTCTTGTGTTCCCCTTACATGGTCTTGAGAAACATTGCTGCTGCTTTCTTTCGGGGAGGGTGGTGTGGGGGTGGCTGCATGGGCAGCAGGAATTCACCATTTGCTTCCTACCAGGCTCTTGCACCTTGCAGTGAATTCAGGTACTTCCTGCAGAAGTGCTGGCACCTAGCAGAAATTCTAGGTATCAGCCTAAAGGGCCGTCTGTCCACTTTTGTGACTATTTTTGTTGAGCTAGTGGGGGAAAAAGTTCCCCTGAAAAATATTGATAGATTCTAAAATACTCCACCAGCCCAAGAGTAGCTTAACCTGTGTTAATTAAACCTTGAGCATGATCTGCCCCCATAGTTCACCACCTCTGTTAATATAAATATTCTGTTCCATTTGAAATAAATATCTTCTACTCAAGTCTCAGTTCTTCTGCTTCCAACACTTTATTTTGTGCCACAATCATAAGATTATGGGTTTCACATATGTTGTTACAAACTCCTAAGCAACACAAACCTTTGTGCTGTGTGGAAGGTTTTAAGTTCAGGTTGTACAGTAAGAAGGTAATCTTTGCTGGACTTTTTGTATTTTCAAGCCTTTTCTGACTTGTGCATCATGAGTGTGCTTAGTTGCAGCATGGTGAAGCTGGCTGCTGCTCATGGATGCTCTTTCATTTGTGGGGATGACAGTGAAAGATGAAAAGTGCAGTGGAATGGTTGGGAGTTATTTAATCAAAGTCTTTAAATGAAAGGAAAGATATTTTAATATGTGGTTTGATTCACTGCAAATTTTTGGCAGTAGATGGGGCCCTTACTGTAAAAAAATTCCATCGAGTTGGGAAGTCTCTTGGAGGTGGTGCCTGTATCCAGTATATTGGAGCTGACTCCTGGGACATCATCCCTGACCTAACTCAGGCTCTTCCTTGTCTCTATGAAACTTCTCATGAGGGAAAACCAAGAAGGTGGGAAAGGGGAAGCAATGTCTTTATACCTCTGTGCCACAACCTTTCACTGCACTCTGCCCCAATTCTTTCTTTCACTGTCTTTCTTTCCAAAAAGCTGCAAACCCATGGGCTCCCTGATTCTGTTCTTGCTGACCACACTCAGGACTCTGCCAGAGCTCAGGAATGGGAAGGAAGGGGAACACACCCCTGGAACAGAACCTCACCTTCTGCCACAACGCTGTGAATTCAACATTCCACTCAAGCAAACCCACATTTCCTGGCAGTGCTGGGGCTGGCCTGGAATCCAGACCTGGTCTGCTCAAGGTAGAGCCATTATCCTAAAGTGCTTTTATTGATCTGTTGACTTTCTGTCTCCCTCCTTCTCTTCCTCTCTTCACCCTGCCAGCCTCTTAAAGACTCATATCTTGTCTCATCCAACCAAGGTATTTTAAGGGGTGAACAATGATTTTGAAGTTGTATTAGACAAATTATATCTGACGAGTAAAACAAGATATCCCCTGAATTATATCTGAAGACGTATCTGTCTACATTTACAAATCAGTCCCTCTTTCTCTTTTCCTCTTTTTTTTTCTCCCTCTATCCTGGTATTCTTCAAACAATCAATTTCAAGGGCTCCTACATCTCCTTTGTAGCAGCCTGTCCCCCAAAGTGGCAATCCCATATTGTCATGCTTTATTTTTGGTTGGTTAAAGAGACCTATAGTAGTAAATCCATATCTGTGCTGTGATATCCAGCAGTATTAAAGGCTCAGATTTAAAGACAGGCCTGAAAGACTTAGTAGTTGATGCCTGTAGAAAGCCAAGAAGAGCTGTGTGCCTTACTGGAAATTTCAGGCACAACATGTTAGAGTGCAATATATTACAGTGACCCGAGCTGCAAATCCTTCTGAGATGGAGATAAAGGAGAAAGAATAATATCAGGGAAAATGTTAACGACACTGTGTGTTACCAAATACTAAGAAAGGGCTTGAAGTCAGTTGTTCTTATTTATTTCTTATATTTCTTATTTCTTGTTTCTTATTTATTTCTTATTTCTTATTTCTTATTTCTTATTTCTTATTTCTTATTTCTTATTTCTATTTAATTAGTTATTGATAGTTTATAGTAAAATAAGCATAAATATGCACACATACTTTATAATGCACTCTAATTTTTTTAAGTTGAAACAATATAAATAAAAGCATATTTGAGTAAAAACAAGAATTTCACATTGAACACTTTTGCTAGTCTGGATAGTACTGCAGTGAAAATAGTGCAGTGAACATCTGTAGTGACATCCCTTTTCCATTTTATTCATATCAGCATTCATTTTCTTTTTATGGAAATGCACAGAAGATAAATTAATTTACTCTAGCCAGTAATTGCCTGTGCATTATTGAAAATCTCTTTCCAAGTGCAGCTACAGCTCTTGTAAGGAGGAACAGGAGCTGCCCTGAGAGTCTCAGGTGAGCAGTTGTGCAGGATCTGTCATGGATCACGCCTGGAGCTTTGGTCAATAATCAGTGTGGAGGGTTTGAAAGCAACCTGCTGGCTGAAATATGGTCCTGTAAAGAATTTATCTAAGAAATCTTTATGCAGTGAAATGTGGAGGGAAAACAAATTAAAACTTGTTTCCCTACTATTGAGGAAACAAAAAATAAAAAGTTGGTGATCACCTTCTCAGACAATGGGGTGGCCACTTATTGACACAGAGGAGTGAACCTTGATTAATTTTAGGATTTGTGTGATGAGAAGCAGTTCACAGTTCAATGCATTGCAGATGACTTAGCTAATTGTAATACTGTGCTAGTAACAACAAACTTTCCTTTTGAAATCACAGACAGGGCCAAGGGAATGGGAGTCCTGAGGGGAGAGAATGCCTTGGCAAGCACCCCTAAGACATTTACCTTTTTGGAGAAACTACAGCAGGACCACAGCTACAGTCTGATGTGCACTGAGCTACATCACTGGGGAGTGAACAGCAAATACTTCGTGTTCTGCACTGAGCTGGAGTGAAAAGCCAGAGCTGTCTTTCCTTCCAGACAATAACTTGCATTAATGCTGCTGATGGCAGAAAACATAACCCA
Organism: Thryothorus ludovicianus; assembly: GCA_013397245.1. Taxonomy (NCBI): domain Eukaryota; kingdom Metazoa; phylum Chordata; class Aves; order Passeriformes; family Certhiidae; genus Thryothorus; species Thryothorus ludovicianus. Next base: position 798,688 of record VZTB01017146.1, on the reverse strand, counting down.
GTGTATTCTGAGCTGGACACAAATCTGCATTTCCCTATCAAAACTTACAGATTTTGAAGCAATATGTTTTTGAAGCAATATGTTTGCCCAGTTCTATAGAAATCTTGATCAAAAAAGCATTGGCTCAGCCTGTGAGATGCTCCTAATTACTACTATATGTAGACTGTGAAGTTTGTTTCTGTGTTTCAAAACTTAATTGCTAGATGAAACTACCTGAGTAAACTGGTTTCAGGGCCAGAAAAGGCTCATAACCATGCTTGTCTGGTGAGAGATCACACTAAGATAAAGCTGATGTTCATTCTAAAAGGTAAATTTGCCTTTTTACAGAGCAGGGTGAATTTGTGGACTTTCCTGCTGGGAGATGCTATCAGGACAAGCTGTGAAGTTGGGTGTCTGAAGCAGAGCAAGATGATTTTCCAAATTCCAGTACACAAGTAAGCACTGTAAGGAATTTGCAAGCTAGAAAAAGTGAGACAAAAATCACTTCTTGAGACATACATGAGTCTGAGCAGAATTATGTGAAACTCTGCCTCTTCTGACAGCAACACTGAATATGGACAAGTGCATTTTGTGATGTGGCACTGCTGAGCATGAGCCTGTTGGGAGGCAGGAGCTCAGGCAGGTGAGCTGATCTGCTGGGGAAATCCCTCACCAACAGCAGTACTGTTCTTGTGGTCTCAAGGCTCTGTATTAAAGAGATGTCCTATGTATTAGAATGTAGCATTTGGTGTGTTGAGTTACACAGGACTGAAGGCAGGCCCAGGGAAGAGGATCATGGACTGGGAAGTGCTGGGCTGTTTCCAGTGAGTATCTGCCAGCCAGGGGAGCCAGCTGCATGCCCAGTCTGTGGGACAGCAGGTAAAGCAAGAGGAAGCAGGAAGGGAAATATTCTGTGGTAATTCAGGGGGAGGAGAGAGGCAGAAGGAACCCCATGCACCTTTCAGCAGAACAGTTGTGAGCTGTTAGGTGTGAATCCCACAGAAGCCTGTTGTAATTAAGCATCCTGTAAGGTGAGGGGAGGGGGTGAGCACTGCAATAAGCTCATCAGCAGCATCTGCACAGACTCTCTGCCCCTCTGGATACCCTTTGGAAATCTTCAGCGTGTTTTGTGTTTGTTCCAGAGCCAGAAACAAATGCTGGCAAATGCAAAGGTGTGAAATGTTGGCCAACCGATCCCAGCATGCCCTACAAGGCACTGGAGGGAGGATTGCTCTAAGTGGATGATGAGCTCAGTTCAGAGGCTGTTAAGTTAAAGCTTATTACCCTCATTAAGAGATGTGTGTAATGTGGTTTCAGGCTTCTGATATGGTAAATCCAACATTTTCCAAATGTTTTGTTCTCCTGTCTGTTATGGTTGGAGGGGAATTCAGTTTCTCTTTTGCACTGGGTCAAACTCTATGCAGAAATAAGATTTCTTCACGGAGTTTAGAATTTGGGATTGTCTCTGTGAAGGCAGAGGCTGTCTGGGGCAATGTGCGTTGTCAGAACCAGGAGGGAAGAGAGGGAAAGTTGAGACAGGACGTAGAGAGGTCCCTGCCTTTGCTGAGAGCCAGTGCTGTGCTGAGAGCACTGGGGATAAAAGGCCAGGCCAGGCAGGTGTCCCTGGCTGTGCTCCCTGGAGCTCTGCATGACAGGAGATCAGGCTGCATTGCTCCTAGCAGGGTGTAAATGAAGAAGGATGGCTCAAGTTTAGCTTTCCATGCAATTTAATAGGTCCTGCAGGATGAGGAGCACCAAGATGGGGTGGAGCAGGATCAAGGAACAGTTTAAATTCACCAGGTACCACTAGCTTGAGCTCAGGACTGGGCTGGTTTGCACAAGAAGAATTGAGTGTCTCTGCCATGTGCTCCTCATCATTTCCATTATCTGTGTGTTTCCTTTATTGGGGGTACCACAGCTCCTCCCTATGATGGAGCATTGGCTCTCCCAGCAGCTTTAATCTCTGGCTGTCTTGGGAGGGTCAGGTCGGGAGAGATTTGAGGTCCTCAGCCCTGAAGTGAAGCCCTCCCTGCTTCAGACAGGCCTGCAATTGAAACCAGCTGATCCCAAGTCCTTTGCAAACATTTCCATTTCAAACCACTGAAGTTTTATGTCTTTCTAATAAATTTTTTTTCTTGAGCCTCATAAATCTCACAAAGATCTTGAGCAGCTAGTAAATTTGGCCATTCAGATACACGTTTTCCAGTAAAGAGGATAATGGTTGCTGTTCCTGATGCCACCTCCCCTCCCTATCCCTTCAGCTGAAGGAATTCACCTCTTGCCTGTAGGCTGCTTGCACACAGCTTGGGCCATGCTGAGAAAGGCAACACAAAGTGCAGGTCCTGTTTGCAGGAAGGATCAGGGCAGTGCTGGGCCTCTGCTAGCTTGGCCACTGCCCCTACCTGTGACCTGAGCTAAGTCATTTGTTATCCTTACATCTTAGATCAGAAGAAAGAGGTTGATGTGCCCCTGCTCAGGGGCTTGGGAATCTTGCTCTGTTCAGGCTGGACAGAAAAAGTTCCACCCTCTCTCTTAGGCTTAGATTTCCAGGTGGGCTTGAAAGGAAACAAATCCAAGGACAACATAAAACCAACACTCCTCAGACTTCATTTGGAAACATCAGGCAAAAGTGCTGAAGTTATTTAGAAAAACATGCTAGAGAAATAGAAAATTGCAAGCATATTTTTTCCTTTATTTGTTGTCTCCCAAATTCAAACAAGCTTGTTTCCTTTCCTGCAATCCTGTTTTTGATAATCCTGTGCCAAAGGCACTGAATCTGTTCTTATTGCTGTCAATAGCAAGATGCCTGTTGCTTTTAATGGTTCAGCTATTAAAACACCACATCCCAGTTGTCTGGCTGTGAGCAATCCCAAGCTATCGCAGTGACAATATGGAACCTTTTTCCTCTCTGAATGTTTCTCTGCAAAGTTTGACCATTTTGGCTGGGGTAAAACATGTGTCTATCTGGGATTCTTTCCAAGGATGAGATTTTGACAGCTGTGCTCATGTTGGCAAAAATCCTGACATCTTGTGCTTCGTTGAAATAGCAGATTCTTAGTGGAGAGGGGTGGGAATCTGATTTCATAGATGAACACTTATGAATTGAGGACTGTGAGCCTGGCTGAGCTCTTTTCACTTGGGGGAAAAGGTTGAACCCATCCTTTGGGAACAGGGTGGAGCCTGCCTTTCTTCCCATCCCCACCTGTGGGCACAGATGGCCGATGGGCAGTGGGGTGGCTGGAGCTCTCTGTGCTGCTGCCAGCTTTGTGCAGCACTTTGGGACATGCCTTGGACTGCACCCACGGAAGTGGGAGTCAGCCTGCTTGCACTCCATGCCTAATGATTTTCATTTAAATATTGGATGTTTTGGGCACGACTGATGGGTGGTATTGGTGCGCTTTCAATGAAAATCCACCTTTGGTCAAAACTTGGCCTGGTATTTCTGTCAGAGAGCTAGTGAAAAACAAAGCCTTGCTATACTCTGAAATAGCCTGGTTTGGGGGTTTTATTATCACCATTGTGATAAAGTTGATTGAGTGTTTTTTGTTTGTTTTTTCCAATGGAATCTCCATCTTGAACAGGAGAAATATTCCCCACAAACACTGTAATTATTCAATGCTGATATATTTTTGCAGTAACCTTCAATCTGATGAACTGTCACTTTTCTGAAGAAGAATCACTTATTTGGAGACTAGAATTCCTATTATCTCAACAAATAGGGGATGGTGGCACAGAAAATTGTGTCACGAGGTCACACAGGAACTCCACATCAGAGGCAAGGATAAACTGGAATAGGTCTGAGAGTTCAGCAAAAAAATTTTCAGAAGGTATTTTGCAAATATTATATTTATTTCAAACTTTCCACTGGCCAGAGAGTTCCTTTATATTTTACCAAGAAAAATAAATTAAAGAAAAAAAAAATCACGAGGTTTAAAAACCATGTCAACAATTATTTTCCATGTCTGGTATTTCACTGAAAAATCAAGAAAAAATACCTTTTAAAACACAAACAAGATAGCAGTCACACAACAAAACCCCAAACAAAACATGCCTCCTGTTGAGAACAATTCAAACAGTTTTGCTCAGGAAAGGTTTTAGCTTAGGGTTAGACACACAGAGTCAGACATTCCTGCTTGCATCCATGGCAAATGTGAGGTCTTTCATGTAACAGTTAAAGGAAAAGCAGCAAATCTGTCTCACGTTCATCCTTGCTGTGCATTAAGTGATCTATATGGATATTTATCATCCATCAGAAAGCACTTGGGCAGCCTTTTCACGTGTTTAATCCCTCAAGCCTTTTCTAAGCATTTGAGAGGCTGCTGAAGGATGGATGGGTCAGATTTGAAATGGTAAAACTTGGGACAATCCCAGAACAAGAAAACATGGAAGTTTGGGGTGGCTGCACACGGCTGTGACGGCAGGCAGGCGAGCTGAAGGTGAGCTCTGGGCATGGATTATTTATCTTTGCACAGCCTGGCCTTGTCAGCTGAGTGGCCAAAAAAAGTGATCAGGAGCTACAAAATTAAATGGGAAAAGCTGCACCTCCTATACTTTGTTTATGGGAGATGTGGCTGAGGAGGACAAAGGACACTGTTACTGCGTGGGAGGCCTGGTCAGCAGGGACTGACCGATGGCCTTGGAGGCCCTTTCACAGCCAGGCCTTAATGACAAGCTCTTCCCTTCCTCTCCCACTTGTTTTTTGAAAACTAGGGCAAATATTAGCACAACTGTGAGTGTTGGGCTGCTGTGTTGGAGTGCTTCTAACCCATGTTAGCTTGATTAAAACTAACATCACCGTTTCTATGCTGAGAAATTCCAGTGGCGTGTCTACCATAAATTAAACTGAAATTCCAAATTTAAGTTGTCTTCTAGTTCTGTAGCAGATCTGTTTACTCAGAAATAGCATAAGGCAGATGTCTTCATCTTTGCTGATTCTTAACAGGTCACAGGCATTGACTTTAAATAGCTAAAAGCCTTTAAAATAATCTTAAAACAGGCTTCTCCCACCCCTACAGACCTTAACCTTTAGTTGCCCTTAACTAGAAATGCTCAGGATAACATGATCCTAAAACAGACCGTATAAACCAAGGAGCAGCTTTAAATATATAATGTGATCATTACCTGAAACCAGCAAAAAGGTTGGAATAATTATTGCTCATGTTTACACTTCTGCATTTCAGTGGGTTGTGTTCAATCCTTTAATGATGATGATTAAAAACACACTGGAAACACATAGTAATTAAAGAGAGCACTTAACCGTGATTCTGAAAGCACAGAGGCAGCTTTGAAGTGGAACTGGACACAGTGTCTGTTGCCAAAACATTGCAGGAGTTGGAGCACCAGGTAGCTGGTAATTGCAGGTACCACACCACGTCTGTTTTGGCACCTGTGACATCCAGCCCCAACCTCAGAATCGCTGCTCGCCCGTCAGCGAGGCTCCTGCAGCCTCAGAAAGAGCTGATTGATGCTGCCTGAGGGACCAGACAAATACTCTGCTTTTTCATTTATGTAAAGCCAAAGTTGAATCTGGGCTTGTTTCTCCACGGGGGACTTTTTGAGGGTGAGGCAATGTTTAGGAAGAGGGCAGGAGGAGGAAGTTTGGGGTGACAGAGGAGAGTGGGCGCTGGTTCAGGCGCTCTGCCCTGCCAAGGCTTCAGTGTGGGTACTGACATGAAAGGGAGTTCTCAAGCCACAAGCTCCAAACCTTCTGTTTTAGGAGTGTTTCTGTGGGCAAGGGAGAGGGGCATGTATTGCGGAATGGACTCCTTTGTTTGTTTTCCCCATTTAAAACAACAAAAATACTCTTATTATAATAAGTGCAGGAGGATGAGTGATGAGGCTTGTGCTGTAAAATCATGTTTGCTGGAAAAGTTGTCCTGTTTTCCATTGCTTAATTTCATCTGAAAAGGGAGGGCATGGAGGCTGGGGGGAGCACAGCTACTTTCTTGGAAGTTCTTTTCCAAGCACTAGAGATGAGCCTTCCCAGGAGGGAGCACTTTAGCTCTTTGTAAAGAGAACAGAGTTCAGAACAGGTTCCAATGGGGATTTTTTGGAACTGGAAGAGATTCCCTTTTGGTCCTTGTCCCTTAATTTTCTACTCTATATCTTTTGGTAATTTTCTCTGCTTACCCAATTCAGTTTCTGCCCCTGTGAAACCACCTGCTTACACCATGTGAGTCCCACTTCTGTGGTGCTCTTGTCCCCCCACAATGTCCCTTTGAAGAAGACCAGCTATCAGCTAATGCTCAACATGCCTCAAACAAACTTTTCCCCCTAGATCTCTCAAGCAACATGGACAATATTATGATCCTGCCTGTCCTCAGACCCGTGGATGTTATCTTTGACTCCTGTCTCTAGATTCATATCTGCACACAGTGTTGAACTCTGGCCACTTGTTTCTGTGCAGCCTCTCTAAAATATTTTAATTTCTGTCCCCTCTCCTGGCTCATATGGTTGCCCAGGCTGTCATTACTGTTCTCCTCAATCACTGGTACAACATTGCTAATTCTGGTCCTGGCAAATCCAATCTCATTCTGCTCACACATGTCCTCTATGCTCCAAAAAAATCACTTGCCTCTCCCGCCTGTCACCCCTCTCACTCCATCTCTCTTGCAAGTGTCTGCTCTTGGTCGTATTAAAGATAATCTATTTGTTTTTCTCCCCAGAAAAGGGGACCTTTTCCTACCCAATACAGTACTTCTGTTTTGTTGTTAAGATGTCAACCCACTGTGCCACTCTGTGTTCCCCAGCTGTTAAAATCTGACAGCACCCTCACACATTTCCCTGTGCTGTTAAGGCAGCAGCATCACTGTCTCCCCAGTTTCTCCCCAAAACCTTTTTCTTAGCTGGCTGTAAACCCTTCAGAGCAATGGGGCTGTTGGTGTGATGAGTTCAGATGTCTGTGAGAGCAGAGGTGGTGTCCCTGGTCTGTAACACCAGCTGGTTCAGAACCATCTCTTTGTGCTGGCTTTTCATGGTGTCTGCCACTGTGGGTCACTGCCCCATGAAAGGAATCCACAGGTGCTGCAGAAACATGAAATAAGGATAATTTACAAAGCGAGTATAAATAACACTGTGTTTGTTGTTGCCCCTGTAACACCAAGCAAGCGCTGGTCCTGCAGGAAGTTGGTGGGTTTTACTTTCTTGGGAAAAAATGTGGTGGAGTGAATTCCCACCCTTAGTCCACACCTATTTCACAGGCCCTTTTCATTGCTCCACCAACCACTGAAATGAAGGGAAAGACTTAAAAAAGCAAGACTAAAAGTGGTAGGACCAGCATTATGCAATTCTGCTTCTAAATCTTCTGTCCACTCTGTTCAGAAATCACTGCTGGGGACTTTCAGAAAGTGAGTTGGAGTTTGTTTGTGAGAAAAAAACAGGGGAACGTCATTGATCCACCAAGGATTCCATTCCTTTTTTCTTGTTGGAGTGTTCCTTGGAGAAGCCTGACATTGTACAGGGAGTGCCCAGTACCTTGGGCTGTGTAGGGCAGGAACAAAAGCACACTGGTGGGGGTTTGCAGCAGCCTCTGCAACTGCGTTCCAGCTCAGATTCTCCTGGAGCTGCCAGCCACGTGAAACCAGAACAAACAACAGCTTCACCTGTGAGAGAAAAAAAAAAAAAATCAGATGCCAAAATGTCAGGCTGCAATCCCAGACTGCTGAGCAGTTCTTCTTCCTGTGAGAAGGGAGAACTCTGGTGAAAACCAAAAAAAAATATAAAATACCCAGCCCTGTGAGTGGAACAAAGGTCGCTGCCTCTGCAGCAGCCAAGTGCTCAGCCCAAGGCCAGTCAACATCTTGAGCCTTGTCTGTGGCTTTGGGACCTTTTACAAAAGCTGGGCATTCTTCCAGCCCTGAGCCCTAGGAAGGACAGTTGACCCATGTTGCACCTGGGGCACCTCAGCATTATTTCATTTTCACATTAAGCTTTGTCTAGGTTTATTTTATTTAATGGGCTGCTTTTTTTTTTTTTTTTTTCTGGTTATACTGTCACAGGAAATTCTCACTGTTCTATTACCTTTTTCCTGTTGGAACTAGCCTTAAAATAAAATGAATAAATAAATACATATACATACATATAAAAAATATGCAGACAGGAAAGCCATTCAGATCTGCAGAGGCCTTGATAAGGCTGCTGATGAGGTTGCCAGCTTTCCCCATGTCTGAGCTGAACAATTCCCCACCACCTCCCCAACCCCTGGGAACTTAGGGGGAGGTAGTTGTGAAGTTTCTAATTCTGACTACAGGTGTCTGCTTTGAAAGACACCACATGCCATGCTGTAACCTCATTTAGGAAAAGGGTAATTAAATAAAAATACAGATGTGTTACAGTCACAGTTCCTGAACATCTGAAATGCCTGTCAGTTTTAAAAAAGTAAAGGATAAATCTCTCTAGAGGAGCACCATCCTCTCATCTGTTGTAATATTATTCAGTATTAGTATTTTAAATAAGAAAAATAGTTTTGAATGTGAACATCTGCTCTTAACCCTCTCTTTACAGCAGGAACATTGTGTTTGAAAACAAACAAGATTGGAATGACTAAACTCCCCTCCTTCTTTTGCTCTGCATATCCAAATATTCCTGCCAGTGTTTACTTGTTGCACATTCTGCTCCATCGTTTGGTGTTTTTAAGGTGCTGGAGATTATCAAAACCAGAGGAGTTGTTAGGCCTGCTCTGCTTTGTTGTAACAAATCAGATAGCCACAGATCTTACCCTTTTGAATCATTAGCTTGAGAAGTGTAAATGCCATTATATTCTATAAAAATTGCTTGAAAAGATTGTTTTGAAGAAGATTAGCCAGCTTTAAGATGAACTGTTCCCTGCTCAGTAGTAATGATGATGGTAGTAGTGATAACAATCAACTAACTACACAATTCAGCTGGTCTCAATCCAGTGAAATATTTAACCCTAAGCTTAACTTTCCAAGCCTGTGTGCATCTTTGCAGCAGGGCTGAGCACAGGCTGTGGCTCCTTATTGCTGCTTCACTCCAGCATGTACTGCTCCTGTTTATTTGAGCTGAGCTGTTTCTGGGTTTGACCATGGAATAAACCTCTGGGATCAGCAAATATTGAAGAATTGCTAATGTATTAAATATCCAGCATAATTCAGGGGGTTGCCACAACAGCTGAGTGGTGTTACTGCCCTGATTGTTTACTACATATTTTACAAAGTTGTTGGTCTCTCTTTGCCCCTGCTTCAGCTCCTTTACTCTTGTGCTGCCTGAGGGAAGGAGATCCACAGCTGTGAGCAGAGACTTGGCCTTGGAGGAGGAGGATGGAGGTACCAAGCCTGGTGGCATTACTGTGAATTTTTCTCTGAACCTTTCCAGAAATGCAGGGGATTTTCCAAAAGCCTGAGCAGTTGTAGATCTGTTACTTCTTTGAACTCTTGCTTTTATTATACCAAAAATATACCCCAGTAAGCTGCTTCTCTAGAGAGGTGCAAACCCACACCTTTCTAGTCTTCATGGTGTGGTGGAGAGAGCTCAAAACATGATGTGGTTATTATGTCCTAGGCTCCAAAATTGACAAACATATGAAAAATCTTCTGTATTTCTTAACATTTTTTTCAGGATTTTTCAAGGCAATTTCAAGCCTTTCTGGGACCTGACAGGTTTTGAGCACTTAGAGCTTGGCAATTCCTTGAGCCCCTGAAGCCTAGCTTATGGGGAATCAGATTTCTACAGAACTTTGCAGAAAATTCATTCTTCCTACATGAGAACAGATCAGGGCTTCAAAATCTTTGCCATTAAAATGATAGCTAAAGAGTAGGAACATCAACTTCAACAGGTTTTATCAGCTCAGACCCCACTTTGCAGCATTCATGTAGGAGCAGAGCCCTAAAGCAGCACCCAGCTCTTTGCATGCACAACTCAGAGATGCTGCCAGTCTGTGCTTCAGGCTGCTGGGGGATTTCTCCAGGCTTAGTCCTTCCACCCTTCTGTATTTACAGCCATCTGAGAGCACCAGCAAGCAGGGGGGAGTAGAGACCCCCAGCAGGCCCCTGAGAGTACTGGTTTCACTATTGGACTCCTTGGATTATTCTGAAACACCTACAGAATACACAAGAATCCTGCCATTATCTCAACTTTGAATCAGGGACTCCTAAACAGAGGATATGCCATTCTTCTTTTGTTCCACACTCCCATAATGCTCTTAAAAGGAAGGCAAAAAAAAAAAAACCCAAGTAAAAACCAAACTTAAAATGTGCCATCAGCTTTATCCCAACAACCCAAGGTGGAAGGGATGGTTAGCCAAGATTAGAGTCCTAAGATTTGTGATTTCTCACTGTGAGTTACGGCTGCATGTCAGTAGCAGTAAGTAAAGCAAAATGCAGTAGCTAGGCTGGTGTTCTGTTCAATTGCCTGGGGCCCCAACTGAAATTTAATAAGCAAATGTAAGATTTTAGTGCTTTGGAATGGAAACTTTATGGTAACTTCTTTCTGCAGCCCCTGTTTAAGTGATGTATCACGTGTACAGCTTGTGCAGTGCACCTTGGATGGATCCAGCTCTGCTGTTGTGCTGCTCCTCTCCCAGGCTGCAGTCAGGTAAATCCTCAGGCCACAGAGCAAGCTGGTGCTGAGTACAGTTATGGCTGGGATAGCTTCCCTGCAGCTCCATTCACATGGATTAGGAGAATCCTAATGGCTGTGGCAGGTGGGACAGTCTGTACTGTTTTTTTTGAAGCCAGGGGTTATCAGGTCATGTTCAGGGTTGGCTTATGGAGCATAGATACTTTGGGTCATTCTTCACATTTGAAAACACAAAGGTCTCCTTTGGGATTCTCTGAAATTATTAATATTTTGAATTTTTTTTTTAAGACACAAATATGTATTGCTCACGTTCAACTCACTAGTGAGGATGGAGAATCCTCTCATGGGAAAATGAGAAAAGTTCCTTATTTCAAACATCCATTATTCTGTTCCCTGCTCAGGAATGGGTGAGGAGTGCAGGCTCTCCTCTGCTGCCAGCTTCTGTTTAGCTGTATCTGTTATTTTACAGTTTCTTCATTACGATGGCTCACAGAGACTTGTCAGCTGTTCCTCATCTCTCTCCAAGCATGAAAATTTAGTCTTGAGGGGTGTGTTTAGAATCAGATCATATCAGGAGCTGTTGGCAGGAATGCACTGGGATGGCAAAGGGAGCTTTACCCTTTTCCCAGCTCCCTGCTACTGTTTCCCATTAGTACCAGCTGGCACAGCCCATTTGTCAGGGATTTTCTGTGTGTTACCCAATACCTCCAATATCCATGGCTGTCTTTAGGAGATGAGGAGGCTGAACAACTCTCGAGAAGTGGTGAATTCAGTCTAATGAGGTAAAAAAAAAAGGATGCTCTTTACCTTGCACAATTGGCTGTCCCAGCTTTATCCTTCCAGCATGTGCAGATGATGTGCAAAGGGCCAGAAAAATATGGAAACCTCTCTGTGGGGAAACACATCAAAACTAGCCATGATCTTTGTGCTCCTTGGTGTTGCATGGTGTTACTGGCATAGGGCCCAAGCTGAGGCTGTCTCACTGTGCATGTACAGCCACTGAGGACAGAAATTACATAAACTCTTTCAAAAACCATGTCTCAGTTTCAGCAAAGTCTTTCAAGTTCAGTCACTGCAAGGTCCCCCACGATAATAAACCCCTGTTCATTCCTTTTGCCTTCTCACGCGTGTGTTTATTTCTGTTTGCTCCTTTCTTTCTCGCAGATGGCAGATAAATCTTGTCAGTGCTTTTTTGGCTTTGCAGCCTTTTCTCAATCATCTTTCCTTTTGAATCTCCAGCAATGTGCAAATCTGGTGGTTTGCTATTTCTGCTAAGCGTATTTCTTTTCCATACTGTCTCATTGTCTCAGTCTTGTGCTTTTTTGCTGGGTGAAAGAAGAGACAAATTTCCAGTAGGCAAAAAATAAACCAGCCCCAGCTCATGAAAAAAAATGAACCCTTTTTAATCACTGCTATAAAATGTAATGGTTTGATGCAAGTTCCTTGTCAAGGTTGGAAAACTGACCAATAGGTCCCAGAGAAACACCTTTTGATCTGTCTCCTGGATCAATTGGAATTTTATTGCAGATGATGAGAACAATACTGCACGAGCCCTTGAAGTGGAGCGAACACAGATGACATTTTTATTCATTCTCAGCCAGATTGCCTGGTATTGTGTCCCTTCTGTGAAAAATGACACTCTGGCAACAGGCCACTGACTGCAAAGCATCTTGGCATGGGCCTCCTGTTTGTCTCAGCCTGAGCTGAGCATCACCAGAGATGCCAGACTGTTGGCCATGAGCTGAGGGTGTTAAAGCACCATCTTTATCAGCACCTCACTGCCATTTTTGGTGGGAAATACTTGAGAGAGGAGGGGTAGTTCCTGACTGATTAGATACTTGGTGGCATCAGCAGTGGCAGTTGGCTCTCCCCATGAGATCGAGCAGCAGCTCTCCTGGCTGACAGTGACCAGCACATTTGTCACAATCCTGCCAACCCTAAAAAAATTAATCCTCAGAGCTTCTGAGTCTGTGCTTCCCATCCTCTTTTTCTTTCCTGGTGTCTCAAGTGGAATGAGCCTTTAAAAGCCTTCAAGTGATGAAGAAGACAAATCTGATTGACTTCCAGTTTTGTCTGAGCCATCATAGTTGCTGCAACATAGCCAAAACCTCATGGATTTCTCTCAGACTTTTCAGAGGGCAATCCCTCAGGCTGTGTGACAGGGAGGTGTTGTGGAATGTCTGGGGAATGGTGACACTGAGCTGAGGGTTCTATTGTAGCAGGACTCTTGGCTGTCAAAACTGGGTGTAATACCAAGGCATTTCTGTCAGTATAGAATAGTCCATATCATAACTCACTTTTCTGATGAGTCTTTCTGCCTTCTGAGGAAGAAGTTTAAATGGAGAAAATGGAGGAAGATTTTCTTCCAAGCACAACAGTTTAACCCACCTGGACACTTTCCTGTGTAACCTGCTCCAGGTTAGCCAGCCCTGGCTTGGGCATTGGACTGGCTGATCTCCAGAGGTCCCTTCCAACACTAACTATTCTGTGATTCTGTGAATTATTCATTTTGTAGGATGCCCAGATTTTTATTAAATTTAAATATTTTTTGTTCCATCCAAGTCGGAGTGTGGCAAGGTGTGCAACAGCCACTGCTGTGCACTAGGAGACACTGGACTGGAAGCTGGATGTGAGTTTGTTCTGCCTGCTGGAACCAGGCTCCCTCTGTGCCTACTGCTGTGGAATGGGTATTTCCCTAACTAAATAGTTGCATTTTTCTGAGGGAAGGACAGTATCTTTGCCTTCAGCTCTGATGCAGTGTGACATGTACCGTAGGACCTGTCATAATTCATGAAGTCAGTTCAGTTTCAATGTTAATAAGTCCTTAATCAAGTCATTTGTTTCATACAGGATGTCACATTTAGCAGGGAATTGTCAAATGCTTGAAAAGTGGAATCGTTGGAGCACTGTTTAATGCTAAGTGGTATCTGCATCATATCTGAAGCTGGAGCATGCCAGGAAAACATCCTTCACATTCTGCACTAATATTTCCAAGCTTTCAGGACCAATCACAGGTTGGCTGGGTATGTACATTATTTCTCTCTGTTTATGTATGGCATACAATTATATCCTATATTTAGTAACTCATTCTCACACTGCTTATCTGTTCCTTATTTTTTTTTTTGGCTGGTTCTTTTGCTTTTAAAATAATACTGTGCAGCACTGGACCAGTCACTTGAAACCAATATTGAAACTCTCAGTCAAATAGAAAATAACTGAAATTTAAAACTGGTGTTCCACATTCTAGTCTGTTTGTGATATGTAAGGAAAAAGAAGAGGCTTGAGCCAAGCAGCTGCTGGTGGGATTAAGTGGGAAGCTGTCCAGAGAGACCAGGTTTATGATTATCATCTCCTGTTCTTGATGTTGTCTTCAAGAGGAACAGAGCTAAGGGCTAAAATTGTATCTCTAATATCTAGTTCCTGTAAGTCCTTTCCACTTGAAAGGAAGAAAAGGAAGTTATAGTGAACTCATGGCAAATATTGTCCCAATGCATTTTCCTTCTTTTATATAAATCACATTTAATAATGTGCCTGTTTCTGTCTGCAAATATGTACATCAGTGTCAGTGGTAATAGGAAACACACCTGTACATGCCCCATCTGCTGCTATAAAGCAGTGTCATTATGTACAAAATATCTGCAAAGTGGAAGATTGAAAAGTCTTTTCTTTTTTTTTTTCTTTTTTTGCCTTAGGGAACTGTTTGTATTTATTTTTTAACTCTGCTGTACTGTTGTGTTCCTCTCGTGAGCCAGACCCCTTGTGGCAGTTCTGTGAAGACACAGAAGGAGTCCTGGTCGTATCTGTGGGCAAAACATTTTGGCTTGGGGTTTTCCCCAGTTTGTGTCCTGAAATACTCAGTAAAAAATAGTTTAAAAAAAGAGTTATAAAATACTACTGCAGGTTATATTTTGTGTTTCCACAGTCGTTCCTGGTTCCAATCAGTTGATCAAAAATACTGAATGTATTAAGGGTCCTTATTTTCTTCAAAAAATGTTGTGTTCTCCTAAAAGCTCTTTTTTCCTATAAAATGTTCTATTTGAATTTAGTCCAAGTCATAATGAGTGCTGGAGCAATTAAAGTATCAGCCACTATAAGGAGTCTTGGGAGCACAGGAGACAGATAGGATCAGGGTTTAAGCTACTTAAATACCTTTTATGAGAAATAAAGATTTCACAAACCTCAGTTTCAAACAAAATAGTTGACATATGCTAAGCTCAAAGTACTAAACTTCTTCTCCTGACCTCTCCCACTAAACAAATAATGATCTATGAAATATTTAAACTTTATATCTGCAGGAAGAAAGAAAACACTTTATTTCTATTTAAAAATTTCTTGGCAGGTGCTCAGATATTTATGATAATGGGATCATAAAATGACGTGTAAAGGTTAGTGGGAAGGTGCAATGGGAATTTTGAGTGTGACTTTGCAAAATGTCACATTTGTTCAATCTTACTCAAATTGTAGCCAGGGTGTTTGTTCATTTATGTGCCCTAGTATAGTTATTGTGCATTAGGAAACTCTTACATCAATGAAGTGTTTGTGTGTAGGGCTGGATCATGCCTTCACATGCTGCAATCAGTTAAATTCCTTTGATTTAATTCTTGTAACCATTACACTTAAAAAAAAAAAAAAAGAAAGAAAAAGCCTTTTAAATATTTTTCATTAACACATACTATTAAGTGGGTAAGTGCCCTAAGTATATTTTAATTTAATTTAGATTTAGAAGCAACATTTTTCCCATACTAATTAAATGCCAGTTTGTTATTAAGAAAATATTTATTGAAGTTGAACTTGGTGATAGATACATATCTATCACATCACTGTTAAACCTCATTAAATAGTGTTTTAATTGCAATTTGTTTTTAATTACCATTCATTAAGCATATTATTAAATCTAAATTGCATGCTTATGAAAGACGGGTTTGCCAATACAAGTGGCTGAGGCCCTTAACTACTGCCTTGCTTTTAGGTTCCCATAATTTGAAGTGTGTAGGGTGAAAGTTTGATCTATTTATATTATTTCTATTATTATCTCCCTCGCTGCCTGTGTCTCTCATCTTTATTAGCAGAATTAATAACATCTGAGGCAGTCAACAGATAGAAAAGGAGAATAAAATATGAAAAAAAAAGTGACAAAACAGGTCTTTGGGCAAGGAAGCAGGGAGGAAGCAACAGCAGAGAGGGAGCACAGGCAGGGAAAGTAGCACTGAAACCATTTGTCTAAACTGGGAGAAGGAGAGGATGGGGACTGGGAGCCTGAAGGATGCAGAGGGAGGCTGGTAATGATTTGAAGAGCTTTTTCTCTTTGGCTTGTCATGGATATCTGGCCAGGGTCAGTCTGAGACAGCCCAGTGGCTTCTCAGCAAGAAGAATTGCTGGTCCCAGCCTGGATCTGGCACAGCTGCCAGTGTGGGAAGGGCTCATCCCCAAGATGAAGACACAGCTCATAAATGGTACTTTCAAAGAAAACCCTTTCAATTTTTCCAGATTTTTACCCGTAGGCAGCACTGCCCTCCTTTAGAAATGCCACTCAAAGGATCAACCACATGGGATGTGTGAACTTGCTGTTCTTAGGCATGTTTGCCAGATTTTTTACTAGTAGTCCATGAATCTAAGGTAAGCTGAAAAAAATCCTGAGATAAGAAGCTTTCTTTTCTAAGGATCTCAGCTCTTTCAACAAAAAGACCCCACTGAGCTGGGTTTCTAAAGGCTGGGTGTTTTTTTAAATGTTAAAAGAAAAGAGTCTTTTAGAGCCTTTCATCTAGGAATGACACTTGAAGAAAGGTGTGAGGTGGTTGTTGTGCTGGAGACCAGCTCAACATAACCAATTAGCAGGCTGGAGAACCATTCCCAAAGGCAGAAGGAGATGCAGGAACTGACAAAAGACATGGGGTGCAGTGTTGGCATCCTCTGTTATGCCAGTGTCTGACCCTACCAGAACACTCAGGAAGGAATTAATGGGAATGGGGGCTGCTGGACAGTGCTATAGGGGTAAAATGACATTTGTACATGGAAACAGCAGAGGCAACCTGATGTATTTCCAACTTCCCCATGGGCTGGATAAAGAAAGACAGTAAAACTCTGCACATTGAGGCTCTCTGGCTCTGGTTCTGCTTGCATTGAGGATGGGTTTGTGCCAGGTTATCTTCATTGACTCCAGTGGATTATCTCCAATTCACAGTGCAGTTTAAATCAGAGGCAGGACATCCTTTCTCCTCTTTCCAATTCATGGATCTCTTTCAAAACCTTCTGTACCAGATGTTACAACTGTAAGCAAATTATCCTGGCAAACCAAAGTATCTCCTCATGAGTCTGTGTCACAGTAGGCCCTGGTGCCTCTATCTGCCTCTGGATCTTTTGCTCATAAACCATTAGTTATACGTTTTTTTTGGCAGATGGGTAGCTGCCATGAAAAAGCCATTTCCATTCCAATGCAACAGTGCTTTTATACGGCCTGTTCCAGTCCCTGTTGCACAACCTTTTTTGCACAATGATTCATTATTCTATCTTTCTTCTGATATGCTGAATCATGGGATGACACTTTGCCAGGAGCTTTGTATGCCAACAATAACTTGCTCATGTTTCAAAGATAGAGAAGGATGCACAAATCACTGCAGCACAGGGAGCCTGGACATTTGGCTGAGGGAAGTTCTCAGCAGGCACCAAACTCCACGTGGATGGGGGAGTTACCTTTCAGTTCCTGCTCTCTTTGGATGGCTGCAGGGAGCTGCACAAGGCCTTGACTTGTCTTTACAAAGCTAGGGAAGGCTGAACCTCCTGTTGCCTCTAAACTGATGGCAATCAGCCTCTCCTGCACTGTGGCCCCTTAACTGAGAGGACATAAATCAGTCCACACCTCCATGGAGCATCTGCACTCAAAGGCTTGACTTAGCAGAAACGTGGAATGGTGAGGATGACTCCAGAGTTACCCACACAGATGCATCAGGTGCCTCTGTGGGATCTCCTGACACCATCTCCAACATGTTGATGTGAGGAGGCAGCTAAATTAATCCCATTCCTACTGCAGTAGCCCCAAGAGTGCACATTCCCCCACGTGTCCCTCCGTGGCTCCTGGGCACAGGGTGCTGGGTTACAGCACAGCTGCTCGCTTTCCATAATTCAAGGCTTGGGTAATGATTTTTAACTTCTATTTAAAAATTAATTTGCTTTTGTCAGTGGTGCACAGGATCCTTGCAGAGGCAAATGATGCTTTCCCTTGGCCATTTTAAAGTTCTTTCTGATTTATCTTTGCTAGGAGATTCTAACTGGAGCTATTTATCTGATCACAGAGAATTCTGAGTCCGTTGGGTATAGTCACAGCTGTTCTGAGAAAAGCGACAAGATTTCGGTCAGAAAGGAATACATTACACTTCTTGAAAGCAGGGGTTTTAAAGGAAATGCTCTTGTGTTTTTAATTTTATTTTTTTTTTTAGTTTGAACGCTATACTGTAATTTTCAGTGTACTTCAGTTTGTAGCACAGCACAGTACTATAGACCTTATGCACTTCAGAGAGTCATTTGAAAGGCCATTGGTTTTCTTTTGAAAATAGTAAATCAATGAAAAATTCTAGATTAGGAAAGCCGTGTCCTGATAGACCTTTAGGGTACATTTGCACATCTAATTTTTAAGTGTAATTATTGCAAAAATGTCATATATGAAAGTACCCAGTATTTTTAGGTGTTATAACCTGAGACTTCTATATGACATATTCCTCGCCCTGTGCTTACTGCATGCTCATAATCCATGAGAACCTGTCCATGTGCAGTTAGGCTTTGATGTGAGATACAATAAAAAGCACATTTTAAGAGCAGTGTGTACATAGTGGTCTGACACATGGATGTATAGAAAAGGCCAAGGGACTTAATGTTTTTATTCAGGGTATAGGAAACATTCTTCTGATGGACACTGTATTTCTGTAGTATAGGGGGTTTTAGTTTTGGTGTTTTTTTGCTTTGCTACTTCTAGTTCAGTGTCCTCAGCCTCAAGCGTCCTGCATTATTATTCCGTGTATTTATATGTTTATTAGCTTGTGTCTTTATTCCTTGTGTGCCACCTCCCTGCCCTCCCTCATCCCCAAATGGTTCTGCAGGGCTGCTCTGCCACAGAAGTGGGTCAGCCCAGCTCCAAGGGCTGCAGAGTGCTTGGCTGGGGATCCACCTAGCAACACCACCACACTAATGCCACATTGGGAAATTTGCCCTACAGGAGTTTGTCTTGATTAAAGGCTTCGGTCTGTCTTTGCAACACAAACATAGGAGCCCCCATGCTGCTCTCTGAAATTTACAGCGTATTTTCTTTTTACTCAAGCATATTGAAGCAGAACAGAAGAAAGGATCAAAGGTACCGTAATGTTTCTATAAACAAGTACTACTTAGTTTGGTTTTTTTTATCTTGGGTTTATTTTTTTCCAAACAAATCTTCTAGGCACATTAGGCTCAGATTACATTTTATTGCCAAATCACCAGCTGGCAACAAAATCACATATGTCTGTGTAAATACAGTGGATGAGAAGCTGAACAGGAGATGGGGAGATGATTCAAGCAGTCATATTGGCTTCTGCACCTTAAAATTTGACTGTTTTATCTGTCTATTCAGCAATGTCCTGTACAGACCCCATTTCAGCATGAAATACTAAAATCTCAGCTTGGGGTAATTCTGTCTGTGGTTTTCCTCTCTTCTAGTGAATTTACAGGAAAACAGATAATTCTCTGGGACTATAACTCAGAAATTCACTTTTTCTTTGCTCACCAAGTGATGACTAATCCACTCCCTGTTACTCAAATATAGGTGTAACTCTTGTGATGACATTATTATGAAGCATTTGCACTATGAGGGTCAGATGATCCTTTGAAGGTAATGCAATTCTGCAATATGCTGGAGGGTTCTATTGCTGCCTTTTGGGTACATTTGGATTCACTTGGCAATGAATGCTCAACATTGATTAATTTATCATTAAGGTCAATGTTGCTGTACAGCCCTTCTTTATTTGTAGTTAGGCATTGGCATGGTCACTTCAATTTGTAAATTCAGTTTCTTCATGCACCCCATAATTCCTAGGGGAAAAAAAGACCATTATTAGGCAAACATATAAAAAAGTTAGTAACCATTTTGCTACTAAAAGCAGAACTAGAGCATATCTTCCAACCTGGGGTATGATACAGAGTTTTCCCCATGTAGTCATGAACAATGGATTTGTTTTGGCTAAAATTATGCTCCTTTTGGGTCCCAGGTGAAAGAACATTAAGTTGCATCAAGGGAAGATGTTCCTTGACAGAGCTAGGTAGCAGGACCTCCTTTGTCAGAACAATGGCACAGAAACACTCAGCAGCTCTCAAGGATCTGTTTGAAGGGGCAATCTTGCCCTCAGTCAGTAAACTCTAAAAGACCTTGATTAATGAGCAGGGAACAAGCTCCATTATCTGGGAGGTGGAGGGCAGAAATTAAAGGGGTTAAAGAATAAATGGAGTTTGTTTCTTGCTAAAACTTTTTAATCTTTGTCCTTTCTCTTACATCCTTCTCTTAGGAGATTTTGATCCTGACTGCCTTCTGGAAATTCTCAGCCCTACTACGAGTTGTGCTTCTTCTGTCAAGGGCTCCTAGTCTGATCTTTTTCTCCCAGTGTTTCCCTTTAGTTTGTAATACAACCTGGGCTGTAATGTGGGGGAGAGGAGCTCCAGTTTTGGAAATAACTAGCTGATTCTTTTCCCAAATTAGCCAGAATAGAGAATACTTCCTGCCCCATTCAGAATCATCTGCATAGAAAGATAAAACGGGAGTTAACAAGGGTCAGGTTTATGACAGGGAAAGAAGGCTGCTAATGACCATTATCTATGCCACAGGTTTAACTTCATTACTTTTGCATTAAGTTCTTAATGCCCAAAGCAATAAGCAAACTGAGTCCTGTTGAACTGTAGTAACCTAATCTTCTCTCCAAATGAAATAGAGGGGAAAGCAGAGTCACTTGGCATGGCCTTTATTTTGTCTTCTCCTTCCCCATCCCCCAGTCACATATTAGGCCTGTTGTGAGTTTCCCTTCCTTCTCACAGCCTTTTTCTTTTATCTCTTTCCTTTCTTCCTGAGTTTTTCTGACTGTCCAAAGTGATATTTGGTGTAGGATTTGATGAGAAGGCTTAGGCTTCCATAAAGTGAGTCTGGGATTTGTCACAGTGAAATCTCTCTTGATAATCTTTTGAAGCACAGAATTATACAAACTATGCCCAGAATAAAAAGCTTTTAATTCACATTTAACACACTTGAGCTGACCATGACATTGTGGGTCCCAGTGAGTCAGCTCTAGGAGAGAACATTTGCTGGGTGTTTTGAAATATCATCAGATTTTTAATCACAAGGGAAGCACTGGATGATTTTATCCCAGTGTGACTGATTGGCACATACCAGCCTGGACTCCAAACAAATTCTGCCCATTTTCCAGCTGCAGCCCCTGATGATGATGATGAAGTGCTCAAGGCCAGGCTGGATGGAGCTCTGAACTTGATCTAGTGGAATGTGTCCCTTTCCACAGCAGGGGAGCTTGAACTGGATGACACTTAAGGTCTCTTCCAACCCAAGAGATTCTATGATACCATGATTTATGGCTCTGAAGTTGCACCACCAAATGTGTGAACAGTTTAGGCTTAGTGAGCAAAGAACAAACACCAGCAGAGAATTAAATGTTATTTG
Organism: Thryothorus ludovicianus; assembly: GCA_013397245.1. Lineage (NCBI taxonomy): Eukaryota > Metazoa > Chordata > Aves > Passeriformes > Certhiidae > Thryothorus > Thryothorus ludovicianus. Next base: position 777,492 of record VZTB01017146.1, on the reverse strand, counting down.
TGATTTAGAACAAGATCAGCATTTCCATCATTTCAGTTAATTTCCTACTCACTCTCAAATTTGACAAAAAAATAATGAATTTCCCTCTTCTGCTTTTTAGCTAGGAAAGGAAATGCACTGAGTAAGAAGAGGGAGCAAAACTAGATTTCTTAATATGTGAGATTCCCAGGCCAACAACCTCAGCTTTTGGCAAAGGGTGGAATCAACAGTGAATCTTTTTAGGGTTTCCCAGCAGAATGAGAGGGAGCAAACCAGTGCTGGCAGGTGACTGACTGGTGCATCTGTCCAGTGTGCAGGGAATATATTACTGCTCCTAGGAAAAGAATCCCAAAGTGACAGGGGCCTAAGAAACACACTAGAATAGATAGATAGAATAAAATATTTTGAGCTATGGAGAGTTAAGCAATGGATGTGAACACCGATGTAAAAACTCTATCAGGAATGCAAGGTAATATCTTACACTAATCCAGTATTATATGGTAACCTGCATATGAGAACCTTGCACTCTGAGGAATAAGTGGTGAAGGCTGAACATTTATCTTATGAGTTGTTCCCTGTTAAGAACAATCAGGGTTGCCAGATACTTGGGACTCTGAGAAAATTGTCCCTCTGTAATAACATTTCCCTGCCATGTAGTAAAAAAGGGTTTCGTTTCCTTGCCCCTTTCTGTCTTGGAAAGGACATATCAATGTGCTTTTTCTGCAGCCAGGGAACTGTGTCTGCATAAGGTCCATGGTATTACAGCTAGGTTTGATATATCAGTCTGACAGCCATCATCTGTTTTAAGAAGTGGTATCTCCTCTCCACAGACCTGTCTGCTTCCTGAGTGTTGGCTTGACTCTGCAACTGCTTTTTTTTTGGCTTTTACTGGGTACAGGTTCTCCTTTAAATCAGCAGATTTATCACTATTCTCCCAAGTGAGGTATTTCTTGTTCTTTTAAAGTGAGAGTCAAGCTACAAGACATGCAAATTCAAGCTGCTGGGAATGCCAGGGGTAGAAAGGAGGGAATGGTGGATACCTCAGGTATGTGTAAATGGGAGCAAAAGAAATGCTCTCTGCTGTGTCTTTGATACTGACTTGGGAAGCATTGCCTCCCTTTGATGGGAGGGAAGGGAAAGCACTTCATCCCTGCACTGGGATATCAAACTCTAAAGCCTTCCACTTGGATAAGTTTCTAGCCTCTCCTGCTTCTCATTTTCTTTGTGTTTTTTCTGACCGTGGTCTCCTTTTAGACATGGGAAACAACTTTGTTGGATGCCAAATTGTGTACTTACTCACTAGATGCCTATTTTTTGAACAAACAAGCTGCCATAATTCTGAAGTTCAAGGTGAAGAGGGCTTAGGGAGAAGCAAAACTATTTCCTAGGCAGGCAGAGCAGATCCAGAGCCCCTGTGCAGTGAACTATATCTGATTCAACACAGCCTGCAAAATTAAATCTTGTTCAGCTTAAGCATTTAATTACTGCAGATGTTCAGGAGATACTCTGAGAAGCATCACCTACTGGGGCCCTCTGGACAGATGCTGTTTGCTTTGACACTCCATCTGTCACTTTAAAATAATCACTGAAGCTTCAGCTGGCATAACCCTGCAGGGCTGGCATCAGGGCAGGGCATGGCATGGAAGAGGTTAAAAATGAGGCCAAGGTCATGGCATGCCATGCATGGTAGAAGGTCAGTGGATGATGATTCTCAGTTCTTGCTCTGTAGGATTTTCAGCAGAGAGCATTGTCTCTGCAGCATTATACAAGGACTTGGGTTTTGCTTTCTGGAGGATCTTTTAACACCATTGATATCATCCCCTTGGCTTTTTATATCCTTATATCCAGAGTGTACTTTGGAGATGAGCAAAATATGGCAGCAAATAATGGGTATGGCCTAAACCAAATGAAAAACTTGGTTGTTTCATATCGACAAACAGAGATTTGGGACACCATCAGGACCTACCAAAAGAGCATATTTATTAACTGGCCTCAGAGAAGCACAGTGTCTTTGGAAGGTTTACTAGATTTCTGCAATTTGTTAGTGTAGGTCAGTTATTTGACCAGTACCCTCCTGACTATTGGCATGTGGACCTTCTGGCAGGATGTTCATAAACAAGTCCCAGCCACGTTTAGTCAGTGAGACATTTTCACTCAGCTGAATTGCCTGTAACAGTGTCAGAAAGCTGAGAGCTTTTCAGGGCACCAAGTTTATATCATTACTAGTTTAGATAGTTTGGTATTGCCGCCTGTAACAAGAGTGATTGACTCATAATTAATTGTACTTATGATTGTTGCATTATTGTCAAGACAATGCTGGTAGAGGTTTTCCCCAGCCTGGTGTCTTCTCTATCCTTGACACATTTAGAGTAGGGATATTTAGCAGCTCTAAAACGGTTTAGAAATTACCTTTTGTGAGGGAGACCTAGAGGTTAGACTGTCTTTTCACTCTGTAACTCACAAATAACCATTTTTTATATTAGTCACCCTGGTTTCCAGCAGGATCAGAGGGGATAACAGCTAATATGGCATCTTGCTGCTTCATCCAGGTCATCAAGTAGGAAACAATTAAGCTTTTTTTTTTTAATTGTTCATGACTTGGTTATAGGTAAATATATCTTTTCCACTCCTCATTTTCTTCTAAGATCTAGGCCCTATCTAAGTAGATTATAAACATTGATTTAAACATTCAGTCATGCAAATCTTTCTACGAGGTTCAGTAATAGCAGCTAGGTCAAATTAGTGCTCATAAATGACTAATTCTATTTCCTCTTGTTTATTACCCAGGCTTTTGGTATTGTTGTATAGTTAATTCAATAATTTCTTCTTCTCATGCTCTCTTTGCTTTTAGTGCCTCCCTGACCGTATTCTCTGACAGAAATCCATCAAGGGCAGGGTTTACTCGTGCAGCATTTGTAGATGGTGGTCAGGGTCTCTCCTCTCCTCCCTGGGATCATTCTGAGTGAGACCTGGGCATTGCAGCACCAGGAGCTGTTGCCACCTCTGCTGTTCCCCTCCTGCATCCAAACTGAGCTGAGGGATGGAGGTCAAGGGTTCCCTTTTTGTCCTGTAACATAGAATCCTGTCTCTGTCTCTTCTCTGTTCTCTGGAATTGACAGATTATTGTTCTTTGTCATTTTTTGGTCCTTACCCCTGATTGAAAGGGATGTCTGACTTCAAGGGATGTGCTTTGTGTCAGGAGATCAATTAGGTTTGTTCGGTGTCCCTTCTGGAGCTTCTTTCTTTTTCGTATCCCTTTTTATGCTCCCAGGTCTGATTTCTGTTACTGCTTATCCTTTATATAGATTTTGTTCCCTTCTTCATCTGAAGGAGAATGTTTTTTCCTATTAAGTGGTGGCTGCTGCTGCTCCTCATCCCAGGATTTAAATAACTAGCATTTCCCCCTGTTTTGCCAGCACTAAATTCACACAATATAACAGAAAACCAAGCCCATACACTGTCAAACAGACACTCCCACAGTGTGGTGACCCTCTTTCTGTCACCTGCCACATTTTTCATGCTCAACCTGCAGCTGTGAAACTGTTTTTCCCCCTTCTCTTTGAACAACAAAGTCCAAAGAACACTCCCTGGTTTGATGCCTGTCACAATTTGCAGAACATCCTCAGACAGAAATGATACTGCTAATAGTGAGGGAAGAGCTGTTCTGAAAGCAGCAGCAGCAGCTTTTCATGGCCAGCTCTTGCAGTGGGTCTGAGCTAATAAGAGCCATGCTGCAAACTTTATTTAATTTCTATGTGCCTGGTCCAGAGCCTTCCTCTTGACTTTGGGGCCATTGGATCAGGCTGCATGGTAGCTACAGCTTTGCTTTATGACTCAGTATCACTGTCTTGGAACAGCCTCTGCCAAATCAGTCAGTTTTTCCATTAAAACCTTCTCCAAGGAGAAAAATGAGTGTTCAGTTAGCTGTCTGCTAACAGAAAAGTCTGATTTTTCACTTGTGTATTTTTCCCAAATAACTTTCTCCCCCTCCATGAGAAACTTCTGGGCTTTAGGTGAGACAGCTCTGAGTGTCTCATAGACAGCTGAGAATATTTGCCTGAATCTTTACCAGCTTGTTTGGAAGTTCCTTTTTGCTTTCAATACATTTCCATGTTGTTACCTGAGAGGAAACGAATATTTTAGGAGTAAAATGTGCAGACCATATTTCCAATTAATCTTCTGTGACAGCAGTTGCTGTTGTGTGACTAACTGACCTGTGACTAAATAACAACAATAGTAAAATAATTTTAACCTAACACCATAAAAAACAAAACTAAAACCCTGACTCTGTAAAGTAGTATTTTTTTATGAGCTGAGCATATACTGCATTAGGGAAAAGGAGACTGTTTGCATTACCCAGCTACACCATATACCTGCCTCTTTCCATGTAAGTAAATTCCAAAGCTGGTTTAGGCTTGTATTTTTACTGTTGCTTTGTGCTTTTTTAAATTTCTTTTCCCTGAGGGAGAACTAGACCTGAGTTTTGTAGCTGGATTTGTGTTTTATTTCAGTTGTTTTGTTGCTGGAAATGATGAAGGGTGTGAAGTTAATCTGCCCAAATAACACACCTACTCCCACTCTGACTCAATTCTTTACCAGCTTTGGAAATTTAGTGGTTGCTCCATCCATACTCCTCTCAAGGCAATTCAGGCCCAGGAAGGAAGGGAATTCATTTCTCTATATGCAGATCAGTATGTTCCAATTTCTTTCCAGCCTCTTGCTTTTTTAATAAGAAGGAGAGACATGCAGGCCTTTAGAAGGACTTCAGACAGCTGGGGAAAATGTGCTTATGGATGTGAGAACAGTGACTGGAGTTACACAAATGCACAGAGATGTTGTAGAAGGAGATAACTGCTGCTAGAAATTCTTGAGTCATCTGAAATCCATCTGATTATCTTGCCCCCTAATGATAGGGACAGATAAACACAGGGAATTATATAAATGCACACATTTCATTGTCTTCATAGCAATAATGAAGCCCCCTAAGAATACAAAATTTCACTTCCAAAATGGAGTTGGGTTTGAGCAGAGAAAAGTGGAGATGGATGGACTGAAGTCACAGAGCAAACCACAGCATGCTATGTTGAAGTCAGGACATGACTGCAACAATTTTCCCATAGCACCATGCTCAGAAAAAGAGAAAAGAAGTAAACAAAACACTATTGGCAGTTTACAATTTTGCTGCTGTCTCTTCCTTGTGTTGGTTTTCTTCCTCTCTGTTCTAGGAATTCTATAGTAGTGCTATGAAAAATAATCAATTAATGCTTAGAAAGCAATTATAATGATTCCCAGTTTACACATGAATAAACAGAATGCAGCTTAGGTGACTGAGTCACAATCATTTTTGGAGTCTGATAGGGCACGGGCAGCAACAAAGAGCCGGCTCAGCACTTGTGCTCTAATTGCTATTTTGCCAGAAAAGTTGGGGCTGGAGATCAAACAGACAGAAATGAGTTGTAAAGCTCCCTGAATATAAATGGTTGTGCACTGTTTAAAAAAAATATCACTACATGCTGTAATGATTTCATAACTGCTGCATAGCTAAGACAAGACTTGCCTGAGGTCTCACAGGATGACCATGGGTCATACCAAGGACAGGATCCAGATGTGATTCTAGTGCTGTGTTTAAGCATGAGGCCATCTTTTCTTCTTCTGAAAATCTGATATTTGATTATATAGTCCCTTACCATGCAAGCCCATATGTGATATTCTCACATGTTCAGCCTGAAACATGGTTAATATAGAAATATCCTTTTTCTGTGCATCATAGCTCCTGATGTCTTGCTTTTATTGGCAGGTTCACAGCTTCAGCTCAGATGTGTGGCCTGGTGCAGGGATTGCTCACTGATGTTACTCACAGTTCTGTGTGTGCACTGAGCAAGGCCTGTGGTACTGTGTGTTCAGACAGCACGGGAGATATTTTGAAGATTGCTCTTTTCTCTTCCAGGCATGAAGGTGTTACCATGATGTAAAACTGGGTCATGATGAAGTTCTCCTTCACATCTGGGGATGTATTTTGTTACATGAAAGCCCACAGAGCCCATATAGCTGCAGAAGAACAAGCACAAGCCTTGCTATCCTCCTTCATACACTATCAGCCAAACGAGCAAGCCAGCTTTGAGTCCTCCAGGGTCATTTTATTTTTAGGGCTGTTACCTCAAGCAGGATGAAAACAGCTTAATCTGTAGGCTCTGCTTTGAGCTTCCAGTGCTGGCAGCAAAAAGCAAGTTCTTTTGACGTGTAGGCTGAGTTGAACCAGTGGAACAATCTGTATGGGCCAGGGAGTCACCGTGTTTTGAGCGTTCCTGTTCCGAGGCACAGCACAGAGCTGATCTACTTTTGATCTCCTCAGCCTATAGCTGATGTTCCAGCTGTTTTGCTGTCTCTGTATTTAATGGCAGGCTTTTTCTCCCCATGCTTTTTCAGGTTTTTCATTTTTCCTTGTTTGTCTGAAATCCATCTTGGAGACACTTGTTGCCCTGTTCTCTGATCTGTTTTGAGCCTCTGCCAGCTGCTGCTTCTGCTGCCAGTGGATAAAACGACTGAGTCACAACTTTGTGAATTTTGCATTTGCTTGTAGGGTGGCAGAGCCAAGGCCATCATGAACATATCAAGGAACCACAACAAAGGCCCAAAACACAAACACTGGGACTTAACCTCAAAGCTCGTGCTGGAGCCCGAGGAGGTGACAGCCAGCAAGATTCATACCAAGGGACCTCAAAGCCTTACCAACCTCAGTCTGACTTTAACCACATCAGAGGCATGCACCTCACGCAGCTCTGGATCAGGGGGGAGGGTGTAAGGGAAAGGTAGAAGTGACAAAAGGACTGTTTTCCTCTTTCCACGGTGGATTTATCACAGCAGATGTAAAAAACAGAAGAAGAAAAATATGCTCAGGGTTATCGAACTGGAAGTGGAAGAGAGCAGCACTGAGTGCACAAGGCAAGGCAGACTGGCTCCTTCCCTAAAACATCTTGTGGGTCTTTGAGCCAAAATGCCTGTTTTGCCTTGTTTCAGCAGGTCAGGATGGTTGGCAGTTCATTCCCACACAGGCACCATTTCCCTGTGGCCATGGCAGTGTCACCAGGGCACTCCTGCTGCTGTGGTTTGACCTGTACCCGCTCTCATGGAATTGTCCCAGCACTGGCATGCTGTCAGTGACTGTTTTGCCCTGTTCCTCATGCCTTCTAAATATCTTGCTTTTTAGCCTAAGGAATTTCCTATCAGGAAAAAACTCTCTGGTTGACCAGAAGGATCACTGTGTTTTGGCTTTCCACACCTCTGTTTTCGGGACAAGATCTTGCCAAAAGGTCATTTATACCCAGGGTGGTAATTAGCTAAACACCAGGTGATCAGCAGAATGGGGATGCTGATACTGGTGAAAGTCCTTTTAACTTAATTTTAAAATTAAGCCAACTTTTAGCTTAATTTTAGCTTGATCAGCATCATCCCTATGTTGCCAGCAGAGGCAGGGGGGCATTTAATTTGACTTGGGCATCAAGGCTCTGTGGCTGCCTCCAGGTTTGTTTCGATACCTTCAGGTTTGTTCACGTTGGCTGATGGCATGGGGTTTTTTTAGGGATAGATAGCAGAAAGGCTGAAATATACTCATCCAATCCTCAAGCAGAGGATGGGACTGTATTAGTGTGTCTTTTAAAATATCCTGGCCTGTTTGGCTTATAATAGCCTTGTAGTAAAAAGATTTTTCATTCTTGGCCCTGATGCAAAAGGGAAATGGGCTCCTATTTGCATTGTCCCCACAGTGTTTGTGTAATTAATGTATGTGGGGGTTCTTCCTCCCCCACACTCTCCCAAGGTAAAAAATGACCTTGTCAAAACTTAGATTACAAAATCTTAGTTACTAAGCAATGGGTAGGGCCCCACTGGGATGGCATCCCGGCTCCTGAAATGGTATGTATAGTAAAAACTAATAAAAATGGTGTCAGAGGCTCTCAGGCTTCCAAGTCCCCTGCTGTGTGACCCCCTGATCCCAATTTATTAGCTGAACCCAGGGAAGCAGACAAACCTTTCTGGCTCCAGACTGTAGGCTCCAAGAAATCAAATAATGTGAGCTCCAGAGCAGTGGCTCCAGAGCAGGAGGGAAGGAAATCCTCATGGAAAACAGGGGCTGAGAGTAGGGCTGAAAGGAGCTGCTGACAAGAGCCATCTGAGCAGGATAGGAAAGGGAAACTCACTCACTCTGTGCTATCTCAGTACCTCGATGCTCAGATGCTTTAAACATGTCAGGGAGGAAGTGCAGGAAGGGGGTGGGGAGAGCAGGGCTTGGAAGGAGGCAACCAGCCAAAGTTGTTTCCTTTCATGTGTTAGCAGCGCCTTTGCTCCAAGAGCACCTTGTGCTGGTGATGGAGGATTTAGCAGCTGGGGGTGGCAGATGGAGTGGCAAAGAATGTGCCCTGTGGGTCAGAGGGGGATGTACCTTCCCCCTTCCTGCTCCCCAAATGCAAGAATTTTCTCTGGAAAGCAATAAAGGTGGTGCAGCTCATCGTGTTGCTGCTACCCCCCTGGATTTCCTCTTTCGTGTGTGATACACATAGCAATTAAAGTGTGTTGCACAGGGGGAGTGGGATTTTTTATTTCCTTCTTTTTTTTTTGTCCTGAAGAGCTGCCAAAGCAGTGATATTGATGAGGATGGCTCGCTTCGATTAACAGAGACTGGCTAAGGAACAGCCACCTCCAGCTTGTTTGTCTCCCCCTCTTCTGCTTTAGACAAGAAACTTCAGTATTTTCTCTACTTTCAGCAGTTGCCTGTCTGTTCTGCACCTCTAATCTATGCCCAAATCGAGCTTAAGTGGGGGTAAGAAGTGTAATAACTCTCCTTGTTTAATGCCAGCCACTGCATTTGCAGTGCTTTGGCTTCCCAAGGGTGATGTTATCAGGAGAAGGCACTGCACTTATGTAAAAAATCATGATTATTCAATAAAACAGCTAACGATGGAAATGAAGGGATGAAGACCATGTGGCAGGTGAGCTATGGCAGTAGAGCAGGCCTGTCCCATTTTCCAACTCTTTATTCAGGTATAATTTGCTGTTTGGAAATGTATTCTGGAGCTCCTGAGCAGAGACTGGCCCACTGTTTCTCCTGCTCAGTGACCTAAATGTTTATGTCTTAGAGCAGACAAAAAGGCCCATAGCTTTATCTGCCTTCATGACTCCTGGCCTGCACGAAAAGGGGTTGTGGTTTTATTTCTGCTTACCTGGAGATATCTTTGAGAGATACTTTCTGATGTAAGACCAGGACAGATAACAAATTTGGGGGTTGGAAAAACATGTGCGTACAGGCAGGTTTTCTCCTTCATGCTACGAGGAAATAAGGCTGCAGCTCCATAAATCTGGGGTTTCCTGGCTCTGTGTAGTTTCTTTTTAAATCACTGCCAGGGTGATCAGTTTAAACACCCACACCATTTGCATTTTCCATAGTCAAACACAGGAATTTTTGGAGTGTTTTCTAAAGGAAAGAAGTATAACATGCTCTCCCTCTCTCACTCCTTAGCTGTGATCAGTCTGAGAGCAAGCAGAGGTCCTTGGTAGAGGATCAAGAAATGTTTTATCCCCTGGCTACACACTACAGCCTAAAGCTGTCTCTGGGCTTGGCTCAGGTTTTGCTGTTGATACATAAAGGAACCTGAAATGTCCTTGGTGATCTGGAGCTTGGGGTTTGCCTCTCTGCTGTGCAGTGAAACAGGTGGGATTGTATTGAGGGAAAGGTGGGTGGGGACGGGGCTGCTTCCCCAGGAGCAGAGCCTGGGCTGGGAATGATGCTGCACCTGCACTTCCTGAGGCTGGGGGTTTCCACTCTCACAGTGAGGCCATGGCCCTGCATGCTGCAGCTCCTACATCCATGTGCTGTGTCCAAGTGACTGAAAGCAGGGGGGAAGGAAATCCCAAACAGATCCTCTTCTGCTTTACCTCAAACCTGGGCTTGTCACCCTGCTTTAGGGTAAGAGTCACCCTGCTTTAGGGCTTGTGTTGGTGATGGTGTGAGGCATCATCTGGCTGCTGCTCTGGGGCAGTTGCACAGCACAGCCATGTCCCACAAGTGCTTTCTGAGCTTTGGGAAGGGGAGGCAGCTCCTCTGGATGAGTGCCATGGTGCAGTTTGGTTGTGTGGCCACTCAGTAGCCACAATTTAGGGCAGCAGAGCTTTTGCCTCTCTCACTTGTGTGCTGAATCAGCCAAGGGGTGGAGAGTCTGAGTTCTCCACAATGTGGAGCCCCCATAACCTTGGGCAAGTTGCCTTAACTGCACAGCCCTCACCATTTGTGGCTGAGCTATCACTTTTCTCAAGATAAGCTGGAATTGTGTGTGTTGTTGGATGGCTTTTATCTTGCCATCACAGCCAGTGTGCACTTTCAGTGTCAAAGGAACTGCTTTGCTTTATAACTTGCATATGAGGAGGGATTATTTTGCAAGAGGTCACGGGAGAGTGAGAGAAGGTATGATCAAGTTGTGCCCTCTGGAATATGCTGTGGGATGAAGATTTGGAGAGTGATATTTTCACTTTTCTTCCTTTCCCTTTTTTGATGTTGATTCAGAGCAGAAATGACCTTGGTCATTGTATGTCAGCAAAGATGCTGAGCAGATCTGAAACAAAAGGAGAAAAGCAAGTCAGTGTTTCAAGTGCATTTGTGGTTCAGTTGAATGAAAGCCCAGTCTTGCCAACTCATGATTTGATCATCAGTGCTGCAATGCATAGTCCTTTCCTATAGCTCCAGGTCTTGAGTTACAAAAGGTCTTAAAATACACTCTACTCACCAACACTACCCCCCCTTTCCCTGTAGGTTTCATGATTTCAAAGAAAATATAGGAAACATGACCTCAGTGCACCCTCAGGACTGAGGTGGTGGAAGGCAAAGGATTAAAAACTGGCTCAGACTGTAAAGTGAAGAGATAGTGATATACAGTTCATATAAAAAGATGGAAAAAAAAAAAAGAAAAGTGATTTCACTATTGGCGGATCAAAACTTTGAGCAATACAAGAGAACTTCCTGGATTTGGGATCTGAAAAGGAGCTTCAGGTCATCCATTTGTAGCTCCATGGACTGTGCTAAGTGGGTGGGAATTGAGTTTCCAGAAGTGTCATGGGATCTGCAAGGCAGATGTGAAGGCAGGGGAGCAGCTTTCGTGAATTTTTACCAGAACTGTGGTTTCAGACACATTTGTATAAATCCAGAGGAATACAATTTCTTGTGTACAAATGATTTCTTACTATTACCAAATCAAAAAATGTGAAAAGACACCTTCTTATGTCTTCCTCTAACCTAAAATGATAATAAGATTTTTGGATTTTCTCTCTTTTTTTTTCCTTATTTCTTTTTGATTAAGCAGGGGGGATACCTTTAAATCTCTGTGCATCGTGAATTGTTCTTGCTGGCACCACATTTGGCTATCCATAAATGTAGGGAATACTTTACTTGATACTACCAATGCTGTTGGATATTTGTGAGCAGGATGAACATCCCCACATAGAAAATGTGTTAATTGATACATCAGATACTACTTTAAAAGATTTGAAAGTTGCATGTGGATTTGGAACTATAAATGAACAAACTAAAACTCCAGTGGGAATGAAAAATCTCCTACTCTCATTCCTGACCTTGAGAACAGGTTTGGGAGCAGGAGAGGTGTTTTGTCTCTTCCTGCTATGTCAGGTAGTCCAGTGAGGAGATTTCCTTGGGAAGGAAAAGGACGAGTTCTGTAGTCAGTAAGTTATGGGCTGGTTTCTGGAGGGCAGTGAAGGGCAAGGTTGGGTTAGACTCTATCAGGAATACTTGCCAGGGTACATTTGCTGGCAGTGATTGGAGCTGTCAATGAGAACAACACTGGGGAGCATCCACTGGTATGTTTAAAACATGCTCTGCGAATTCAGATGTGAAAAAGGCCAGAGAAGATGTAAAAGATGTGGAAGGGACATGGGAGCTCCTCCCTAAGGTGAGATTTTGGATGCAATGACCTGTTTCTGTCACGCTGTGTTAAGGTAAAGAGGTTAATAATTGCTTTTGTTTTTACCATTAATCCTGCCTTTGATTAGCACTTGTGTTTACCATATAGTTACCAAAGGACTGGTCAGAGGTGAATTTAGCAAAGAAAAATAATAATTCAGTGAATCCACCCTAATTTCAGTGTAACCTGGCATATCTTGCAGGAATGTTGTTGCCACGACAGAGCCAAGGTAGGGTTGATCCCTCCTGCCAGTGTGTGATTTGAGTTATGGAACAACCAGGTGTGGTGCTTCTGTGATGGGACTGGCTCCTGAATGCTGCTGAGTTCCTGGCAGCACTGCAGAGCACAGCCTGCTTTGTGGATGCCAAATACCCTCTTTTGCTTTGGGGTGGGATGACAAAAAGGCCAAAGTGCTCTACCCTGTGCCGAGGAGTTCATTTCCGCTGCATTTTTAGTTTTAAATAGAGAACAACTTTTTTCAAGAGAGAACAACTGTCTTGGTTTAGTTGGCCAAGTTCTCTTATATGGAGCCTAATTTATGAAAAGATAAGGAATCCCTGGCCTATGCAGTTCCCCCTAGTTCAAACATAAGGGATAAAGTCAAAAGGCAAAGCTGAGCTTGGGGAAGATAGAAAAGTTTCAATGTTATCATGTTATCTCCACAAACATTGCACTTCACAGTTCCAATCAACCCACCACCATCCTAAAGGGGTCTGAAAGGCAGAGAGCTGCAAAGATGAGAGGGGCAGAAAAGCCAAAAACAGGGCAAGAATAAATACTGGTTATTCAAAGCCTGAAGGGGATGGAGCATGTAGTGGTTGTATTATCAAGCCTTGGATCTATAAATAAAGGTGCCATGTTTATTCCCTTTAGTGCCCTATTGTCAAAGAGACCTTTTTTCCCCCCCTTGTCAGCCAGAGGAGATAGACATGGTTTGTGTGGGAACAAAGTCTGTGCCCCTTTCCCAGGCCCTGACACAGCTGTGGGGATGTGGGTACGACAGGGAAAGGTACACTTCAAATGGACCCTTTCAGGAGGTGAAATCATTGTCACTTCAAAGAATCAGATGATTTACTGTGTCTGTTTATGGGGAGAAAGTAACATCTTTATCTTTCTGTGGTGTGCTTAGGAGAGACATAACAGCCTGGTCATGTGCTGGGAAGAAATGACTCATTTTATATTGGGTCTAAGTGAAACTAATGTATTACTCATTTTTATGCAACTCTAGTAAACTCTACTTATTAAAAAGGAGGGGGAGGGTGGAGGACGGACTATTACCTAAAGTCTAACCAAGATGTACTAGAAAATTAATTTAGAAATATGGTTGACCTCAGCTTCCTCATAATGAAAATCTGCTGACAAATCTTGTGATTTTGTTACTCTTTTTAAAGCAGCCCTTGGGATTGCTCGTAGTTCAGGTGTCAGGACCAGTTACTCATTCAGATCCCGGCTGGATGATTTTTCCATTGTTCTTCCAAAGAAAGACTTCATATTCAGTCATCCTTTGGGCTTTCTGCACTGCCTGTTGCTAAAGCATCTGAGTTCAGCCCCATTGCTGAGGTCTGCTGGTGGGGTGTGACAGAGCTCTGCAGGCTGCTGAGCTGTGAGCATGGCTTCAGCAGCTCTGAACGTGGTGGTGGCTGCTCTGATGATGCTAAAATCCTCTGATGTGCCTATGTGCCAGGTTAGGCTGATCTCTGCCTCACAGGCCCTCATGGATTTTTTGCTGACTGTCCTCTGCTTAGAGCAAATGAAACTCATTCTCCTTCCCAGCACTATTTATCATTGAATTCTGATTAACTGCAGTGCCATATCCAGAGGAGGCAGGAAAATGGCAGCACTTTTCAATTAGAGTATCCAGAACAACCTTGTCATCTCTTTCACAATCATTGCTTTTATTTGCAAAGGTTAAGATAATTTTTAGCAGCACTGAGAGCTCTTTTCCTTCAGTGCATATGCACAGAAGCCCCTCACACTCTAAGCTGAGACTCGGATCACCAAGAGTGAACTCTGTTCTCTGGTGTTTTCCCCTCAGTGATTTCAATCCATATCTGCTGAGTTCCCAGAATGGCAGGTCTGTGCCACCTGGGAAGAGCACACTGCTGAGCATTTTAACCTTTTCCTCCTTCTCCCTCTCTCTCCATGCAGTTGTGGTGTTGGGATGGAGCTGCTGGCTTGGTCACAGGGGTATGAAATAGGCTGGCATCTGTTCTGCTCTCAGCAGCTACACCACAGGGTCTCTGTCCTGGTAGCCACCAAACATTATCTGATGTGAGTTTTGGTTAGAATTGAACTTGGGAAGGGATTAAGAGTGGATATGATATTTCAAATTAGGGAATTGGTTTTATCTGTGTTTTTTTCTATGGGATTTGTGTGTTTATATTCTAAATCACTCTCTTCACAATTGAAAAGAAAGGAGCCTGGGAGCAAACAGAGAATTGTAGTGATTCTGGCTGGTTTAAGGAGTGGGCAGACACTCTTCTGAAACTGAAGAGATCTAATCCTTGCCCTTCAGTCAGGTAGGCTGTAAAAAGCACTTGTGCTCCTGGAAACAAAGACTGAAAGCAAACCTAAGCAGAGTCCACAGAGCTCTCCAGCTCAAGGAGTTTCAATAGATTTGTCTTAGTGGCTGTGTAAGAGAGACTGGTTAGGAAGCACCTGGAAACTTATCTAATTTTCCCAGCTATTCCGGTACATCTAATGAAAGATCTTATTTCTGCCTACACACACTGTTTTGCCTCAGTCCTTAGACCCTCAGTGTTGAAGCAAAGCAGTGCAAGAAAAATATTTACAAGACAAAATGGAAATATGGTTTCCTCCTGTTGTCAGTCCCAACTTTACCCCAGCTCTCAGAGGACTATGAAATTTTATGCTTTATTAATGCCTAAGTAATGATGGGGGAAAAAATGTTATTTTCATTTTTATGGATTTTGTATTCACTTTACACTTTGTCAGTTTAAAAAAAATGGCTGAGGTTTGCTGGCAGAGAAACTCTGAAGTGTTTTCAAAGGCCTTGGTGTGTAGCATAGTGCTTCTGGTATATATTTAAAAAACACCAGATTTTCATTGTTGCATTTCTAATTAAAAGCTTAGTGAAATGTAGGAGGTCTTACGAAAGAAAATAAAAGTAAAAAAAGGATTATAGCCATAGAAAGAATCTGTGGAGATCTAAGCAAAGTGAAACCAGAGTTCAACAAATTCCCTGCATCTTTATGGAAATCACATCCATGAGTCAGCTAAACAAGCTCCTCTCTGATCTAAGAATGTTCATCTTGGCCATGTTTAGTGCTGTGGTGCTTCCAGGGCCGAGCAGGACAGGGCTGAGGTGGGCACAGGCTCAGCTCCCTGCTGGTGCCTGGGCTGTGGGGCTGTGACTGAGCACACGGCTCCTCTCGACGCCTGCGTGGGGCTGAGCTGCTCACGGGAGCTGTGCACGGAGCTCCTGTGCCTGGGGATTAATCAGGAGCTGCTCTGCACGAGCCCGGGGCTGCAGCTCATCCAAACCCCTGGCACAGACCATGCTCAGCCCCTCGCTCGTCCACACCAACAGGGCAGCTCTGAGAATCGGAGCCGTGGCTGGCTGGTGTTCACATCGCTGGGATTTTGCATTCTGGTGGTGGCTAGAATTGCACTAGCCCTTTGTAAATTTCTTTATTATTTTTTGTTTTTTTTTAATAACACTATGGAATTACTCCAGGCATCTGACTTCTTCTGTCAGCCTTTCCTTGGCAAAGCAGCCTCACCTCCCCAGCAGCGTGACTCAGGATGCTTGTCTTGCTGGCTAAGGCTTTCTCTCCCTTACTCCATGTCACCCTTTCCTTCCCTCCTAGCTCCTGGTCTCTGACATCTTTAGCAGCAAAGCTCTTTGAAAAACACAACCATCTTCTTTGGTGCTGCTCTGCTTTTGACATTCCCTGACCTGCTCCTCCTTCCCTGAGCAGAATCCCAAACAAGCTCCTTCGCCTGCTAATGCAGCGTTAAGACCATGAGCACTCAAATCCCTGAGAACTCTCCTTCCTCACAGAGGTTAAAGAGAATCGTTTTTGAAAACTTGAGCTTTCCGCCAAGTTAAAAAGGAGGAGATCAATGGGATCTGTGCAGCCCTGACACACTGTCCCAGAGGTCACGGGCCCTTCCAGCTCTGTCTAAATCACAGAGCTGGTTAGGTTGGAAAAGAACTCTGAAATCATAGAGCCCAACTGTCAATCTAGCACTGCCAATTACACCATTGAACCATGTCCCTAAGTGTCACATGTCCTATCTGGAAAGATCCAGGGAAAACCATGTGGGTGGGAAATGCAGGACTGCCTCAGGTAGGAGGATTTGCAGGAAATATTTTTGCAAGGAAGCTGGTGGTCCAGGAAGGCTGTCTGGCTGTATTCCAGAATCGATGCCATCTGAAGATAACCAGGCATGAATTTCTTATCCTTTTCCATTCTTATTAGCAGTCTGGAGGTGGGCATGGAGGAGAGCACTTGGGTGCTGCTGGTGGGGGCTGTGAGCTGTGGGCAGGGTACTCACTGTGAGCTTGGCCAAGGGCTCCTCCAGCAGCTCAGCTGGAGGCAGGGGCTGGGCAGGGACTCGCTCAGCCTGGCTGCTGCTTCCCAGGGCTCCCAGGGCTCTCTGCTACCTCCATGGAGGCCGTGTCCCCTCTCCTGACCAGCCCTCAGTGAAACCTTCAGCCCATTTTCTCCCCAGGACAGCACCTGGGTGACATCCCAGAAGATCAGGGTCTGGATATCAGCAGTGACTTTCATTGGGGAAACCCTTGGGAATGAGGCCATGGAGTGAGAGGGTGCAGCTGGGGGATGATGAGCTCATGTTCTTCTTTTTGGTTTTGTTAAAGGCAATCTCTGCTAACTACAAGTTGTGCAAAAAGAAGACAAATATTAGACACTAAATGTAGTTTAAGATAGCCAATAGTAACAAAAATAGGGGGATTTATTGAACTTGGACTTAATCTGAAAGTCTATTTTAATCTGGTCTCTGTGCTACATTTATCATGTGGCTCTCTGGCCATCATTTTCAGGGCATTTTCAGGACCCCTGAGCATGCAGAGAGCTGGAGATGTATTTCCACCATGTCTGTGCAGGCATTCCTGTTAAAACCAGGGGTGAACTCATTAGGAAGAGCGAGTGAAAGGGACTAAGGAGCCCCACCAGCTCTGTTTGGAGTAATTCATGTGCTCTCTGAGGGTACAGTGGCCTTGTACACACGTTTCCAGTCCTGTCTTTTCTGCTCAGATTAAGGCCAGGCCTTACCACTAGAGACTAAGGCAGGGGTCTTGAAGGGCAAAAATCTGGTTTCTATTTCAGGCAGTGCCACTGCATCATGCTTTTCAAGAGGGCTGGTGGAATATGCTTTTCCCACAACCAAAGGGAAATGCACTCAAAAGGGAGTGTTAAGAGGCAGCCAAGGGGAAGAGGAAAGGGGTGATGTGATCTGATACCCACTGACCTCTCTTGTATAGGCATATCTCCCCTTCTCCTGGGTACCCTGAGAACACACAGCCCTCCACAGAACGGATGTTCTCTGACTATTCTCCCCCACACCCTTTTTTCCCCTTCCTTTAGCCCTTGATCTGTTTAGAAATTCCCACTTGTTTGCCTCTCTGGTTTCCATAACCTCACTGACACTGAGGCACTGAGGAGAACCCAGCGTTAGTGGCTTAGCCATGGAAGTTCAGCTCAGTCCAGCTGTGGGCAGTTCAGTGTTGGCCCTTCCTTTGTTTTTTGGTTTGGGATTTTTTTTTTTTCCACTACCATGTCCATTTCTGCAGAAGCAGCTGACACTTTAGTCACAAGCCAGTCACAGATCTACCAAAGCTCTTAATACCCAGTTGTATGTTTGTGTGTGCATTTTCTTTTTCAGGGTAAGTACATCTTTTAGGGATGGAATAACAGTTTGTCCAAGAATCAACAGTCTTCAGGGAGCCAAATACTCTTGCAGCCAAGGTTTTTGCTCTTTCCTTGAGGTTTTGGGGATGAGTTGCTTGCCTGTCCTCTTACATAAAAGAGGAGCAAATTGTCAGAATAAACACATTTTTAAATATACAACACCATCAGTCAGAGCTTAAGAGTAGCTCATTGGCTGGAAAAGAGATCAAGGCAACCGGGAATTTGGATGGCCTGACTGAGGAGTTTGGACTAAAAGGTTCTTTTTCATTCACTGGAGCTAGTAATTTTTCTCTCTCTATTTTTTTTTCTTTAGGTAATCAGCCAGGAAAGGGAAAAAAAAAATCCTCCTCCTTCCTGCAGGCAGTGAGTCTGGACTCAAAATCCTATTTCACTGTTTTATATTTTTTTCTTTTTTTTCACAAAACCAGATTGCTACTGGGTATGAGTCCTTGCCTTGGAGCACACTGGAGAAGAAGCCAGCATGCAGCTCTGCTGTCTGGGGTGGTTCTTTGCTCTCTGATTCACAAATCAGTGACTAATTCAAGCTAACTATGTTCATCTGAAGATCAGATCCTCGGTTTTACTGTCAGGGTTAGGTCAGCTTTAATCAGCCCTGCCCAGGGAGGGAGCTCTGGTAGGAACTGGACTGCACAGAAAATCCTGGTGCACTTGATTTTGGAGAGCTGCAGGACATTTCTGTACAATTGGTTGCCCATGTAGGGAGGAGAGGTGCTTGCAGCTGTTTTTTTTCAAGGTGCCATCAGGACTCTTCCAGGACAAATTCCTGCTTCCTGGGCATAGCTGGGTTTGTGGGTTTCCCTGTGATTACACCAGAGAGGCAAGCGGGCACAGCTTTCCTGTGTGTTCTCAGAGCAGCAGGGCACTGTCTGCGACATCAACACAAAGCAGTTGTCTGTGCAATTCCATTAAATTCACAGGCAGCGATTGTTATTCCAGAGCAAGGAGAGGAGGTGGAAAGAGGCTGAGGTCCAGCTAGGAGTTGGCTAGCCTAGTTCTTGGATTGTTTTCCAAACTGTGGTTATCCTTATCTGCATCTGGAAACTGGAGTGTGCTGTATGTGTTTGTAAGAGCAAGCGGATGTGTGAAGTGTTCTGGCAAAGTCAGAGACCTCATTTTCCCCTCAGTATAATGCAGCCTGATTAGATTGTTATTGACATGCTGAGAACCTGCTAGGGTTGTTACATCTCTGTGGAAAGGCATCTGTCTGTTCCCTTTCTCCCTTCTGCCTGGAAGGATTGCAGAGCTGGAATTGGGAAGGGCTTTTCAGATGGCAAATCCAGCTGTGAAAGAAATCTGCTGGGGAAGCACAGTGTGCCCGCCAGCTGACCAGCAGTTTGACAATGTATGAGGAGCTGCGAGCCAATTAATATCAGTTTGGAACCATTAGCAACCCCCTAATGAGAAAAAAAAAAAGTAAGAAAAAGGGGAAAGAAATAACCCACAAAAACCCCCTCAAAACTGCTGTATTTTGCTGGATGTTTTTCATCCTGTAGATCATTGCTAACCAGAGTTACTGGCAGGGTTTGGGTGATCAGATTTGTCTGACTTATTGCACCATGTCAGAGATGTGCAGAGCTCCAAAGCTGCTACAGCTTGGACTGTTTAGGCTGAAGCAGAGAGGTGTGTGCAGAGTCCAGAGGAGGCTGTGGATGTCCAGAGGTGGCTGTGGATGTCCAGAGGAGGCTGTGGGTGTTCAGAGGAGGCTGTGGATGTCCAGAGGAGGCTGTGGATGTCCAGAGGAGGTTGTGAATATCCAGAGGGGGCTATGGGTGTTCAGAGGAGGCTGTGGATGTCCAGAGGAGGCTGTGGATGTTCAGAGGAGGCTGTGGATGTTCAGAGGTGGCTGTGGATGTCCAGAGGAGGCTGTGGATGTCCAGAGGAGGTTGTGNGGCTGTGGATGTCCAGAGGGGGCTATGGGTGTCCAGAGGAGGCTGTGGATGTCCAGAGGAGGTTGTGAATATCCAGAGGGGGCTANGTGGCTGTGGATGTCCAGAGGTGGCTGTGAATGTCCAGAGGTGGCTGTGGATGTCCAGAGGGGGCTATGGGTGTCCAGAGGAGGCTGTGGATGTCCAGAGGTGGCTGTGGATGTTCAGAGGAGGCTGTGGATGTCCAGAAGAGGCTGTGGATGTCCAGAAGAGGCTGTGGATGTCCAGAGGGGGCTATGGGTGTCCAGAGGAGGCTGTGGATGTCCAGAGGTGACTGTGGGTGTTCAGAGGAGGCTGTGGATGTCCAGAGGAGGCTGTGGATGTCCAGAGGAGGCTGTGGATGTCCAGAGGAGGCTGTGCAGCCCTGTACCTGCCTAAGGTGCTCCCCCTGCAGTGGTGGTGGGGATCCCCACCTGAGGGCTCTGGGCAGCTGAGCCTGTCTGTGCTGCTCTCTCTACTCCAGCTGCCTCATACTGGATTAGCTCAGGTATTTCTACCTAGTGATGCACAGTGAGTTCCAAATAAGAGCAAGAGAGGATGAGGACTAACTAGCTCTGAGAACATTCTCCTTCCCAAAAATGGGTCTTTTGAACTTTGCACCTTGAGATGGCCAGATAATGGCAATTCTCACGTTCAGGATTTGCCATTGCAGGATGAGGACAGACAGTCTAAATATCTGGGATGTTGCTCCCTTTGATCACAGCTGATGCAACCTCAAAAATTCTCATCCTGAAAGCTCTCTGAAGACAGATTTGTCTCCAAGAATGATTTTGGGTTCAGCAAAATTGCATGTTTCAGTGAAATGATATTTCTTTTCGCCAGCTTATTTATATTCATCATAATTGTCTCACTGTGATGCCTCCTATTCATTTGCTGGATCCACTTGTCTTGCATCTTGTTCTGACTCTGAGTGCTTTTTAGGGTAAGCCTGCCTTTTGAGAATATGCATGATTGGTACCATTGGAATAGTTTTCATGTGCTTGCAAGAAGTGCATTGCTAAGCAAAGCAAGCAGAGGAGCTGGGAGAGATGAGTGAAAAATGACTACATGAAGAAGAGGGAAGAATTAAAATAGATGGCAAGGAGTTAATCAAATAAACAAAGGTTCATTTAAAAAAAAAATGTTGCTCTTTTTTTTTTTTTATTTCTTTGAATAATCTCAATCTTTTAATGATTTCACTGGCCAAACCTTGATACCTTTCTGTCTGATAACAGCTGGGTTGTAAGGGTAGTGATGAGTTATCACAACAGTCTATTATTGGCAATATTAACTAATGCCCCTCATTTAATAAAAAAAGGGCAGCGATGGGAATATTTTCAGGCTCACGTATAATTATTAATTTAAAAATTATTTTATTTTAATTTACCAGAATGTTGTTGTCCTGAAAAGGAAAGCTCTTTAGTCTTGATGTTTTTTGGGTTTTTTTCTCCCTTCTTCTATAAATTTATTCTTTGAGGAGAGTTAATTTACCACACAAAGAATCTTTGAAGGTCATGTTCAGTGCCATTAGCACTGCACAGAGGATCTTTGAGAACAGCTGTTTGTCTGGGCAGGTGTTTTTGTTCTGTGTTGCTCTGTGAACCAGATGCCATTTACCTACCAAAAGAGTGGGCACCTTCCTGGCCACTGTGTGCAGTGATGAAATTACTGCAGATCAAACACAAAGAGCAGGAAGGACCTGCCAGTTTGCCCGGTCCTGGCTTGCAGAGCTCTGAGGGAGGCCATTTAGATGCAGGTGGAGAAGGATCCTCCAGAAAGGCTGGTTCTGTGAAGGAATTATTGTCTGTGTGAGTTTAGCAGAAATATGATCTGCTGCTTCATCTGTCATTCTGTGAGAGTTTAGGGAGAATTAGGTGTTTCTGCATTTGCTGTAGAGGATGAGTTTTCTCAAGGACACTGACCCACAAGTTGGCAGATCTATCCAATGATGGGGAAAATAGTTTATTTACACCTAATACAGGAGTAGAAATGATGCAAAAATCCCTTTAAGTACTCTGAAAGGCTTCTCACAGGATAAAAGCTCTTGTCCTGGGGTTGCTTTAGGCATTTTTGTACTGTGGAACTTCCCCTCCATGACCACAGATCCTGTAAATTGCACAGGGGAACACCATAAAAATCTGATGTTCTTCACAGAAAAAACTGTGGGGGAATACACAGAGGACAGTTCCAGTCCTCTACATTTTTGACTATTATATGTAATGTGGTTAAACCAGAAAATTTCCAGATTATCTACAAGCATGGGATGCAGACAACAGAAGGTGCCAAATACTTCCCCACACTCTTGAAAGAAAGGTGATATAAAGAAGAAATAGCAGGCTAGAGTTACTTTTGGACACTGTATGAGTAACAGAGTGGGATGTAAGAACATCTAGTTTCTCTTTAAGTCTTCTCTAAATGCACTTAGTTTAGAGAGCAGGTTTTCCTCTCCCATCAGACAATCTGCCACATATGCTCCACATTGATGAATACCAGCTCTGCCACATGTTTCCTGGAAAACAGCACCTGATGTTACTCCTTGTAGTAACTTTCCTTAAAATCAAGTACAAACTATGAGTCAGTCATCATAAATAAACAGAAACATCTCTGAGACTGGAATCATCTGTGCACTGTAGAAGGGACAGGTACTCTTCCAGTGTATCCTACAGCTGCCCTTGCTCCTTTACTTTCACAACCCATATTTATTTATGAGTATGGCTTCCCAGAGGAATAATCTGGTGACTGGGATAGGTGAGTTTTAAAACTTTCTTGTAGCACTTGACTGACTCCCCCCATATTAATCTGTGATTCCATTTAGATGGTCAAAGTCCCAGCACAGCCAGGGCAAGGCTGAGAGAAGGACCAGGGGAGATGGTCAGGGTGCATCTTATTTATCCAGCAAACAGTGAGTTAGTATTTCTCCATCAGGTCCCAAGCCCAGGACCTGACAGATCTCACAACATTTCAGATCTGTTTCTTTCATGAGGTCTACTTTTGTGATTCCCATTTCAGGTTCTTGTACCTGCTTACAGTTCATCTGCTCCATTCCTGCAGCTTGTTCTTGCCCCTCAGATGTGGAGTTGCCAACAAGCTTGTGGCTGTCTGCTCCTGCCCCAAAGCCTGTGTGAGAAGTGCTTGCCCCTGATGTGAGGGCACAGCTCTGACCATCACCTGGCAATCTGCTTTGTTGGAATTTATAGGATGTAGCTGTGGGAAGAGAGAGGTAGATATGGAAATTGCTCTTTATTGGTAAACATTGCTGTGGGACCTTGCACTGCTGTTTTTCAGTCTGTGACTTGTGTGAGGGAGCACAAAGCCTGTCACTCAGTGGGGCTGGCTGGTGGTTTGGTACTGATCACCAACCATTGGGCCTTTTCAAATACAAAATGCTCCATCTGCAGAAGCCATAAAGGGATTGCTGGGCTTCAGTGCCCTGAAGATACTGAGTGGAGCCAGATGAGTGTAAGCTGAGATCCTCACTGTGAGCCTTTGGATTCAGAGCTACATTTGATCCGAGTTTACACTTGAAGTGTAGTGGAAATAGGTTTGAAGGGAATGCCACGACTCTCTTCAGACTCTGCTGGTCAGCTGTTGGCATCAGGATTTGTGGTTGAGACTTACAGTCTTCTTGCATCAGCTCTGCTGCCTCTAAATGAGCTGAAGGAGAAGTCTACAGAGAGCTCTCTGACTTTGTTCTGTTTTAAACAAAGCACTTGGAATTAGTATTCTTTACTCTTCCTGGTGTTTCACAACAAAATGTTGTAAGGTGCAAATGTGACACCTAGCAGCCTACTGGTGGGGGGAGAAGAATCCCACTTCTGCTTGGGATTTTTTTGGATGTAGGAGCAGTTGAGTGCTTATAGTCTCTGTAGCTTTATTATTCACTTTAGCAACAAGAATAAACTATCTGTAGGAACACACAATAAGAATTACAACAACTCAAAAGCTGGAACAACTGTTTTGTTTCTTAGTGGTGGTAGATGGTTGGGCAATACCTGGAAAAGAAGTCATTAGAGTTCTTTCCTCTGGAAAATTCATTCTTCTGCCTCAGAAATATCTGTATTCCCAACTGCTTTTCTGTCTGTTAAATAATGTGGGCGTATGATTTGAGTCCTGAGACATAAAGGATGTAAGCATGTACCTGAAATTAGGCATGTGTGTGCTTTCTGCTGAGTAAGTGTGTCCTAGTCAGGTATTTAAATTTTAAATGCATTGGGGCCCTCACACATAAAGTAAGCAAATTTCAGCCTAGACAGCAGTGGGAGGAATAAACATTAAGCTCAAAACAAACTGTTATCAAAGTAGCTCTTCAGACTATGTAGAATTACACTTTAAGATGGGCAGAGCATCTTTGAAACCCTTTTGCAGTAGCTAAGAGCTTATACATTAGCTTTCATGAGAGGCATTACAGATGTCTGTGAATATTATATAAACACCAGCCTGTTTGCAACAGTTTATAAACTTAAATATTTTATAAGAAAATACTGAACATTTAACTCGCCTTGTATTTTTTATACAGCAATAAAAACACCATTTTTATCAAAAGTTGCTGGGAAGCCTGACTAATAATGGAACACTTTGTTATAAACTAGGAGGAAAATTCACTGGTCTAGAATTAATAAGGTGTATAATCTGTGCAGGAATTTTTACACTACAGGGGGAAGCAGCTAACTTTGGCTTTGCTTCTGCATAAAGATGCATGTAATTTGTGAGAATGTTCCCTAATGCATCTGTATGTCTCTGTGGCTGAAGAGGCTTCAGTGATTTGCAGCTGGACATTGCTTGAAAAAGGAAAATACCATGTCCTCACGTGTGATAGATGCATGGACATCTTTGCTGAGTGATCGTCCTGCAGGAGGCAGGAAATGGCAAGTTTTAAACCTGAGTGTTTTCTCCCAGTGTTTTCTCACAATTATATGTATCAATAGGAGAGCTGCATTCCTAAAATGGAAAAGTGTAAAGCAATGAATGAGCGAGCAAGGTTTGGGACATTGCCCTTGTTTCCCACAATTTGCCTTAACATTTCCAGCAGGAAGGTAACAGCTTTTCCCCCTGCAAGCAGAGCAGTTGTGCATTTGTAAGTGAAGCACCATGCAGGCTTCTGGGGATTTGTAACACAGATGTACCAGGCAGCCAGGAGTTTCAGAGCTACCAGGCTAAAGCAGCAGCTGAATGGAATTTTGAAAATCACAGCTCAAAGAAATACTTGAGAGGAAGAAAAGTTTCTATTTCTAATTATTTTCAAATCCATATTTTGTTGTAAGCTCAGTTTTAACTTTTTTATGCCTCTCAGCTGATTGTTGTCATTGTTCTGATCTTACTGATTGATTTGATTATTTTCATTGTTTTATTCCCCAAATATCTTTATCAAGATTGACCTTTGATGCAAACATTCACTTGGCTTTCAGTGGAAATTCAACTTCTAATTTTCTAAGTATTTAAGTGGTTGCTTCTTTTCTATACTCCATACTGTGGCCCAAGGGTGTTGTTCCATTAAAGACATCTATTCCTCAAGAAAAATCCTCCTTCAGCAAGTGCTAAAGGCCAAGCTGGGATGACACAGCAGTAGAAATTCTTGGCCCTGTCTAATTGTCACTATTGATGAAGTGAATGTGTGTAACAGCAGGAGAAAATTCTCCATGATTAGTAAATTCTTATCTTTTGTTTTCTCCAGAACACAGCAACACATCTAGGACGTAATTCCACTTGCAAGCCTGAACGCGTATTTTTTACTCTAAAATTTGCATAGCACTTGGTCAGTTAGAGCAGAAGGATAAACAGCATCTGAGATTTTGAATTATTTAGGAATGTACCTTTACACAAAGTGATAAGACTGTCCCTAAATGACCCATCAGCACTAGGTGTGAAAGAATTAACTTCTTGTCCCTTAAAAGGAGACCGAAGCATTAACTGCAAGGATCCAGAGTTACAGGGTATTTGTACCTCTTAATTCTTCCAGGAATCATGGAACTGGCTTTGCTTAGTGGAAGATCATGTGTGTTGAAAGGGAAATTCCTTTCAGATCTACACAGACATCAGGTCAAAAATTTGTACTGGCCAAAAATGTTATTGCAGTTGACTAAGGTAGGCTGAAAAATGGTGGCCAGGAAAATGCACGCTCTGGAATAAATGATAGTGTTCATGTGGCCAGATGTCTCACATATGTATGTCAGAATTAATTCCTACAGTTATTTCCACTTTACATTGGCATAAACATTGTAGAAAATAAGGTTAGCACTTGTGCCATCTACAAATGCCAGTGCCAGCCAGAGCTGTGCAATGTTTTGTGTGTGTTTTTCCTATAGCTTGAACAGGAGTGTGGCTTCCTTGGAGCATGGAAATGTTGGAAGATCTATAACCAGGCTTGTCCCTACAGCTTGAAGTGTTCTGCAGGCAGTTCTTTTCTAAAATTTTATGTCTGTATTTTTATTTGGAATAATTCAGGAAGCCATGCAGTTCTCCTTTGTTTAATGATTACATCAAGCCCCCTGTAAGCTGTGAGGATGCAGTTGGTGAGAGATGGTCCTTCATCCCTACAAGTTTTTTTATTTTTTAACAAGGTTTATGAGCTCCATTTGAGTTGTTGGAAGCTGAGGCACTAGATGACTTGGCCAAGGTCATACAGGAAATTTGGGATGGAGAACCAAACATATGATTGCTGCTGGTTTCCAAGCCAGCACTCAAACCACTGGGCATCCTTCTTAATTTCCAGTCTTTTCTGGCATTGCTACCAACTTTCTGGTCCAATTCCTTAACCACATTGTGCCTCTCCTTCACTCCTGTTGCACATAAATCCAACCTCACAAGGTAACATATCAAAGTAATCAATAGGTATGTAGCAATTTCCTCAGCCAGTTTCACTTCTTCACTTCATGACTTGCCCACCAACAAATTTATTTCTTGCTTGGAGCATTTCACTGAACTACTTCTATTCAAAAGTATCTGTTAGCACTTTGCTAAGCCTCAGACTGAACATCTTTGATCCACCCATTTCAAGATTAGATGGATGACAGAACCCAAACTCTAGCTCCAAAAACATCCATGTTTTGGAGGTATATTCAAAGCCCAAGCTTGGATTTGGCTCTCAGTGTGGTTACTTTGATCTGTCTTCAGATCTGAATGTCGTGTCCTGTGACATCTCTGTTTCAGGCACAAATCTCCTGTTCCTATCTGTGTGAGAGCTCTGGGATGTGATGGGTGCCTCCGTGCACCTCGTGTGGGAAACGGCGCCGCTGGATCCTCTCAAATTCCATTCAGGTTGTGTTCGTGTGTAGTGGGGTTTTTTCATAGTTGTTTTGTTACTCACCTGGAGGCACAGGGAATTTGGCCCTTTGACAGAAGCAAAAGTGCAAGAAATCCCACTGTTGTGTGGAGTTCTTGTTGCGCTCTCCCTCTTGCCTCTTTTCCATGAAGCTGCCTCCCACTTCCTAGAAATCACATCACCACTGCTCCTCCCCCTTTATCTCCTGTCCCCACACGATGAGAATATGGTCTGGTTCTTTTCCCCATGGATGGGAAAGCCAGGGCAAACTTGGTACTGTGGTCTTTTGCACTAACAGAATTTCAGTGCAATTCACTCTTTCCAGGGAATTATTCTAGATTTATTCACCACAAAGCATCCAGCCATAACAACTCAGTAATTTTAAGGCCTAAGGAAAAAATGTAACAAGATGTTCAAAAATTTTGGTTTGGGATAATTGGGAGTTGTTTATATCCTTGTGCTGCTGATTATGTTGTCATATACCACCATTACTGGTGTCGTCAGGAACAGGATTATCTTTGCTTGGAAACAAAACCTCCATTTTAACCACTTAAATGCTGGTTAATGTAGCTGATAAATGGGAGGAAAAATACTCCCCTGCTGTTACTGGATATATGAGACACTCAAAAATCATAGTGATGAGGGTTGAATAAACAGATAGATGGACAAGTGAAACATAATCACTGTAATTTTTCTGATAAAATGATCAGGGCACCACAATTTTCCTTAGAGTATTTAGGGCAGAGTCTCCCACTGCTCAGTAGAATCAGTTCTTGCTCTTCCTTGGTTTGAAAATAACTTTCTGTGCATTCAGATCATACCAAACTTTCCAAGCTGTATCTTCCCGGGGTTTGGTACCCTCCAATTATTTCTCCATGCATCTGGAATTCACATCTCTGGGTCATGGTTATTCCCCTGGCTCACTGAAATGCCAGAGTTACCCACGAAGACCGATGGATAATTCTAGTAATGGAAATGTGTTGTAGGAGGTATGGGGCTTGTCAGTCCTGCTTCTCCTCAGCTTTCCTGGGACAGCTGCAACTGGTATTTTCTACTAGTCCACTGGAAAGAATTGCACTGAATGGACTGGGGCTAGATATTCTTTGCAGCACTTTGAGAGTTAAAAAGAAGTTTAAGTATAAATTATATTTGCAGTCATGAGATTTTTTAGATTTCTGGAGTGGCATATGTAAGCTTTCTTGTGATTTTTTTTTTTATTATTATTATTGTTTAGTTGTATGTTTTCTGTTTGTTTGCTTTAAGGTGCTATGAATAATGTGTATAGTAAATTCTAAAGTTTGGTACCAATTTCAAAAAAATCTGAGGTTTTCAGCAGACATTTTCCTCTGATTTCATGGGATCTGTGACCTGGAATGCAGTAACCTAGATGTACTTTGTCAAGAGAAAGCATTGTCTGCATCCAGAGTTTTCATAACATCTAATTTAAAATGCATCTTGGATTTTTTGGAGGAAAATAAGTCTCAGAGACTGTAGAGAGGAAAATGAGCCATTTCCTTAGCTTGAACCTGCATGAATTAGTGGTAAAGTGTTGATCTCTAAACTTGCAGTTTCTGAACCATAAAATCTGTTTATTTCATCCTATAAAAGAACATTTTAGCTTATATGGCTATTTAAGTTTAAAAGCTATTAGAGAAGTGGGTGGGGAGAGGCAAAGAAGCAGCTTGAATCAGTAATTCAAGCTTGCAATACAATCTTCATCTGCTGCATAGCTTGCATAGAAATCCCCTTCAATGTGGATTTTCTGTGCTTGTAGTCAGTCCCACCATACAGGAAATATACAGTATATATTTCCAACATTATCCATAATTGTAGCAAAGCTTATCAAGCAGCCCATTCCTTGTGTGTTCCTGGAGAGCTGCAATAACTGGATATTCTCAAATATGCATTTAAAGGAGGGAAATAACATAGCAAGAGCTGGCAGAAGTCATCTGCAGTGACTTTCGAAAGAGAGTTTGGGGAAGGTCTTTATTGACCTGCTCTTATTGCAGGTGGCTTTGACTGAAATCCTCTGTACCTGTCCTTTTTTTGTATCTGAATTTCAGGGAGGTTGTGTCTTCCTACAGATTGAAAATGCTGGGGCTAAAACCGTGTCGGTCCAGCTCCTCCTTGGGTGGGCAGGACAAGATCTCAGCACCCCCGGGAGTGACAAGGAGGGGCTGCTCCTGCTGTAGGCAAGGCAGGGATGGAGGGAGCCTGGACCCTGCACCCTCCTGCTCCCCTGTGCCTTGGAGAATCCTGAAGAAAGCAGAGAGGGGCGTGTGCTGATTCCAATGCAAGGTGAGTGTTGTCCTTTGTCCCGGGCTGGGGCTCAGGAAGGGATGGTTTTGCACAACCTCTGATGCTCATTCACACACACACAGAGCAGCCTTGCTACAACAGTCACCTTCAGCAAAAGGGAAGAAAGGTTTTGATTCTCTCCCTGCAAATTTGGTAGCAAATTGTCAATGCTCTGAGAAGCTGGGCTTTGCTTGAGCTGTGCAGGCCTTTTCCATCTAACTACCCCTGAACTTGCAGTACCTTGCTAAAAATAGTTCAAAGTGTAACCGTGAGTTCCCTGAACTGTGATCCTACCAGTTCTGTATTATTTGGTTCACCATTCCTTTGAAAGTATTCATCCTTCCCCTCATAAAACTTAAATCAGCTTGTTCTTTGGTCCAAGAGTTGACATCATTATGATGCTACATCCTATGTAATGGTGTGAGAGCTGGAAAAGCATTCACAGCAAAACCACGCAGTGAATTGAATTTGCAGTGCCTCAGCCCTTGCAAGTCTGAGCTCCCTCCTGCCCTCCTCCTTTACTCTTACTTTAAAAACCTGTGCAGATCCTTGGAAATACCCCACAATAACAGCAGCAGCACAGCCCTGAGTATTTATCAAGGGTCTTCTTAATGTTCCCACTTTTCTTTCCATGACCCTTCTTGTTTTACATGTTTGGGAGAGCAAAAGTGATTGTTTTACCAAATTAAGCTAGATTTCTTGCCAGGAACAGTGGATAGAATCTCGTTGACAGATTTGGAAAAGATTATTCTTTCAGTACCTTTTGAATTATTTTTTAAGTGTGTCTGCCATGTAGTGTTTCCAAAATCAGCCCAAATTTAACTGTTTAATATTATATGGCGACAGGGACAAATTAGCACCTTTAATTTTCCTATCAAAATGAACACATCCCAAGAAGACATTTCAAGAGCTGCACATCTCTTATTTAGAAATAAATGTAGGAATCTGCTTAAATGTGTTCACCTCAAAATTGTGGCACAAATACATTTTGAGGGATTAGTCGTTGATTTCAAACACAGAATTTTGCCTATTTTCACACAAATATAGAAAGACTTTGGTTGGAAAGATCATCTAGTTCCAAGCCCCTGCCAGTTTGCTTTGTATTTGGAGTTACCTTTTCCTCTCCTTTGTTTCTCATATGGTGATTTTTTCTTTTTGGTGGAAAGCTCTTTTTAAGAGTCTGAAACACATCTCATGCCTTTGCTGGAGGGCTTCCTCACAGGCATGAGATGGTGTTTTGTTTTGTTTTTTCCTCCCCCTCTTCATGCCTAACTTGCCCTCTGGGCTTGTTTGTTCTTCCCTCTTCCTCTGGAGCATCTGGAACCGGCCTCAGCTGAAACTGGGCTAATGGGCAGGGTGCAGAGATGCTTCTGGTGATAGAAGGCAGCTCCTTCAGCTCCTGGCTGGTGTGTATTGCCCCTGGTCACATTGGCAGGGATTGCTGCCATTTGCTTTATTGCTGTGCCTCTCATCAGCAAAGGACATAATTTCCTCCCCAGGCACTGCTTGCATTCAAGGCTTTTTGTATTTTGTGTTAAAAGTTTGAAGTTTGTTATAATGTATTGGATCTTCCTGGGTGGCTCGTGTTTAGATGGGTGTTGGAGTTCTGACTTTAGCACCAAGATTGCTGCCATGGCAGGGGGGAAATGAAGTAGACAGTGTTTTGAATCGTGTGCTATTGGGGAATCTGATGCTAAAAATAATGGAAATAAGCAATAATTAAGTGTTCAGAAAATGTTTAGATGAGTACTCCAGGACATGATTTAGTGGTGGACCTGCCAGTGCTGGGCTAATGGTTGCACTCTAAGATCTCAGAGGTCTATTCTGACCTTTATGATTCTACAGGGCCAATTTTGCTGTCACAGGAAGCAACTCTCTAGGTCATTTGTGCTCACTGAAGCTGCTATGCACTGCAGGTACAGATTCATATTCTTTCTGCCAGTTTTGGTCCGTGCAGACACCTTGGGTTAACAGAACAGAGCACACAAATCCAAGTCAATATGTCTGTGTATTTCACTTTTCTGTTTGAGAATATTAAGGCCAGATTCTCATTTATACTAAGCCCACTAGCAATATTCTGGCAACAGAAAGACGCCTTAGCAGGAATGCAAATTAAAGCCTCTTTATACTTTTAATAGTGTTTGTAGTTTCACTTGGCTGCGGTACAGGAATGACACATGTCTATTCAAATGGCATTTGCCATCCTGTTGATGGCTGCTGATATTCTTTGTGCCTCTACCCCCTAACTAACTAGACCATGAGTCTGCTGCAGTCACAGCTTTCCAATTTCCTTAAAATGTGCTTTTTCTTCTTGAAACATCTAAGCCAGGATTTAGGATTCAGGCATTTTTTGCTGTCCTTCCTTCACTATGTAATGACTCTTTTTGTGTTTTCATGAATCTCTACTAAATATCCAGTTCTGCAATGTCCAGGCAGATTATTCTTGCCATGTCTGTTGCTGAAATTGAGGAGAGGGTTCTTCATCTCACTATGCTTTGTATAATGCAGAACACATTTTTATATTTTGGATTAAGAAAAATACAACCTATATTAGGAAGAAAACCTACATTTTCAGTTGCTGGAGCAGGAACATCAAGTATTTTACATTAAATCATCCCAGCTTATACATGCTCAGGTCCATTTTAATTTCTGTCCTTTTATATCCTGACTACAAGTGGCTCCTTTCAAATGGGAAATTATCCTCCAAAAAGCCCAAGAGTTTAAGAAACAGAGAAGTGAGACTCTAAGTACAAGGCTTGTAGAGAAGCTGCATGTGAACCATAGAGACTTAAGAAAAAATTACAATATCAACATCTACTTAATATATTTCAGGTAAAATACTGCTTTTGCAATATCTGAAAACATGGTATAAGTATTTTATTAGATCTACAATTGTAGCTCTGAGTGTAAGGTCTTGTGCTAAATTACTACACATTCAACAAAGCTCCAGAGAGCTTTGGAAAAAAGCCACAAATACAAAATGAGTCTTTGCTTGTTTGGAATTTTTGCTTTTGTAAAAATAAATTTTGTCCAGGGATAACCAAAAAGCCTATTGCCTTGAGGCTGACATAGAAAGAAATTATAATGCTCTTCTCTCTCATGGAAATCTGGAGGTCTCCAGTGATTTAAGTCTCCCATTCCTTCCTTTTAACTTCATAAGGACTTAGTCCAAAACTTGTCTGCAGCCTAAGACTGACTGCTGACTTATCAGTCTCTGTCCCTATTGATATTAAATTAAGAAAATTGTGCGCAAAAGAAATAGAAAGGAAAGATATGTCTCCATCAAACTAAAATGACAGCATTTAGAGCTGATAAGGAGTCAGGTGTTATAATGATTTATGTTGGTGAGAAAGTTTAAGGGTCTCAGTGCACATAAATTGGCGTAAGTCTTAAGAAACGCAAATATTTATAAGATTCTCTAATTTAGTAAATGGATTCTTAAAAACTAAGAGCTGGGTAGCCTCTCCATGAGTATAAAACACGTGACAGCACTCTGCAGACCTCCACAGAGCATAACATGCAGTGCACAGCATTTCTGCAGAAAGCTCTTATCTCCTGTCTGCTCTAAAGTCCTCCCCGCATCTTCCCAGGGATGTTGGAGTCTTCACTGAAACATTTTCTATCCAGACAAGCTGTTCCCTCCATTTCTCCTTCATCTCAAAGTATCTTTTCCTGCGTTTCTAGATTAAATGTTCTTCTTATGATGATGGGTGACTGGAGGAAGTTTGTAAGTGACTGACAAGATAAAGATCCCTTTTTGGGAGCAGCTAGCACGAGGAGCACTGCACAGCTGAACAGGAGCGCTAGAATTTAACATCTGGCTCTGTCACCGAGGTTCAGCTGTCACCAGTTGTTTACTTCTCATGCTGCATGGCTATTTTCTGAAGGATCAAGTATTCTAAATCCAAACAAAGCCATCATTTAAGGAGCAAGAAGGCCTCTGTGGAGTGTCCATGCGAGGAGGGGAGTCTCTGCGAAGGTGGAGGCTTCTCCCAGCCCTCGTGGGCTCGGTGCTCTCTGGCAGGGCAGGGTCTGGAGATGCTGACAGGGAGCTGATGGAGTGTGTGCTGGAGCCGTGCGAGGCTGCGGGTCAGTGCCCGAAACGTGAGAACCAAATGGGCCTGGCGCTAATGGCAGCCAGGTGCGCGCCAGGCCCGGGGCAGCGGGAATTAGCGCTTGGCACTCGCCACAGGGCTCCCGCCTGCCAAGTGAAACACAAATGGGGCCTCGTGTCAATAAACAGGGGCTGGGGGGGCTTTTCCTCACGCCGGGTGTGCATGTGGCCCGTGCACACCCAGCCCACGGCTTGCACGCACAGCTCCTCCCGGGCCCGGCAGCTCCCAGCACCGTTCCCATTTCCCGGCCAAGGGACAAAGCCCTCTCCTAACCACGGGCTGGTAAATCCCCTGGAAAATCTCTTTCCTCTGCTTCCTTGCCCATACAGATGCTCACCTGGTAGGATGTTGCCTTTCTTACCCCAGAATTTGTCCTCCTGATCTCCCCGTTCAGCCGTCACCTCTCCTTTTCTGTTCCCAGCCCTCTCTGATACACACCAAGATTACATTTCTGCTTTGGCCTGGGTTATGTTTTCCAAGCCAATATATTATGCCACTTTCACACTCCCCTCCCTGCCCCATCTGGCTTCCATCCTACCCCCATAAAGATTATTAATATCGCCTGTTTCCAAGCGATTTATTAGCAAGGGCCTAACTGGTGCCATTTCCCATTTTAGTAGAGCACTGAAAATAATCCTGAGGAGTGTGCCCAGCTATAAAAATGTACTTATACTGTCATATTTGCAGTTTCAAACATGCACCACTTGATAGTCTCAAAAGTGCTGTTTAATTGGGGTTTATGGGTTCTAATTAATTATACTATATAAAAAAATTACTTGTCCCATTACAGCTCTCTGTGGTTTACTCTGAAGAGCAATGTAATTTGGAGATAAATTGTCCTCTCTATCCCCCTGCTCCCCCTCTTCCCAGCAAGTTCCAGAACAGTTTCATTCTCCTCTAACCCAGGAATGAAGCTGAGAAAAAGCTACATTTTGTTCAAGGGACACAACTTTTCCCCATACCCATAAACAGTTTTAAATGTGACTCGAAATGGTTCCACATTCTTTCTGCTCAATCAGGCTGGTGAAATTATGAATAATCCTGAGGCTTTGCACAGCTCAGGTCTGGAGGGGCTGGGATTTTACAAAGACTTGAGCATGATGGCTGCTTTGTGCACTGCAGATTATTCCTCTGATTATAGAGAGGTAACAGTGAAGGAAGGAGAGAATGAGTGCAGGATTTTTTGCTGGATGAAGGTCTAGGTTGAGATTTCTCTCCACAAACCTGCAGGAAAACAGGTAAAGGTTCTGCCTCTCTTTATAGCATTTTGGTGTGACAAGCAGCAGAGAAAATATCTCAAGTTAACTTTCTGTTCTCTCTTGCAGAATCACGAAGCCTGGATTACTCAAACAAGTTTTGGGGAAGACTTCTTTTAAATGCTTCCTGGAATGACTTTGTGAAAAATGAGCAGCCAAGCAGGTACACTTTTGGTTGTTTGAAATATACTATTAAGTTACATCCCTCACTGTAATAAATTTGGTCTCATGAGGCAAAACATGAAATATAGTAGAGTTGAAGTAGAAAACATTGAATCCTATGGTAAGAGGGGATGGCTTTACACTGAAAGAGAGTAAGTTTAGATTGGATATTAGAAAAAAATTCTTCCCTGTGAGGGTGCTGAGGCCCTGGCACAGGGTGCCCTGAGCAGCTGTGGCTGCCCCTTGATCCCTGGAAGTGTCCAAAGCCAGGCTGGACAGTGGGGTTGGGAGCAGCCTGGGACAGTGGAAGGTGTCCCTGCCCATGGCAGAGGGTAGAACTGGGTTAGCTTTAAGGTCCCTTCCACCCCAAACCATTCCGTGATTCTATTGTTTTATCTGGAAATTAGGGAGTCAGAATGTTAATTAATGGAAAAACACAAGTCAAAGAAACCTCTTTAATTTGCCTTTTACAGGCAAATACTACTTCTTCTAGAAATTTCATGTCATTTCCAACTTTTGTGTGTGACAGATACCTCCAAAATTATAGCCCTAGGAAGCAAACTCTGTGACCTCTCCATGTCCCTGCTGTGACTCTCAGCACTAAAAGGTTAGGATTTCTAATGTCACTGCATAAATGAGGGTTCACTGGATCAAAAAAGCTTGTTAGTCATGCCTCACTAATTTGCTTATTTTATAAAATTAATAACCATGTCAGTTGCTGGAAACTTGGATCATCCTGGGTGTCCAGATCAGTCTGCTTCATGTGTTGGAGCAGAAGCTGTGAGAACTGCCAAATAAAGAAAAAGAAAGGGAAAAAAGAAACACCACAGTCACACACATTACTCATCAATCTGAAAAGTAACAAGATTTATACTAAGAATTGTTTTTATTAAAGCAATTCTTTTGTGCAGTACAATTAGTTTGAAGAAATTTTAGTGCATGTATCTAGTTGTGCATATATCTGGTTGGTTATTAAGATTAACTACAACTTGCAACGTTTTATGGAATGAGTTAACAAAACAGAGCCCAAACCTGAATAAACCTGAGACTTTTTTTTCAGAGACTGGAAATCTCTGGGCAGTGTTTGGATAAGTCCAAACAAACCTGAGTATCTTGGTGTTTGTACAGTGTTTGTGTTTGCTTTTACATGGCTTTTACTGCCCCAGAAAGCCATTTATGGAGAGGAAACAATGTGAAACCTGCTCTTCTCATGTGATTTTCATCATCTAGAGATTTAAATAAGTGGGATCTACTCTTTTTCATGCTTTTCTGTCCCCATAAATTACTCCTGGAGGCATTAAAAGGGCTTGTGAAAAACACTGTAATAAATAGCCAGAGGACAAATACAAATGTTGCAAACTGCTCATGCTGCTGCGGCAGCAGCTCTGCTGTGAATTTATTGAGCAAAACTGATGAGAGATCTCCATACCTGTGTCAGCTCTGCTCTGTGTGGAGCCTCATTTTACACCACTAAAACCGATGTTAAAAATCCCTTTTTTATGGTACAACTTTTACAACAGTATTATAATTGCTCAGAAGCTGACTGGG
The DNA here is from genome assembly GCA_013397245.1 of Thryothorus ludovicianus. Taxonomy (NCBI): domain Eukaryota; kingdom Metazoa; phylum Chordata; class Aves; order Passeriformes; family Certhiidae; genus Thryothorus; species Thryothorus ludovicianus. Next base: position 741,094 of record VZTB01017146.1, on the reverse strand, counting down.
TTACTCTGGTTATTCCAGAGGAGCAGGGGGTTAAGGAAAATGAAAAGAGAAAGGAAATGTCAGCTGCAAGAGGATTTTGTAGCCCCTGCCACCTGCAGCATCTCCCTGCCCTGGGTGCAGCGTGCCTCTGGGCAGGCACAGCGAGGTTGTGTAAGAGAGGAGAGCTCTGCCAGGTCCTTTCTCCTGACACATCCCAGACCACAAGCACGGCCCCTCCATCTGAGGGAGAGGAGCAGCAGGGCCACGTGTGAGTCATGGCCCTCCTGACAGGGGAATTCCTCGCTGGCTGCTGGCAGCGGCCGAGCTGAGCAGTTTCCACTGCCCGAGCATTATGGAAAGAGCCCTTCTCAGCTGAGTGCTGAATTCTGATTTCTCATCTCCCTTCAAAATAGAAGATCCTGACATAGGGTGTTTTGTTTTTGTTTTTATTTTATTAAACAGTTCTCGTGACTGTTCCTTTGAGAACTGGGAGAAGCCCAGGTTCACACAAGCCCCAGCAGGTCCTTCAAAGGTGACTGAGTCAAATTGCCTGTCCCCTTGATAAAAAAACAATGAGCAAAATATTAATCAGTGAAAGTGCCAGGTTGTCTAATTTTCTGTGACATTTAATTAATCCAAACCCCGGGCTGATCTCTTAGAAGTCCCCTTGCTGTGGCCACAGGTGTGTGCTCTGTGCTGGGAGCTGAGGTGGGTTAGCTCTGCCCACTGCAGTCACTGCACCTGGATGGGGAACTCAGAGCTGCTGCTCCTTCTTACACGAGCTACTGGGGATCCTTTAGGTGGAAAAAGTTCAGATTCGGGTCTTTTTTCATAAGTGTATGAAATAAGACAGACCTGTGTGTGAGGAAAGAACAGAGCTCCACTCCTCGCTCTGCAAAGTGGGAGAGACAGTAAATACCTGGAAAATGAGGATACATTCCTGAGTATCACTGCATTGGAAATAACACATAGCACATTTAACAAGATTTCATTACAAAATGTAGATGCTACTGCAGTGGTATTTTAGAAATTGCTGGTGTACCTGTAACAAGAATTGCTTGAAACTTTCCAGACTTCTTTATTTCCTTGTAACTCTGTCAAGCTCTAAATATTCACATTAAAATTTCCAGGACTGGTATCAGCTGTGGTTGCTTTATTTAGGACAACTTAGACCCAACACAAATAAAATTTTAAGGGAATTTGGAAGTTTGAGGCAAAGGAGGCATAGGTGTTTTCTCGATTCAGAGTGAAATGAAATTAAGAAATAACTAAATTTACTGAATACTGGAAATTTGGAGCTCTGCTTCTACATACTCCTTCAGCAGGGAATGTTATAAAATGCAAGTGGTTCTGATTTACCCAGGCACATGTATCCTGATTTCCTGAAACAGAAAGACACAGTCAGAAGACTGAACTGAATCTTATTGGGCAGATTTTGTTCACTTTTAATTTTAAACTGAAAACTTTAATCATTTGGGCATAATATACCATGCCAGGTACCTTTTCCAGTCTTTGGAAAATTTCAATCGATTATGAATCAGGAACAAGGGTATAAGTATACATAAATTTATATAATTACACTTTTAATAACATTTTAATCCTATATATTATATTTACCATATATAAAATACATTTATATTTTAGTTTAAAATTACATTTGTGTATAAAATTTATATTTTATATAAATACCTATGTAAGGGAGACTGTTCTCCTTGAAAAGCTTATTTTTTAGAAATGAGTATTGGGAAATCATGAAATTTGGTTTTCCTGCAAAGTATTTATTTTGCTTCCTTTTGTACCTGTGCTTGGTCTAGTCTTTAATTATTTGACCATGTGCTATATTTAGCAGAGGTCCTGGTCTCATTCAATTCAGAAGGTGGAGCAGCTCAGGACATGAGTCAGAGCTGGGGAGAGGAGGTGGATGGACTTTGCCTGGGTTTGCTGAGGAAGCAGGGAGAGCACAGTAAAAGGCAGAGAACTGAAAAGAAAACATGAGATCTCATGGTTCAAGCATCCGAATCCTGCAAAACTTTCATTCAGTCTCCGAGAAGTCAATTTGAACTAAATTCTTCCCAACTGGCTATTAATTTTATTTTGCTTTCTGGGTTTCCATTTGCAGAGTACTCTGCCAGTGCTATTTCTCCTGACATATGATGCTGTACAATGTTAAACATTCTGAGAAATCAATTCCCAGACATCTCAGTTTGGGGACCCAACTCTAGCAGAATGTTTTGACCTGAATCTCTTTGTGTTTCAGTTTCCCATCTGTTAAACAAGAATAATAATATCCTCTCGTCTTACAGGGTGTTGTTAGGAGAAACGAGGGTTGTGAAGCACTCATATGCCATACTGATAAGAGCCCTAGAAAAACTCACAAGAAAATTAGCAATTGTGTCTTCCAAGCAGGTTTGGAGTAGTATGTGGTAAATGAAGCTCAAGTCACATGCTGAATAATGACACTGTAACAAAATATTGAATATCTGCTTATTAAGTAAACACTGTCCATCCTGAGGTAGAATCTGGTGAAAAACAAGGCTTAATCCTCTATTTAAAGAATGACTCATAATGCAGATGAATAAGGGTTTACAGTTAACCTTAGTTCTGATGTTTTGATCACATGGTTCTGCAGATATAAGGGGTGCACGTGCAAAAGGATACCTGTGCATAAAAAGAAGCAAAATCTCAGTTCAAAAACTCTTGTTGTTCAAGGAAATGTGCAGGATCTTCATTCTGGTCTCTGCAAAGGAAATGCTTCTTGGTGCTTGGTGGGTTTTAGAAGGATACTGAATCTCTCCTGTTTGGGAAACACTTTCCAAACAAATGTTGAAGTGTAGCTCATTGCCTCTCCTTTGTTTTTAAGTGATGAGAAAAGCTTTACAGCTGGGAGAACTGGTAGTGGGAATAATTTTGAGATTAGTGCTTGGATTCTTGCACACACCTGGATGGGCTCCTGCAATATTTACATGGGAATCTACAGCACATTCTGTTATTAACACTTCTTCCTATGGCTTGTGGAAGAGGGAACTCCTAAGTTCTGTAGCAATCAAATGCAGAGCTTTCACAGAGCTAGACAGAGTACTTATTAAAGATAGAAGAATAGTTTGGCACAAGAACAGAAGGGCTATGAATAAATTTGCTATGAAGAGTAAATTCTGTATGGAAAGTAAATGAAGGTGGTTTTAACCATCACAGCAACAGGATTCTTAAGTATCTTCCCATTGGGAAGAAACATGGAGTTTCCTTTTTGCCTTACAAGATGTCTGGTAAAAATACAGAAGGGGTTTGCAGATCTGAAGATCTGTGTGAGGGCAAATAGGGCTTAAGACCCTAAGAAATCTGTTTCTGGTCTCATATCTGGTTTTTCTTGTTGCTAAAAGCAGTCCTTACAAGGTTGTCATTTCATTTCTCCACATAGGAGAAACTGACTTCTGGAGGGATGAAAGAATAACTCCAGTCTCCTCAGCTCATTAATGAGGACTCATGAGCAGAGCAAGGAATCAGAAAGGCATCTTTCCAAATGAGACAGGTCTTAGTCATGAAAGAGGAAAGTGCTCTGCCTCCTTGTGTCCCTCTACAAACCCTTCCCTGTGTTCTGAAAGATGGAGAGCCCCCACAGGAGAGGGGTCCAGCATGGTGCAGTGGTGGATGCTGTCTGAACTTCAGAGTTTGCTCACCTCTTCCTTATTCTCTGCTCTTTGCAAAGCAGGGCTGAGTTGGCTTCACTGATAAAGGGTCCTTCCCAGACACACGAAGAGGGGAACAATTCCAGGCCATTTTGCAAGTCACTAGGAAGAAAACAGCTGCTCCTGCACCTTGTGAGGGGTGTAAAGTGTGCCTGATTGCTTAGCCATCAGCAGGAGGCAGCTTAGGGTGAGCCATTCCTGCTGCTTTGCCACTATTAAGATCCAGCAATACCTTGATGTTTCCTCACTGGCAATAATTTGCAGGATTAAATACTTCAAGCCACTCTAAAATTAGTTCCAGGAGGCACTTTTTGCTTTCATTTCAGAGCTCTCGTGAGCCTTTCCTACTCTGTAAGTCTGCTACAGCTAATTACCTGATGGTTACTGCGCTCTAGAAGATTTCAAATATCTGTCTTTTCCACTGCTCTAAAGACCCAGGTGGGGTTACAGCACAGAACTTGTACCAGGAGTGTTTGCCAACAACTGTAATGAGCTCAGACAGCTTCCTGAGATGGGCAAATAAACCACTGCAAACAAAATTGCCTTTGTCCACTGTGTCCATTCAAGATTCAAAGCAAACTTATTTTTGAGCCTTTAAAAACATCTCAGAGAGCCATTGAAAATAATTCTTTTATGTTTTGAGCCCTCTCCATCTCTCTAACCCACTGGAGAGCCTCCAGAATCACAGTATACATTTTCAGCTTCCAGTGCTGTGGTTTAAGAGTTTGCAAGGACCACTTGGTATTTTATTTTGAGAACACCTGAAGTGCACCATGCTATTGTTTGTCCTATGCAGGCATGTCACTATCAGAGTCAGAGGTAGAATAATTTTTGGAGAAGTGAGAAATCTTATCACAGCAGCAAAAGAAAAAGTACAGCTGGAACGAAGCCCTCTGCCCAAATCCACTGGCAGCAGAAGATGTAGATTTCTTGAAGATACAGTTCACTCTTCTTGGTGCTTGTGGCCAAGCTTTTCAGCCCATGCTGATTATGGCCATGTCATGATCCTTTCTATTTTCTTCCCACCCTTCCCTGGCCCCCTTGAGATGATTCACTTTCTGAATATATACATGTGTCATGTACAAGAATCTTACTTTCCTGACCACAGCAGAAATCCAGAGGGGTTTGTTTCTTTACTTGTGATTTCAAAGGCTGATTTTTTTTTCCACTTGGCACCATGCCCAAAAGAAATTATCTTCCTCTCTTACTTCTCCCAGTCATTACTGCTGTTAAGATCTTTTAAAACCTGTTTGCTCATTGCTTCCTGAGGCATCAAGGCAGGACCAGCTTCATCCACAAGTTCCCAGTCCTAATTTTTGAGTTTGGTGTTCATAATGTTAAACCCATGTTAATTCAAAACCCATTTCATGCAGTCAGTACCAGGAGCAGAACTTTTCCCTCTTTGAGCATCACTGAACAAACTGGAGTTGTTCCTTCCTTTACTCTGAATAAAAGCTGTCCATCACCTTCTGTGAGACACTTGGTGAGGCTGCCCACCACAATAACTCAGTATTTCTCTCATCAGCCATTTCTGGGAACCTCAAGCACAACATCTCACTGCATGCAGTCACAATTTTTAACCATAGTGCCTAATGTGAAACAAACTGTAAAAGCCAAGGCCCAGTAGCAGGGCTTGGCTGCTTCAATGTGATTGTCAGTGTTTACACTTGGAAATGATGTTTGAAAACCAGGTTCTGAGAGCGGGACCCAGCTCCCTTTGAAGTCAACAGGAGTTTCAGCCTCCACTTCCACAGCCCAGGGGTTGGGCTCTTTGTTCTTTTGTCTAGTGCAATTTGTGAGTAATTCCTATGATCCAAGTGATGGGCTAGATTTTCTAACTTGTTTCCAAACCGTGCTCCTTCTGAGACCAGATTCCCATACTGCCTCTCCCAAAATAAAACACCAAAGGAGCATGGATGGAGGAAATCCGTTCAAACTGAGTAAACAGCTCGTGAGGGTAGGCCAGCAGGATTCATTCATGCTCATTCAGCCCAGGCTGGCTGGTTTGATTCCAGTTGGAGCACTCTCTTCATTACAGGCCCCCTGGGGAATGTTAATCTGTACAGTATAAACATTTATAAACATCTACTAAATCATTACACTTCAGCTGCCCCATAAACACTCCTGAATGCTTTCCTTAGGCAGCAATGGTTGGGTAATGTGTGGCTTTTTGGAATGAGTTTATGGGTGTTTGGCGCTGGTAGAAATATGGGGAGAGGGCACGGGAGGTTAAATGACATTGTTTAAGCTCCATGACTTTTCAGGATAAAGATAGAAGCTGTTTGTGATGAATTAAAGTGGGCCTAGCTGGTAGGTGCTGAGGACAAGTCCGGGTTCTAGAGGGGCTAAGACACTGCTCACTGAATTGTAGTGATGCTATTGCCAGGAACATCCCAAAATGCCCTTCTCACATGTCCACTTGACATTGCCAGACCAGGCAATACATCATTATTCATCTGTGACTGCAACACAAAGTGCCTCTCAAAGAACTGCCTGATGCAAGGGCAAAGTGTAGACATAACTTCAGAAAACTGAGCCAGAACTAACTTAAATCCAAGAGCTGCAATCAGCTGGGCTGCAGGCCCAGGGCTCACTTGTATGTGTTTACAGGACACATAAATATATATATACATACATATATATATATGAACTGGCAAAAAAAAAGTGTGCTTGTGAACCAAAATGATCATATATAAATTTGTGAATAGGAATCCCTTTCAAATGCACACTTAGCAAAGCAAGTATTGACATCTGTAAAGCTGAATTTCTCAATTCTTTGTGATCTATTCCCTAACCTGAAGGTGCTGTCATGACTGAGCATCCCCAGCACTGGGGTCAGAGTAACTGCCCCCCACTTGTAGAAGTTGTATTGAATATAGATATTGTAAGTAAAAAGCAAACAGACTAACCAAGCTTTCCCATTCTCAAATGGGTAAAGGAAAATTCCCTCAATTATTATTTTTGTTTATTTGCAGAGGTCTGGAAAAGCTGGGAACTCATAGAGGTGTCATTAATTACCGTGAGGACTGTGTTCAAGTAACCTGAGCAGAAGTTAAACATGTTGTGTGTGAGTGAGTTGTGTTTACTGACAGCCTGATGAATAAGTAACAGCTTGATTTCTGAAAAGCATCTTAGGGAAAATGATTTAATTGCCTATAATTATATCATATCCTACACTTGAGTGAAAATACCTGTGTGCACAGACCTGGTTTATGTGTACATATCACAGGTACACAATGGCTCATCTTCTCGAGCTGCTAACAAGGGCCTCCTTTTCCATCTCCTCCCTCTTGCATTCAGAACACGCAGCCACTGCCTTCCAGCTATGACCACACCTATTTGTGAAATGAGAGCACAAAAAACAAAATACTTTTTTCCTAAGCAAACCTAGATGCACAATGCATCCTTCTCAGAGCCTCAAACCCTTTGGGACAGTGGCTGGGACATCTCCAGACCATGGCCCACTGTGCCCTGACCTGCTCAGACAGCAGCATCTGGCCAAAAATATCTTTCAAGGAAATGGGACAAGAAAAGTGGTTCTACTCTTCCAGTTTACCAAAACCTTCCTAAAACATGAAATCAAACCATATCTGTTATAGGCTAAATGTGGATTTGCCATATCTACATTTTCAGCTTGCAAATCTCCCTCTGTGTGTGTGTGTATATATATATGTATATATATATATATATATAATCAGTGGTAGATGGTGATTTTCCCACAGCTATTCTATGGCATGTAATGAGGTGAATAATTTAAAAACTTCTGTGTATGGCCAAGGTTTGAGCTCATGGAAAGCACTGCACATTATTAGTTTCAATTGGTCTTTTAACATCCGTCTTAAAGGGTCAATAAATGAGATTGCCTAGAGGTAAAGGCATTGTTATCATGTGTAGGGTTACAGTCACAGCTGGAGGGCATGGGCAGGGACAGGCTGTCTGTCTGCCTGTGTAGGAGACTTCAGTCACCAGTCAGGGTTCTATTAATTTTATAGTGCCTTAAATTCATATTGTAATTATGAGGAATAAGCAGAGAGAAAGAGAGACCTCCTTTTAATATGTTTTAAAAAATCTGGAGCCTATTACCCCACTTAATTCCAATTATATTACAGCTGATCTTTTATCTCAATGTACTGCAAATAAATTCAGGCCAAGGTAACTTGAATATATACTTCCTAACTTAAAAACAGGAACCTGTGGGCAGTAGACAGAAGAGAGTAGAGGAACCAGAATGAAGCCCCACAAGTATCATATTATAAACTTTTAGTTTTTCTCCTTTCTTTTTTTCTTCTTATTTTCTTCTAAATACCTGGGCTGAAATTTGGTGACTTAATTCAAAACAAGCCCCCATTCCAAGTGGAAATCATTTATCCACTTGGAAAGATCACCATATGTTTTACTATGATGAGGTCTTTGATGACAAAGCAAGGCTTGGAATATCCTTAGCTAGGAGGACTGGGAGATGGAAGCTTTAAAAAGTGATGGGTGATGTACATCATCTCATTGCTGTCTGGGGTGAAATGTGATACAATACAGCAATGGCATAGATGGGGGCAACCCAAAGCTGAAAAAGTGAAAGAATTTGCATATTGGCTTGAAGAGTATTTACTGAAATATTCTCAAGGTCTGGAACTACGTTATTTGGGTACTTCAGCTCTGGTTTAAGCACACAGGAAGAAAGCTGACATGACACGGTCAGTATAGAGGCTTTGCTATCACATTAAAAATATTTAGAAAACTGCAAACATCACTTTATAGGATAAGTCTTAAGATATCAAGAACTGAAGGTATTTGGCAAGCACAAGGCTGATGCTTCCAGGCAGTGCTTCTACTGCCCAGTGACCAAGACTTTCCATGGCAGAGTCCCTGGGTCTTTACAGGGAATATCTGCACATTTAAGATGACTGGTGTTATGTAGACTCCATTAGAGCCATTTAATGTTGGCCCTGTTTTTCTTCACAGCCCCGATTGTGAAGAATCAGGATTGTGATGGTGGGCACTGTTGGTTTAGAGAACTGAACACCAGCTGCTTTAAAGCAGTTTGTATCAGGCCCCTCTGAGTGAGGCTGTGAGAAGGTGCCCTGTGGAAATCTCACACTCTTTTCTTCCAGCTGTGAGGAAGAGGAGGGGTTGTACTGCAGCACCATCAATCTCACGGCTGGGATGGGACAATTTCTGGTAGCTTGGCATGTCTTGAGAGCTGTCCCAGGGCAGCCACACAGTCTCCAGGGAGAAATGTGGGCTCTTTTGAGCCTCTCCTGCCTTCTGCTCCTCTTCCCAGATTCTGGTTTTCCTTTGACTAACCTTCTCCTCCTGAGCACACTTAAATCAGCATTTCCTTCTCTTTTTTCCTTAAATGTAACTACCATCAAATGCTCACTGGAGGCACTGTTGTCATCCTGGGCGAGTACCCGTCCCCACATAGGTGATTCTTACGCTGTTCCCATCAAATTAAGGACCCAAGACATTAAATTTTTATCCAAAAAAAATCTGTTTCTATTTTGTCGATTCTCCTGTCTCCAGTTTTGTCTGCAAAGTGAAGTCTGGGAGTGCCTTTCACAAAAGATATTGGCCAAATGACTTCCAATAGCAAATGGGCATGAGGGAAATTAAAGATGGTTCATGAAGAGCCAGAAACTGGGAAAAGAGGCCAGGTCAGCTAAAGAGAGCCTTATAATTTAGTTCCTGCTGAGGAGACAGATAAGTTGTATGTAGCCCTTAGGTTGACCCAGTGCATAAAAACAAATCATGCAGCCAGCTTTAGAGATAAGCATGGCTTCAGAGTTCCCTGGACAGTGTTTTCCAACACTAATGTACAGTCCAACCCAGGGACTTCAACCAAATGAACAGATTTGGCTGTGGGAACAGTTCAGCTTCCTCCTTTCCTTTCCTTGCAGTGTAAGTTTGTGCAGAGGGAAAAGTTTACTCTTAAAAGTTTAATGCTGTTAGTGTGATTTTGCTCAGTTTTTGTATCTGCAGCTCAGATTTTAGCAAACACTATGTAGTATAACATGAGCATGACACCTTGTCTAACTTTACCCCTGCTTTTTTATGCAAATGATTTTAGAGGTGGTCAGAACTGTGTTTGGCACTGCCATGTGAAAGGCACAGGTCTCTCAAAATCAGTCCCTCACAGGCTAAACTTGTCCCTATCACAAAATCTGTGCTGTGCTTATCCTGAAGTTGGCAGAGTGCTTATTGCAAGGAAGGGAGTAGCTGCACAAACCTCTGCCTTCTAGAAAGCTCCTTTCTCATGGCTGCCGTGGTTGTGTTTTGGAGGGAAGGACAAAGAGAAAGCACTGCAAACAATGCTTTCAGAGTAATATAAGCACTTCAACTTTATCCAAAAATGTCAATTCAGAGCCATTCCTTAAGAAGGAATGAGTAAAGGGTTTGATCCAAAGGCTAGTTGTCAGTAGCAGTCCTGCCCATTGGCTGCACTGGGGTTTGGATTTGGCCCTAAATCCTGTGCCCGTTAAAAATTAAGTAAAAAGCCTTGGCAAAGTATTCCAAGCACCATAAACAAACATGTTCCAAATATGAAGTGCATTTAATGGAGTTTTGCAGCATTGCTCTCCCGGGCAAGCGTATTAGTCTCTGTTTTCCCTCCCTGTCCTAATGGCCACAGCCAGAGGGGGGCTGGTTTGAACTGTGAAGGAGGCTGGTTTTTATCCACATTGAGTGGAGAGGCATAAATTGGCATTCCATATCATCATAAAAAAATACTTCCCAGCAATTATTAAAAGATTCTTATCTCTTGCTCCCTACATGGATAATGAGATCCCTCTCTGCTGGACTGAGACAGCCTGTCTCTCAGCTCACTTAATGAAATGGACCCAAGTTTGCAAATTAGCATAGCCCTGACTCCAAACGTAACCTCTTGTTGTCTAGTTGTACATCAAGGCCCCTGGCTTATGTCTTTTCTTATTAACACCCCGTAATCATGTCAACCCTCTTTAGTTTTCATTTCCTGTTTCCTTTTACAAATTCACTATTGAGTTTTGAGCAAGATGTTGGATGCCTTTGGATGCCCTGAGATTTTATTTTTGTCTCATTTTTAACATTATTGCAGTATAAGTTTATCAGTGGGTCCTGGGGTGGATCAGGGAATCTGTTTTCTGTTCCATATTTTTGCTGGTTGGTTGCCATGTGATCTTAAAGCAGCTCCTTTTGTATGTCTGTGCTCATTTCCCTTCCACTTTTTAGGGTTTTATTTTAGACTGTAAAATCTCAGCGACAGATATTTTGTCTTGGCCTATATTTGGTCGTGCCTTGTAGGGTGTTTTTTTGTTTCTGCGAGGTTGTCTGTGTAATAGGCTATTAATAATCATAAAGAACAGTGATATTGGGCCCTAACAAACACAATATGCTAAAGGCTTTCTAAGAAGTCAAGAAGGATGAACCCTTTGAAACTCTTTTTCTTTCTCTCTCCCCTGATGTGAAACTTCATTGTTGGATCTTGAGAGTAATAAATCAAAGCAGCTGAAAGAAGAGAATCATGATTTCTTTTGCCTATGTGTAGCTGACCCAATCTGCCTTTGATAAGGCAGTGGCCTTCCACTTTATCCACTACCCTACTAATTATCCTTCACTTTCATGAGCACTAAAATCCACTCACACATTAGAATAAAAAGAGAAACAGGGATGTGATTAGTTGTGTACAGATAAGAAGCAGCCCACAGTGTTAGCTGGGTAATAACATTTTCTAAGACTCCTTTTTTTTGCCTGGAATTCATTTCCTCTCACTTACATCCGTTGCAGTAAAAAGTACTTACAGTTTGTAACACAAAAGATAATTCTTCAATGCAAAGCCTTAGTGTGTGTCTTTAAGAGATTTACTTCTTTATCAAGTATTAATTTAAGAAAGGGTGCCTTGTAGGTAAGGCAACGACATCAGTCGTAGTCTTCAGGGCAGCAGATTTATTAATTTAATAGTTTTATCCATTTTACAGCTTGGATAATCATATTTCACCAAACTGGTACACAAGGAGCCCTCAGCCCATCTGACAGCTTTATTCTTGTGTAAGTTAACAAGCACATTTTGTACTCATGACCTTGTGAATTGTGCAAGTGTGAGGAGCTAGAGAGGAATGACAGACAAATCCAAGGAACATGTCAGCATTTCAGTTTTCCTGAGTGAGATTTATAAAGGGAACAGTGAAGAACTCCAGCTGAAAAGAGAGCTGAAACATTTGTTAATTTCTTTGGCTTAAGAAAATATGCAGAATTAAAAAAGAATAAAATTAATTGAATGTTAATTAAAAAAATAAGGACCTAATATATTTATCAAAGACATCTCTTTAACAGTGGAATTGTTCCCCTGACTATAGAGACGTTGCTGTTGAGGTGGCACAACTGGAAAAGAACTGGGCTGGGTTTGTCTGAGGTAAATTCCTTTGGTACATACTTGTGTTTACTCCTCGTGTTTATCTGTGCTTGCTGTGGCCAGTAAACTCTCTCTATAAGTGTCTAAAATTCTTGAAACTGGCTGGGAATTAGAAGATTCAGGCAAGAATGGAGCCAAGATTTTGAAAACACCTCGATAAAAAACATTTTATAGTTAAAACCCACAGGAATGTATGTTGCTTGAAAGCATTTCTTATTTACTACATAAGAAAGACAGCAAGCATGCATTTCTTTACTGCTCGGCATTTCTTTTCCTATTGAAACTGTTGGGAGAAAAAGAAAATATTTCCCTATTTGTTTAAAAGCTTTACTTAAAACTGCACTTTGTAAAAAAAATGTGTTTCAGTGTCTCAATGAAAAGATGACTTATTCAGGAAGAAGATATTTCCTGGGCAAAATAACACTCAACTGGAAATTAACTTGTGTCAGAAAATATAACATAAAAGTTGGGGCTAGTCCTATTCCGTCCTTTTAATAAAAGCAAAAGCTGAGCTACTTACACTGCACTAACTGCAAGCCCTTCAAATAAAAGAGAAAATACCTGGGACCTCATCATAAAATGGTCCATTTGGCAGCAGGGAAAGAACTGAAAGAATTGTAGACCTCAGGGATTTATTTTCATTTATATTCAAACTCCTTTACACCATTATTGACACATAAAGAGGAGTATTTTGTGCAAATCAGAATTAGGCCACAGAGACAGGAATTTCAAAAGCTTTGAGTATTAGTTGAACATGACAGGGCAGTGCTCAGATACAATGTACCCTTAATTTACTCTCCTCTATATCCCTCACCTGCATTTTCCTCATTTTTGACAGCAGGTGATGCTTTTTAAGCTCCCCTTTTAGGTGTCAAGGTCTGTGTGGCCAATTTGAAGACAGAGCAGTCAAACACTTGCTCTAAAAGTTTAGAAAACCTCATGTCCTCTTCCAGTCACTTGCACTTTCTGGTTTGTACACAGCAATAGTATTTGGGCTTAAAGTGTTGGAGGAGGATATTTATGTTTGCCAGAGAATTCCTTTTAAAAGGAAATATTATTAATCATGTTGCATTTTGAGCTGATGTATTTACAGCAATGTCTGAACTTTCACCATAAAGTACACAAACAAGTGTCACACAGGGAAAACATTTCTCTTGCTGCTAAAAATTTAGTGCTGCTGCCTGCTGTGCACTAAAAAAGAAAGAAAGGAAAAAATTATCTTGTATGAAATTCTGTTTGGCCCTTTTTTAATTTTCAGGGTCTGAAAATCTAATTGTGTCCTGCCTTTAGCCATGTTCCCTGCAGGTCTGGCAGGACTGCTCTGAGAGAATATTTTTTTGGTTTTTTTTTCAGGATCCTGTGTTTATTTTCCCAGCTGGAAGTCTGCAAATTGAGGTGACATTTCCAAGGTATTGTCATATAATTGAACCTCCTGACCATCTGAGGCACACGAAAAAGGTGGTGGCCAGTTGTGTCAGAGGACACCAAAGCCCATCTTGCCTAAAAATGGCAAAAAAGGAACTTCTTGCTGGAGATGACCCATGGTCCCAGCAGGCTCTGGAGCTTTTGATCATTCCCTTTTCTCCTGGGCTGGAGCCTGTTGTTCACAGGAACATGCTCAGCCACAGGGATGTGTTTTAGTTGGCTGTGGATGCGTTACCGGTTGGGATCACTAATTATTACCAATTTGCAGATTGCCTGGAATGTCTTATTAAAATTCGTGCAGAATGATTGATCATAATCAAAAAATTAATCACCAATCAGCCCTGGCAATTAACATTAGCAACTCTATTTGCATATATCTGGTAATTTATGCTGCTGCTGGATGAAAGGACTTTTCCTGAATGTTATTGATTAGGGGAGAAGAGCCAGATGCTTCTTACACTGGGATATGAGCCTTTATTAATAGGGCTAGGAATGTGTAAGGAACTGAATTCTGCTCTGACATGGGCATCTTCAAGAGTCTGAAAGAAATTTCTTACATATTAAAAATGTTATATTTTGCTTTAAAAAAGCTTTGACTTTTGGCACTTTCTTACTGTAGGTGCTTTAAATCCATTAAGATAAAAACATGCCATGATATCAGCTCAGACAATGAGATTTTCATTGCAAGAAGTTACTTAATAGATGTAGTTATTTAATGTTATGAATAAGGAATTTGCAGGCTTGCAATTAATTTGATGAATTGTGGTATTTAAGCTATGAAGAACTGTATAACAAAGTCTTAGTAGTGGCTGGCAATAGTCTGCTCTGTTCAATCAGGGGATTTCTTTAATAAATTTTTAATCTTTCTGAATTTTATTTTTCTTTTTAAACATATTTTTATTAATGTATTTGAGGTTTGTTATTCAGTCATCAACACTGATTTTGTTTCAAATTTGCTTGAAATTGCTCATGGGATAACACATCTGTTTGGAATGTTCCCAGTCTGGTCACAGATGCTGGTTTTTATAATCTTTGCTTTTGCTTCAGCACCTTTGTGTGTCTCTCATACCTAGTGCTGTAACAGCAACTACATGAAAATGCACAGTCTGCTATCACAAATTCAGATTGGTTTCTCATTTCTAACTGCTTAAATATTAAGAACAAATTAATTTAAACCAATAGGCAAAGTGATAACTGTTAATCCTCTGGCTATTGCGGCCCTATTAGTGATAGCAGAATTAACTCTGTTCCAATAACCAAAGAATTTCAACAATTTAAGTGACAAAATTATATTGAAAAGAAAGGCCAGCAAGACCAGGATTTTTCTCTCTAGTATCTGAATTTAAAATGTTGAACAATGCAAAAGTTGTTTAATTTAAAAATTTGCATTTTTTTGAGTTATGTTAATTCTTAATGGTAGCTTTGTTGTAAGCTAGAAATCTTTGTAGTTCACAGAGGATTTTAAAAGAACCTCTTGTATTGAAACTCTAAAACTCTGTGCTGATTTTAAAACTAAAAAGTGCTCTCTAAAATACATAAGTAAAAAATGAGAAGCTCTATTCCTAACATAGCCAGATTGGTTTGTTCTCTGATGTTAGCTCTGTGCTTATCTCAATCTTTCTCGAACAAATATCTTTTTTCCTGTTTATCTGACTCTTTACACTTATCTGTTTTGCAAGCTTTGTATGTCTGTGTCCCTTAATGGCATTAATATATTTCTCTGGGTCTCTTTACTTAATTTTTCTCCCATTATTGATTTGAAATGGGAACGAATCAGACTCCAGCTCTGACACAATACTCGGACCCACGGTTACCCCTTTTTATTTCGGTGAGCGTTGTGATCTGAGAAGAGCCACATCAAACCCCAGCTGTACCCTTGGATTAACCAGTTACCACATCTGGATTTTGCTGAAGTTAGTTGGTAACCATGAGATCTTGTCACTGCAAGGTTCAAGGGTTAATTGAAATCAGAGAGGCATAACCCTTTCAATTGTCCCGTTAATTACGCCCGGCTCCTGCCTCCCTCCTGCAGCCTCCAGTCCCCACGGCCATGGGGGACAGCTGCCACCAGCTCTGTCACCCAGCTGGGAGAAAGAGCTGCAGTGCCTGAGTCACTGGAGCCCATGAAAAATGTCTGGGAGAGGGGAGAGGGGCTTGTGCAGGGGGGATGGAGCTGGTGGCATCCCCATGCATCGTCCCCAGCCCCAGCGTCACCGTTCGTGATGAGAGCTGGCAACGCTCGGGGATTTCTGCCTTTGCTCAGTGCAGGGCTCTGCTTGGGGAAAATGGGGAAGCCGTGGTTGGGATCCTGGGACATGGGCAGGGAATCCTGGCAGTGGTTTGCAAGGATGGTCTTTATGCCACAGGAGTTCTATTGCACTAGATAAGTAATATTTTATTAAAATGTATTTAAATATATCAATTTCCCTTCTTACACCAAAGTGATATGAACAGTGGAATATTTTCTAGTAACAATTATCAAATGCTGTGATGGTGACTTTCTCCAGGGTTTCTGCAGTCAGCAGTTATGTACTATTTACTCAAAAGTAACCAGAGAAGCATGGTAGGTTTCAGAACTGAAGGGACATTAAAATGTTAAAATAGATCGGGACAGAGAGGGGAAATCATTGCCTTCAGTGGGAGCTGGTGTGGATATGGACAAGAAGAAATCTTCCCTCTTGGGGTAGTTTTGAAGTTTTGAGCGTAAGGAAAATAAGTTTGGGACAGATTGGTTAGAGGTGGGTGGAACACAGGTGTCCCAAAACCTGTGATATTCAGATAAAGAATCTAAAAATCTCACCTTGCACATTTGTCCGTATTTACCTGATCTAACCCCCAATTTTAATGAATATCCTTCAAGATCCTTTCTTCCCATTTCTTCTCACAGCTGCCTCTCCCAGCCACAGCCAGCCCTGAGCAGAGACCCTGCTCCAGTTCCTGCTCCAGTTTTGTGTCTGTGCAATTCCCAGTGCTGTGTCCCTGGGAAATGCAGCCTGGAACCAGGACCCTGCTCTCATGTGCTGCACAAACCTGAGACAAACCCTTGTCTTTATTCCCTGATTTTAATTCCAATTCTTTTTCACCAGGGTTCAGGTGTCTGTTCTCAATACTAGGGGGTGGCTGTGTGAGTATTACAGCCTAAAATGAGGGCTGTGTTCTAATCACAGAAGAGTAAAATCACCCAAATAATTCTTAGGAATAGTTCTCAAATCTCTTGTTACTCAGCCCCCAGAAATAAAGATGTAACAGTGCTGGTAGAAATTTCTTTTTCTTTTTCTTTTTTTTTTTTGTAAACACATTAAAATGAAACATCTTTATATCTTCTTTCAAAGAGGAAAAAGCAAACCTCAAACTGTTGAAATTTTTTAATGAAAACTGAAAATTTTTGAATTTCACAGGTTTTATTAGTTTTCAAAATAAACCCCCAAAATTCTCCTAAAATTTCTCTTATTTTTATAAACAATAGCAGCATTTTTTGGTTTCTTTAGCTAAAAAAAAAATCAAAATTACTTGGTTCTACTTGATTTTAACGCAAAAATATTAATTTGAAATGTGACTTAGCTTCTGACAAACAAATAAAAATTATCATTTCCATTCTGTATACACTTAGAGCTAATACTTCATAAAAGCTTCTCCTCTGATGGGGTGACAACATATATAGACTATACACAACCACAAAAGGTTTTTTCTCTGTAATTTATGTGCCCCAGCCACACACTGAGCCCATACATTGCCGAGGAGGAGAAGGTAAATCAATCAAGGGTGATTTCCAGTGAACAGCCATATCACATCTAGCACCCATTTGCTCTTGGCTGGCTGAGAAATGAAGCAATTTAAACCTATTGGGTCACACTGAAATGGGGGCCAAAATCTTATCAATGTGCTGCACACAACGGAGCCTCATTTCATCTTCATTTCCAGAGGTCCACGGGCTGCAGCGTGTCCCCGCAGTCCATCAGTGTCTCTGGCATTCCAGGCAGCCCCTGGCTGCTCAGCTGCTGCCAGAGGTGGAAAAAAACAACTAAAAACAACACTTTGGTATGAAAGGGGAGGGTCTAGATTTCAACTTTCATGATCTACAGAAAAAGATACAGAGGAAAACATAATTAGCATTCGGTTATAATGCAGATATGAAGATAAGCATGAGAAATTCAGTATTGGGGTGGAATATGAGATGGGAAAATAAATGTTCTTCATTCACTTGCCTAATGTTTCATATAATCTTGGAAGTGTTCCATTGCCTGACCCTCATGTTTTCAGATTATTTCCACATCTGTCTCAAAGCCATACCCTCCTCAAATGGACCAAGAAGCTAGTTTCTTAGTTAAAATAATAAAAATAAAATGTAAGAGCACCCCAAGCATGCTGAAACTCCCCACAGCTCCTGCTCTGTGCAGAGGAGAGCACCTGGAAAGGCTCAGACCCCGTCCCAAGCCCACAGGCAGGAGCAACACACGGCATGTGCTCGCCCCTGGGTTTTCCTGTTCCTTGTTGCTTCATATTAAAAATGAAATTCCATACAGACTTTCCAGTGGTTGCTTGGAAATTGGATGTCTGGCACCCCGGAGGGACGTATTGGAATTCTGCACCTGATTGCATTTCTCCCTTCTCCCCCACAGGAGGAGTCAAAGGTTATGGTCCAGGGGAGAAGGAGTTTGTCAGCAGCAGGTTCTCCTCAAGCTGAGAGGAAGCTTCTTCCCTTCAGTAGTGTGGGCAGGCTCTGTGTGGATGTAAATGGATTTAGGAACCTGATCCAAAATAAACTGACATGCACAAGAAAGTTGAGGCTGACCCCAAAATAAATTGTTCTCGTCCTAAACATTGGCAAGGGGAGTAAAACAAAGCAAGCAGAAAGAAAGTGGCAGTTCAGAGCTCGGCACAAATCTTTATCCAAATATCTTCTGTTTTTTAACCTGCTTAAGGAAGAACAAAAGGGCTTCTCTGAGCTACAACACTTCTAAACAGCTTTTTGGAAACTTCAGAAATAAGAATATTGTACTATCTCTTGCCATGTTGTTCTCTCCAGTGTGATGTTACCCTTCACCCAGGGAACCTGGGCTTGCCTGTGCCAGGGTCACACAGGATGGTTCACAGCAAAATCTCTCACCTGAATCTTCCCAAACACTTCACCAGTGCCTTGGGATGCTTGGCCTTGTGATGCCTGCAGAGTTGACAACACAGGAATGGGCAGGGAGACCCAGTGTCAGCATCTGCTATTGAACCTGGGCTGCTGGAGTGTGGCTCTGCTCATTATTCCAATAAATCTCTCTCCAGTTTAGTTAGGGAGACAGGAATCTGCCCTTGCACCTGTGTGTTGTTCTGTGAAACAATGACAAGCAGTTAACAGCAGTATTTGCAATTCCAAATATTTAGAAATCATGAGTCAGTTTTCCAAATCTTAGAAATAATGATTTTTGTTTAAAAAAAGAGTATTTCAGATTATGTCTAATTTCTGCCTTCTCAACTCTTTTGGGTGCATTTGGTTTACTTGTGAAGTATTTCAACAGGAATACATGGATTTGAAGCTTACTTTTAAAAATGACACTCAGCTTCTGACATATTCCTGTCTTCTAGATCTGAGCTTTAACAGCAAGACCAAACATTCTTGGTATATTTATATGTGCTAATAAATGCAAACTCCTTGCCAAAACCATGTCCCCCACAATATGCAGAGAGCATCAGAAGTGAAAAGTAAATTAAATCTGTGACTGTTTCCTAGTTCTATACTAGAGGATGCACAAATTTAAAGCAAGTGTGGGTTATAGCCAAATTTTGTTGCACGGGTTTCATTTACAGTAACATTGCTGTTGTCAGCTAGCCAGCAACCTCTATTGTAGCCATCAAACATCATCATTAAACATTCAAGATAGGTAAGAAATATTTAATACAATAAAAATTTTAAAATGTCTTCTGCTTTTCTGTAGGGTTTACTTTACATTTTTCCCTTCTAAGTTTTGTTTTCATAATTTATTCGAATGGTGACAGCTAAAACTTTGAAAAGGAAAGTTGAGATTCATAACAATCACCTAATGGCTGAGGCCAAGGTGGTAATGAAAGCATCAGTCGTCTTGAGACCTGTAATATATTCACAGGAATTAACAAAATCACTTGAGCTGGCAGTGAAGGAGAGTTTGTCTTGTCATCAGGTCGCTCTGCCTGTGTGTGATTTTATTTTAAGACTGTTGCTGCATTCTCAGGGTGTTTAAAGACTGATACACTTTATATAGGTTTTCTTTTAAAATCTGCTTTTTGCAATATATAGGCAGGGTTGTTGGCAAGCACACAGGCCCAATCCAGCTCTAGCTTATCAAAACATGAACAGTCTTCACCTTGGAGATGGTTCTCACCTGGCCAAAGGATTCCCCCAGCTGTCCTGTGCTGCACCCTGGCACATCTGTGTCTGCAGCAGATTGCTCCAGCTCTGGTGATGGCAAAAATTAAATTCCCTTGACTTCAGCTGTAGTTGTAAAACTTTCCAGACACTGAAAACTTCACTGTTTTTTCTGTATGTGAACTCCTGTGAGTTTGCCTGCTCCAAGGAGCTGTGCCAGTGTTTTTAGGAAGGGTTTTAAAAAAAGAGTATATGCCAATTGTTATTCTTAATTGACATATATTTCAAAAATCTGCGTAGCTTATTGGCCTGACAGAGCACATAGCTTTTTGGAAGTCTCCCAATATGAAATATTCCAGCCCTTGTATTGTTCTTGTACATAGAATGCATGGAGAAAATAAGCAATAAAATACCAGATGGATTTCCTTTGAAATGTAATTACTATCCAGGTGCAGTCTACACCTTTCATAGTCAAATATTTCCATCACTTTAATAGTGTTCTTTTAAGTTATAGTATCAGCATCTCCTGACCTGAGCTATCAACCAGCACACCACACTGGGGAAAAAGTGTCCCACTTTTATCCCTGGATTTTGTCCTGAGAATGGAAATTGAGATGCCAATTGGTGCCCACCTGGGCAGTGACTTTCAGTGGGGAACAAACCTGGCCTGGGAGCTGTACTGAAATTCGTTTCTCTTCACAGGCAGCCAAGCAAGAAAATTTTTCCCTCTCCTCTTTTCCTTGCAAAGAAGCAGACCAATAAAATAATAATAATAAAAGGCATAACCAGCCTCCCCTCCCATTCTGACATGTTGAGTGCCAAAACTCAGATCAAGTCTGTAAGGCAAGGTGAGAATGCAGTGAAAACAGGGGCTTTATTTTAAGGGCAGAGCTGTGAACTTTTTAACTCTCTCAGCGCTGGCGGATGTGCCTCTTCACACTGCACACAGCTGCTGAAGGCTTGCAGGGACTGTGGGTGGTGGGTGAGGAGAGGGGAAGCGGGAGTTGAGCTATGCACAATATTTCCCATAAGAAATAAAGCAACAGAGTCTCACCTCACTGCCTGTTTTTCCACATGTATTGAGACGGGAATGTATTTATATAACCCTATTAAAAGGGAACACTCAGTAGCGAACTTGGTCTTTAAATAGCTACTGTTCTGCATATTCCCGTCTCCAAACTCCTCAATTTCAACTCACACCCACTTACATTCTTTTGACATATTCCTCAGGTTTGGGTTTTTTTGTGACTTTGGGGTCAAATCCAAAACTTATTGAAAGCAGTGGAAAGACACTCAGTGAATTCAGTGGAATTTGGATAATACTCTTAGAGCTCAGATACCATGGTGATAAATGCAATAAATTACACCACAAAGGTGGCCCATTTTGGGCTAGCTCTGCTTCTACAGAAACAAATTAAACTGTTGCTATTGACTGCCCCAGGAATTGGTTCTGCCCCTTCCTTGGTGGCATTTAAGCAGCTCTCAAAACAGTTTGTAAACAAGGGGAATACCTTTATCTCCCATTTACAGAATGGAATAAACTCAGACACATAGCCACAGCTAAACCTGGAAGTAAGGCAGTGCAAAAGAGCTGGAATCAGACCCAGATACCAGGCCCTGGACCACCCAGTGGAAAAAGAGCCTATTAGCTGCTAGCAGGCTCACAGACTCTCCTGGTGCTCCCAGGGCCCAGTGGTGCCAACAGAAGTGGAGAGGGCAACCAAGATCGTCCTGTAAATTGCTGGGTGTTAATGAACTGCACAGCCCTGCAGAAGCTGTTTGTTTTTACCACCAAGATGCATTATTTCATCCTTCCCCCACCTCAGTGTTCATATTTTCCCTTTGACTCCTGTTATTTTGGTTCCATTTAGCAAGTACATTCTTGGTTTTTTTCCCCTGTGTCCCTTCAGCCACCTTAGTTTGCCTTTTTTTTTTCCTTCTTTCCCTTAAAATCTTTTTTTCCTCATTCAGTGCACTAAGTGGATTTACGACCCATTTAGGCAGCTTACAGTGGCATTGCTTTTACAGTTCAGAGGCAGAAGGGCCATAAAAAGATTTACAGTTACAGCAAGAGTCTGTTGCATGGAAGTTCAAGATCCAAATTAGACAAAGGGAGCGGGGCTCTGTGAGTGGCCAGTAAAAGAATCTTGGAAACAAAAACAAATGAAACTGCTGTTAGAGGAGAAGATTGGGGTGAGGGCAGAGAAGGAGGAGGAAAAGCTGCCTGTTAACTTCACGTTACTATTGCAACAGCTCTGTTAATTCTGTTATATAAAGCCCTTTTTCCTCCTTTTTTCCTCTCTTGATGTTGTTGTTGGACAGATTTCCTTTGCAAACACAAATCTCAAACTGAAGAGCAGCAGCTTCACACAGTAGTTGAGATTCCGAGGCAGATATTCCCAGGATGTTGGCAGCTGGTTTTGCTGCTGCTGGGACTCCAGGATACAAACACCAGAGAACAAGCCAAGTGGCTGAAGGAACAGGACTGGTCAGCATAGAGGCCTTCAGTTTGCATTACATGAGGATAGTCAGGCATTTAGTAGAAGCTGGAGACAGGAAAATACATTTGATCCTCTCCCACACTAGATTTTTCCTGCTGATTTCAGAAGAACAGAAGACCAGGCTTGACCAGATCCATAACAAGTTAAGGTAAAATGGAGATTTTTGACACTAAAGGAACAGGTCTGGGCACAGAGTGAGCCCATCACTGGAGTCTGCAGAAGGTTGGGGGCTGCACCTCTGTGGGACTCAGCCCGTGGGTACTTCTGTTGTTAGAAAAGGAAAGCAAAGTCCTTTTTGGGACCCTGCAGGTGTGTGGGCCTGTGTGGGTGCATCCTCTGGGTTCTGCTGGGAACTGGGGGGCTTTGGGGCAGGTGAGCGTGGGCCAGGTGCTGTGGCATGGCACTGTCCCGGTGCTCACAGAGCTTTCTGAGGGCTCTGGGTTTCACAGCTCAGGGAAGGTGCTGTGTTGGAATGCTGCTGGAGCCAGCACAGGTGCTGTGCACTTATCCACTGAGATCCCCTCCACTGGAGTTCCTGGCTTTGCTTGGTTCCTTGGACCTTGTTTTTTGGTGTCCTGCCTATTTATTCACTAATTTTACTCCAGTGAAATTAGTGTTAGTGGTGGTGGAGATGCCACTGGGATCCTCTGGATGAAAAAATATTCAATAAAGACAGACCTTTAATCCATCTTCTTTGCCCCCCCACATTCTCACATGGATGTTAACACTCAAGTTTCAGAATTTCTGCAAGAGGGAAAAAGAAATCTAAATGCTTTCCCCAAACCCTTCTAGATCTTGTTCTTCCTCCTTCAGAAGAAAAATCTCCCAATAAGAAGAATGGCCATATTTTAGAGGCTTTTGGCTAGGGTTTTTTCTTTCTGGAAGAAGCAGCGAGACAGAAGCTTCAGCCTAAACCAGAAACAACATAATCACTCAGACCCCTGTTAAAATCTAACAGCTAATTGGCAATTGCCAGCTGGACATCTCCTCCCCCTTTTCCCCTGCCCAGCCCTGTGTCAATCCAGAAGTGCAGCTGGACCCTCTCAGGGCTGCACCCGTGGGTGCCTGGTGCTGGTTTTGTCTCACAGTGCTGGGTCCAGCACCCCTGTGAGTGCTGCTGTGCTGCCAATGGCTCCATGACAAGCTGGTGTCAGTGTGTCCCCAAACCCAGCTGGTGTCAGTGTGCCCCCAAACCCAGCTGGTGTCAGTGTGTCCCCAAACCCCAGCTGGTGTCAGTGTGCCCCAAACCCCAGCTGGTGTCAGTGTGTCCCCAAACCCAGCTGGTGTCAGTGTGTCCCCAAACCCCAGCTGATAGTGTGCCCCCAAACCCAGCTGGCTTCAGTGTGTCCCCAAACCCAGCTGGTGTCAGTGTGCCCCAAACCCCAGCTGGTGTCAGTGTG